>CM023450.1:103088343-103590843 GCA_013339765.2 Haemaphysalis longicornis | reverse complement strand
GTGCGTGTGGGCGCGCGTCCTTCGACCCAATTGTCTTTTGTGGCAGAGCACATATCCGACTTTAGAAGACGTCGAGAAAATATCAACTCGGGGTTTCTCGTCAGCCCCAATCTTTTTCTCGGAAACCGTTCCCGATAGACACTTTCAACGATGCGTTGAGCGGTTAATTTAGTTCGAGTAATACATCCGATTATATTACGCAGCAGTTTCTCGCACTACACCACATATGCCGTACATGTTTCGCATATGCCACTACTTAAGGATTTCTGAATGATCGCTTTGGGAAGGCGAAATTTTATGTTCCGTTCTTCGCTGGGCACCTGCTGCTAACGCTTAGTTCAGATAGGTCGCAACCTATGACATTCTTCGTTACGCAATCTATCTTCTCTAAACTATGCCAGAAGAGTCGACAGGAAACGTGTGGGGATTCTCAAGTAAAGCCCAGCAACGATTTTTCATAATCAGTAAAAAACTTTGAGTTCTCGTTGTTTAATGTGGAGACGTGAAAGAGACGCCCTTGCCTACGCAAGTCCAACTTTTGTACGTCGGTGGTGGCGTGTGCGTTGCGTGGGGGGGGGGCACAGTTTCTACTTAATCCTGTGATCATTTTGGGGTAGGCTTAGGCAGATTTAGCATGTTTTCGGACCACCCACGTGCGCTCTGCTCTCCCTGGCCATGCGCATGCGCTGATTTTGTCCTTGCCTTGTTCCTTCTTTCTCTACGTTACTTTTTTATATCATCCCTTCCCCTCCGGCAAGTGGTGGTTTTATGGGCCCGTGCTGCCTATCACCTCCACCTCCTAACTTACTTTTCATAAAACGTTTTTATAGGTTGTAGTAGCGGTGGTATTCCAGAAAACGTCAGTAAGACATGAAATGAGACCGAATCCTGATAAATTTATCGACTTTTAACATGGTAACTCGATGATGCTGGGGTCAGCTTTTCATGCAGAGATCGATCAGAAACAAAATTTTATGTCCTTGCGCATAACAGTGACAGCAGGGGAGATGACACAAAACAACAAAAACAAATTAAGAAAGAACGTGCGGAGGCAGCGGAAAATGAAAAAATAAAAAAAACGAAAACAAAACAAGGATAAACTTCATACTAAAGCCTTGCCAAAGAGTTGGTCATACGGGTAGTGTAAGGCCTCTGAGACGAAGAAAGTTGTAGCTGACTCATCAGCTGGCAACGCGGTACTTACGTGGTTTTTGTTAGTTCGGGCGCGTAACAAATAACAAATCCATCGGGTGATGAAGCAGTCACACGCAACTATATTTCTAGTTTCAGAGCACCAGTGCTTGGAAGAAGCCTTCATAGTCATAAAACGGGGTATTTGCCAGCCGGCAAGCGGACCACTTTTTTTGTCGAGTGCGCAGGAGGCGAGAGGCCGGTCCCCTGCATCCGAGTCGCGCTATCGTCGAACTATCGTGCTCGCGCTGTCGTGCCCACGCCTCATTAGCAGGCATTAGGTGTGCGCTCTTCTGCCAGTTATACGCACCCAGCCCGTACAAAACTCGGTAATCACGAGGAATACCTGTGTTAGCGTGTGAGCAGGCATATTTCAGCGGTAGTGCTTGGTTTCAGAGTTCGGATTTCTGAACGCAGACAGCGCAACCAGGTCTCGGTTGTTCGATCGACCCGCGGAACTCGCAGCCCGAGCGTGGCGCTCTTCGATTTATTAGCTCCGTTCGCCGCCTAGTCAACACATCGGCAATTTAATTAGAAAATGCGGTGCCCTAGCTGGTTCATTCCTGGCGTTCGCGGCTGAAGTGGATGCTGCGCTTATGGGAAATCGAGCCTTCTGGACATCGGCGGTAGTAACGACATTCATTGGAGGCTGGATTGCCTGCCTTTTGTTGTAATCGGCTACGCAATAAGCCTAATTGGTATGAGGTGGTCATGAATCAATTGGACACGTTTAATAACTTTGTCCTTTATTAACGTTTGAACTTACTTTTCACCAAAGCAGCAGACTCGCTCGCTGGGAGGAGGTCTTGCTGCGAAGGCTTCGTGTTGGTGTAACCCTCTCTCCCGCTGTTACCAGGGAGTGGCCACCACGCTACCGTGCCCCGTTCGCACAGAACTGCCCCCTTTACACGGCTCCTGCCGAAGATGCGGACACAGAACATTTGCTGTGGACGTGCCCTTCATTGGAAGCGGCCAGAACACGACACCTTTGAGGCACAGGCCTCCGCCCTGGCAGACCACCTGACCTTCATTGATGGATATGGGGACCCTACCACCGCTCCCTCCTTGCGCTTCTTCACGAAACGGGAGTTAACCTATACTTGTAACGTAGCATTTATGCCAACGGGCACACTATCTCAATAAAAAAAAAGAAATCCCGAGGTCGATCTCATGTAGTGAAAATGAATGAGAAGAAAGCAAAAAAAAAAAAAAAACGGGTTCCTTGCCGCTAGCTGTCAGACATCTTTGTATGGGTAGCCGAGAATGAATGAGTAAGCAGCGATGAAATCGCGAGGGACGTGCTGCAGAGGTAAAATATTTCCTATACAAAAAGCAATATTACTATTTAGTTCGTCGTGACAAACCAAGGCGGTTAATACTTTTCTGGTGTTAGAGGAATCATGACAGCGCAACTTCATTTCGAAATCAAGCGCTTCCGTCGATATGCAATAGCGGGACGCCGCCTCTAGCGTATGTTTGGAGCAGGATAACGCGCCACTGCTTGCGCAACAAAGGACTCCCCGCCCTCCTTCCGAAATGCACGCGCAGTGGCTTCAGTGTTGCGTAATTATTTCGCTAGGAGCCGTGGGAAGGCCCTATTTTTCTCTTTCGGTCTACTCGAGATTCTTTCAGGAACAAAGTAGGACGAACCGTACGCAAACATTGCCCGCGCACAACACACTGCACTTTCGACCACGCAGCATATTCGAGCTACATTCAGAAACATTTGTGACTGGGGATTCTCTTGATGGAATGATTTTTTTTTCTCTTTCCCGTTAGCCTGCTATTTTTTCACACGTTCCGAACGATGGAAGCTGAAGCCATGTAGCTGCTCTGCGGCGAGGCCAAATTCAAGATAACGTTATCAATAATCCTGATTTTCTCCAGCACGTTTCTCCCTCTCTCTCTAGATGGCGACAACGACGTTAAGCTACCTGTCCTCATTTTTACGGCTTTTCTGTACAGCCTCGTTCCCGCTTGCCTGATTTTCCCTATTACCGTCAATCGATTTCGGGGAAATTTTATTCCCCCCTGTGAAGATTTCATTTCCTTATTGGATACCCCGACGGTCAGCGTGCAGTAAAGAAGAGAAGTAAATGCTGTTGGGGCGAAAGAAATAAAAGGGGACGTTGAACTAGCGGCTTGTTCTTGCACCCGAGCGTAAGGCGAGACAGTGGGTGAAGGTAACTTCCCGGACGCAGGAATTGGGTTAAGCTGCTTTCGGAACGTGTTCGGACGCTTAACGAGGCCTGAGGCTTCTTTTGTTTTTACATTTAGTTTTACTGGGACTATAAGACAAAAAAGAAAGAAGGGCGGCAATCACAGACCAATGATTCTGGTTTTACGCTCTCTGTCCTAACACGATAAGTGAATAGAGCCACACAAAAATCTATATCTTTCGCGCCGATTCCTTGCGCTCGTTCCGTCAGTGCCGGAAGGCCGTAAAACGGGCGCAGACATGGTCATTTCCGCGTGCGACGGCCACCGGGGAGGTCTTCTACGGCTTCCGAGAATATGGTTGTGGTGGCGGCTATATACCTCGTTTGATGTCCGCGCTTATGCGGCATGCCTCATATCCCTTGCTTTTGGCTGCCCTATACGGGAATCGGTGATACAGTAATGTATTTACCGAAACAACAAAAAAAGGAAGCGAACTAAGGGAATGGAAGGAATCACACGTAATTCGAAAAAAAAAAAAAAGCACTCGATAAGACCGGCGTGCGCCAAGTCCATGATGAGCTGTTCCGACTCAAATTCCCCCGTCGTAGGGGTGTTCCTACGTTCATTTAACGACGCGCCTTATAGCGTGTTTATAATGAGTTCTGAAACGTCTTGTTGCGAAACACTCCTCACGCACCCACCAGTCACGGCATGGTATGTTGAAACGAAAGGTAGCCTTCGATCTGACCTCGAATGCTCGCTCGTTGAGCCAGAGTTTACGGTAACCAACCCCCAGTTCGACCGCTATTCGGAGCGAATTCGGCAGTGTGCCGTGTCCGCGCCCCAATTTCGCTCCGTCCTTTTAGCCCTATTAGTGGCGGAGGCGGCTCTGAACAGAGATGCGGGACTCCGCACTCATCTGAGCGTGGGTAAATCGAACACGGAACGGCAATCACCACAGGTTACCCCGGGGAATTGAAGCGGCTGAATGCTGCACTGTCTCGAGCCTTTTAACCAGTCCGGCCTAATCAGAACAGAAAGTTACACCGGTGCTTTTGTATACTGCCAAATGTTTTTAAATGGTAGCAGGATTGCGGATAATTGATGCCCACTTCGCACGAAGCCTACTTGCCGACATGTGAGACAGAAAGAGAGAGCAGATTATTGTGTGTCCGGTATAGCTTTAGCAGAAGGGGAGGAGACCGGAAACCCTCTTCTTTGTTCTTCCCCCTTTAGGCGGTAGCGAAGAGGCTTTGGCTCCCATTGGCGTCTTCAGCCATACGGATAAGTCGTACTTGAGCCAAAACGATATGGTTCTCAACTACCGCAATAACAATGTTTCCGTTGTTGCCGTTTCTATTATGATTTGCCTTGTGAAGCTTTAGTTTGATTCAAAACCATGATCCTGTATATTTTGGTGTATACAAGTCTCGTTTTTTCTGCTACCCGCTTTTTTCTTGCGTTTTTTTAATCTTTCATCACAGTTTGTTCCCCTCCGTCTGAAATTGCGAGCACTTTCGTTGCCGGGGCTGGGCTCTTCAGCTTTTCATCTCTCTCTCGCATTCCCCAGCATTGAACACCGCTCTGGGCGGCTCGGACTGCCCCAAATGAATACTCTCGCCAGGGTTGCGACAGGGTGCACTTAGACGACCCGTGTCCGAGTAGCCTCCATGGAGTAGTTCCTGTGGGGAGCAGACTCTAATATAACTAGGAGCTAGAGGCAAACGTAAAACGGCTTAATTTATGATTAAATACAGCGAATAATGAAGTCACAACAGGACTCAGTGTTGCAAGAAAGATTCCAACATCAGTACGCACTCAAAAATTAACAGCACTAGAATAGAGGCGCCAGCATGCATTGACTGCAATGCACGCACTACCTCTTTAGCACGGGAGTGATAGGTGTCCCATCTCGTCAAGTCACGTCTGTCATTTGGTTGGAGTGTGAAGCTTGTCACTTAAGGTCACAGAGTGTTACATTGTCATGCGAGAAAGAAAGAGTGTTCGGTTTTGATTATGGGGTTTAACGCTCCTAAGCTACACGTGGGCTGCGAGGCACGCCGTGGTGGGAAGGGGGGTGGGGGAGTCCAAAATAATTTTGATTACCTAGAGATCTATAACGCACGCCGAAGTGTTACCACAGAGACGTTTTTGATCTTCGCTTCCGCCAGAAAAGCAGCCTCCGCGGCTAGGATCGATCTTTGGTGCTTGTGCTTTGCCGCACAGCGCCTTAGTCCCTGAGCCTCCCCGGCGTGTGAAAGAGCGTTCGGGATACGTATACCTACCGCCCGCTGATTCGGATGGGTAAAGGATCGGATACGTTAATCGTTGGTTGTCGGGTTGCGTCCCACCTAGAGAAATATTTTTTTTTGTTTTCTTTCGTTATTGTCATTTTGAAATTCTTATTTTTGCGCAAAAGAAGAGGCGAAATACTTTTATTGTGGCCTCATTGGCGTTGCGCTGATGAGGCCTAGGACGCCGGTTTTATACCGGCCTCGGCGACCGCTTTTCCGATGGAGGAGGAATGTAGAAAACGTCTGTGTGCCGAGATTTCGGTGTACGTTAAAGATCCAAGGTGGTCAAGATTAATCCGGAGCCATCCACTACGGCGCGCCTAGTATTCGAGGTGTAGATTCCGCACGTTAAACCTCGTAATTTGACTTTTTAGTGCGCAGTACTTAGGCGCCCGCTACTGTGATTTCACAGCGTCGCCGTGCCTCGTAAACGAGCAAACGAAGGGGACACCGAAGACATAAGGAAAACGGAGGAGGAAAGTGTGGCGAAAGTGTAAGGGGGAGGGCGGGATGCCGGAGCTGCGCGAGACGCTCCCCGGCGGCGACGCGCTATAGCGAAGCCGCGCCACAGAAGCCCAGCACGCACTGCTTGCTGCACGTGCACCGGTCCTTCATCGTCCTCCTCGTTTCGTGGCTCAACCAAACCACGGGCCACTTGCGCGGGAAGTTCAAACACAATTTACAACAACATGCTCGGCGGCGGTGACACGCTGCGAGATAACACAGAGTAGGGCGCGCCGCCGGGAGTTTGCTGATCCTTCGACGGCTTCCTGAAACGCAGCAGCTATGCGCCGCAACCGGGAAGACTGCAGTTCACGCTGCGCACAAATTTCGCATTAGGGAGTATCGTATTTTCCTAATCCATCTAAACGCTCCAAAAGTTACGTGATCCAGCATGGCCACGAACACCTCAATGCTTGGAACTAAAGTTCCCTCTATCATCGCAGCCGCCGCGGTGGCTCAGTGGCTAAGGCGTTGCGCTGCTGAGCACGAGGTCGCGGGTTCGATTCCCAGCCGCGGCGGCCGCTTTTCTGATGGAGGCGAAAAGCAAAAACGCCCGTGTGTACGAGATTTCGGCGCACGTTAAAGAACCCCAGGTGGTCAAAATTAATCCGGAGCCCTCCACTACGGCGCGCCTTATCGCCTGCGCTGCGTCGGCGCGTTAAACCCTACAATCAATCAATCAATCCCTCTATCATCGCCTAGGCGTTTGACCTTCTATTTTATTTTGCTGAGTCGCTAACTCAGAACTAATGAGTGCCTGCGTATCCTTTCGTCGTGACGTAGCACGCGCCGACGCGTCTACTCTCAGCACTAGTCGCTGGAAGCCTTTCCACATGTCTGGCATACTGGTTTGACCGCCTCCTGCCTGGTCTCTCTCCTTCCTGCGCAGGTGCTGTGCCATCCCAGGTGGGGTGCACGTGGCACCTGCTGACGCTCACCATCCTCCTGCTCCTAAGGCAGGCTTCGCTAGCCTGCAGGACGCCTGGACTGTCCAAGTGCCGTAAGTCTGCTCCTTCCAGTCGCCGCACGTTTTCGTGGACGCGGAGAGATCGGAAGATGAAAGGCTGTACGAGGCAAAAAATAAAATTTAAATCGTTTTTATTGGGTAGACTGCAAAGAGAAAAGCTTCATTATTCGAAGTATAAAATGTAAACTCTCGTTATAATTTAAAAGGCAACAGATTCATTAGGCAACGGATAATGTTTAAAACACCGCTGAGTATTTAAATAGCAAATCTGACTCTCAGTAAGAGAAGAAATAAAATAAAAACAGTTGAATACTTAAACAATAAAAGGAAAGGCTTTATTGGGCTGAAAAGTAGAACCAAATAGAACAAGAAACTTCTAAGTATTTTTAGAGGAGTGTTTTATTTAAGTAGTTTAGAGGAGTGTCAAGTATTTTAGAAGGGTGTAGGGGGCCTTATCGAGTGCATAACTTACGCTCAATTTTTTAAACAGAGAAGCTGTTTAGAATATCCTTAGAGTGTCGTGTCCGCAGTTAAAAATACCAAGAAGATGGCGAGCGCACGTGAGCGCGTGCCTCGCGCCGACAACCCAGCATCCCCGGCGCACGTTTGCCATGCCAAGCATACCGAGATTGGCCAAAATTGCAAAAAAAAAAAAAAAAAAAAAGAACAGCGTTCGCCATAATCGTGGTAGCGCTTGCTCAGACATGACCCCAGCGTTCGCAACAATCGTGGCAACACTTGCTCGGAACGAGAAAGAGACGCCATAGCGTACGCCCATCCAAGGTGATGTCCAATGATTATCACTTCAGAAAAATGAAAGAAGCTGCCGCTTATAGCAACAATGAGGGAGCAAACGTCGTTACGGCAGCCAAGAAGATCAAATCGGCTTCAATCGTGGACTTGAACCGTAGTGATGGTCGTGAAAGTTGCGTACAGCTTCACTGCGTTCACGTTTTACGCGTAAGTGTGAGCTTCGTTCACTTTATTTTGCAGGTTTTAAAATCAAGAATACGAATCACTTGGTCACAACTGCTTTATTTAACATTAATTGAATTTTCGTATCTCAAACTCTACTTGGGTTTCCCCATTAAATTCAGTACGTGGAATAATAATTATCTCTATTTTGTAGAATATGCCTCGCGTAGAAAATAATTCATAAAACGAGAAAACAAGAACGACTCAAAGCTATATTTCTTCTCCTTAGGTGCGGATTGACCGCGAATGCTGACGGTTCTTTTTTTTGTGGACAATTGAACGCTATTGATTTTAGAGTGAAAAAGTTCTACATTTAAAATTCTCTGAATGACTTTGTGGCCGCTATTATTTGAGACGTTGTGGTTGCAATGATCTTGGACGTAAGGTTGAAGTCATTTTTCTCTCTGTTAGTTTTTAATCATTACAGCAGGGTCTGTTTGAAGTGACAGTTTATGAACGAGCTGAACGAGAGCAGCACAAGGCTTGCTTTTTACCCGTGTTCGACCAAGTGCAACGTCAGTGTAGTTTTCGTTTTTTGTTTATCAAAATTATACCTGAAACTTGGCTGAATTGCTTGCTTATCAATGCTTTTTTTTCTGTACCTTTCTTTTTCCTGCGCATAATTCCCCGCCCCCAACGTATACTCCAAACGCAACGAATAATGTTCGCTGTATCTTTGAGGTTCTTCAAAGCGAGCTTTGAGAGCATTAAGACTGACGAAGCCATTTCAAAGCAATGCCGAACAACCTTGTTATGCAATTGCTCTAATCGATAGTGGTCGAAACGTGGCCCATATTTATTACGCCACTTGAGTGCCGGTCAACACTAGGATAGCATACTGGCCTAGCCTTCCCTTGATAAATTCAAGAGCAAGATGGTCTTTGGACGTCGCAATAAGTGCATAGAACAGATAACAAACGTGTCCAGCGAGCACAGCATGTGCGGACAAGGCAGGTCAAAATTGTGAAAGCCCTAGTGTACTTAAGGTAATGTCTCGACAACGATACATTTTAACAGCAAGAACAACGAGCACCTGCCTCGCAAGAAATATTTCTTCTCAACACTGAAAAATTACGGCGTTTAAAAGAAACATCAAAAACAAAATAACCAAGGAGGTACCAAGTTCATTACAAGAACCAGTTTACGTGCGCAGCAAATCTTTTAATCCACCGAGCGCTGGGATCGAACTCAGGGACGAAGGGCGGGCATCATTATAGTCCGGGCGCTTGAGGAAGGAACGCCGGGAATTTAATTAGATATTCGAGCGCCGCTATTTTAGAACCCGTGCATGGGAGAGAGGAGGGTCGGAACCGCGCTCGCCGCTCCATCACCGCCTCTGCTGGTACCCCGCCAAACGGCTCCGCGCTGTGCTGGTGGAAACCGCCGCGCGTATAACGGACGTGTGTCCCGTTGCTCCAGATTCCCGGGCAGTGAGAGAGACGCTCTCTCTGGCCTACTCGTTGAACCGCAAGATTTATGGCCCCTCGTTAGGCAGGCCTCTCTACGCTCGAAAACAAGTGTTCTCTCGGCGGTCGACGAAAGGCCGTTCGGGACTGCGCCAAGCAAGGAAGGAATTTCGCGCGCTAATCAGAACGAATTGGCTGAGTGGAATACGCCGTCTCGAAATCTGAAGAGCGCGGGGTAACGGCGGAGCTTTAAAGCCCTATTCAGCGACTGTCCGTGTCGTTCGTATCAATCTTCTATTGGCGCTGCTAAATTAAAGGCGCTTGCTGGGACGGTGAGGGCGGAGGGGGCTGTCAGCGTTCAGCTTCCGCGTCCGCTGTACCTCCCTATTGGGTCAGTCGAGGAATTGTTACGTTTAGCTATACGTAGGGTGCCGCTGCTCCTAAACTGTACAATGGAATTGATGGCGGTCCAGCGGCGCGACGGTTTTCCGGAAATCGCCAGCCAGGGCGATATGCTACATAGAAATCAGTAGCTTGTTTTTGTTGGAAATGGCATTCCTGAAATTGTTTCCACTACGGGAGAAACGCCTAACACAGTTGGTAGCTTTTGCATTGGAGAATATTCATTCGTTCCTGCCACGACGGGAGCAACTGAAAGCTGAAAACGCTTAAAAAAGGAATAATTAAAAAGTCTGAACGGTAAGTTTTGTCACCTTATTTTATTACGGAATAAAGGAAATAAATATTTTTATCCACAATTGTAACGACGAATTTTCTGTATTACTATTTTGCTACGACAGGTTACCAGGTTCGTTTGAGATGGGCTTCCTTGCTAAGAACCCGGTTCGTTTGAGATGTGCTTCCTTGCTAAGAACCCGGTTCGTTTGAGATGTGCTTCCTTGCTAAGAACCAGGTTCGTTTGAGATGTGCTTCCTTGCTAAGAACGAAGCAAGCTTTTTGCGCACTATCATAATTACTGCCACTCCCGCCGCGGTGAATAAGTTTCAAAGCGTAGTGCTGCTTATCTGAACCCAATGGCGCCGGTTCAATCCCGGCCGCGGCGGCCTTTTCTCATAGAAGCGAAAAGCGAGAGTGCCCGTGTGTGGAGATTTCGGTGCACGCTGAAGATCCCCGGATGACCAAAATTATTGAGGAGCGCCCCACTATGGTGTGCCTCGTAGCTCAATGAAAGAATTCGTCGGTACGTAAAACCGGCCAAATTCGAAAAATTGCTGGCAAGTCGTCAACTTGTCTCTTACGCACCTTGTCGCTCTACGCGAACACGTCGAAGTTGTCTTTGCTGAAGAGAAGTGGGCTGCTGCGCTTCTAATACGCACAATTCTGACAAATCAGACAGCGCATCCTTCAAAGAAGATAGTGGTGCCACCTGAAGAGAAAAAAGGAACAAAGCAGAACCAAAATGGATGCACATTCCTCAATTGGAAAGGGAGGGAAAAAGAGTTGGTGGATGGGGCCAAAACGACAGTTGATGGTCAGAAGCGGAGCTACGTCGGTGCTTTTCCTCCCTGCATGCGCCGCTTTAAATCGCATTTGTAACGAAAAGCGTTACATCTGGGCGCCAGAAATTCTGTACGTTTCGAGTAATGTGCACTTAGTTTTCCTCAATGGCCTCTTTTCGCATTGACTCGCTCTCAGACAATAGCTGAATACGTAGCCTTGTTCTCGCTCCCTAAGAGCATTCCGCGAGCACCGGCAAAATCCAACTCCTCGCTTGCAGTGTTCCCTTTTATGTTGAAGTACATGCACGGAAATCGGTGCCCGTGCGCAGCCGTCGCGTAGACTGCTTCTTTTCTTTCGATAAAAAAAAATGACGCCACTGTAAGTTTCGAGTGAAATCGGTTTATTCGCTCTGCAGATGCCGTTCACTGCAGTGCACCCCTGCATTGCATAAAGGGAGCTACATGGCCGTTGCGGTTATTTTCTTTTTAGCCGTCTCCTATACGAGTCACGGATTAGATTCTGTATACGTGGTACTGAGAAACAGAACTACGCCTACGCAACCATGTCGAAGCCTTCTCAGAGAGTAGGATGGTCTATCGCTCTGAAAGTGGATGGATGTGCAATTGGGGTGGGGATCCTTCCCATTTAACTGCAGAAAAGCAAGCCTCGCTCGTGCGTTGTGGCGCAGCCTTCGTGTGTGTTCTAGTGTTTTGGGAAAAAAAAAATGGGTATATGCATTGGTGTGGTGTTACAAAGATAAGTACACTGAATTCGAATAAATGAGACATATCTTTTAACTCCGACATGAGGCTTCGGCTACGCAAACGAGACGACCCGTTCGTTCGAACTACTCTGGAAAGGGGGGAGGAAGAGGAATGTAGTGAAAGAGCTGGATGTAAAAGCTCTGAACTTCTTTTTCACGTGTACTAACCGAAAAACATTTAGCCCTTTGCCTGTGTTAGCAAAGATAGTGGAGCAGTGTGCTGACCCCTAGTGAACAACAAAAAAAATAGTAAACCCAGTTCCACCCAGTGTGCAATCTGTTGCTACAGCGGAGCTGCGGCTATTTGTTGTCGGCTTGAATGTCAAAGAACGGTCGCCCGAGGACGGCATCGCCGTCGCAGCACAAATTCTTCGGTTCCGCAGAGAAATTAGGCGGCTAAACGTCAGCGGCGGGAGGCTCCCTCCCCTAGAAGGAGGGAGATGACCTCGCCCCTGCGAGACCGCTGCGCCATCTATCGGTGTGTCCGGGGTCCGCCGTCGTGGCTGTTTCCAGACCCGCCGATCACGAGCGGCAATAAATCTGGGAACCTGTGTCTATCCCTGCGTGACGCACGACTTTCAGCAGACGGGAAAAAAGGCTTGAACTACAACAGCTACGCTGTTATAAAGTCAAGTCTGGAGAAAGCGCACTGCTTGACGCGTTCGCCAGAAGCGTTTTTGAGAAGGGCCTCTAGATAGGGGAAAGGATGGGAACTGCCTCCACTGTCCTTCCTGATTTTCCGCCCTCCATACATTGGCGGGTCGATTATGTTTTCTTTTCTAAATTGGCCGTATATAAAAGCAGTAATCATCCCCGCCTGCCAACGACGCTTTAAAACAGGCCCCGTACGGGCTGAACGGTAATATTTAAGCGGTAGACGGAAATGAGTGCGAAAATTAGCATGTCTTAGTGTGACATCAGGGGGAAACAGGGCGCTACCAATGGCTTAAGCAAAATATACCAACGTGATTGGTGTAAGAAAACTCGCTGCTGGGCTAGCTGGTTCCTAGTATGCGCAAAAAAATGATGCACCACTTCGTCTAACGACGGGGATGGTTGAACGCGAAGCTTCCTTGTTGGGGATTTCGCTGCTGAAATCTTCGCTTTAAAAAATGAAAACCTAAAGCAGGCTTCTTCTGTGAAAGGGTATATTTTGAGGCAGAGTACGCTTTACAGGGGAAGTTGGTTTTGTTGGTTTTTCTGAAGTGGGTTTTGAGGTTGACTGCAGGCGCCATCAGGTAGACATGAGAAGCTTCGCTTTAAGCTTCGACCGTGTTGGAATGGGGCATCGGATAAACACCGGCTCCATAAAGCGAGGGACGCAGGTTCGATTCCGCGAAGAGGAATCGTTTTTTTTAGGGGCGAAGCACCTTAGGACCTCGCTTTGTTCGGGGTTTGGCGTCCGTGTACACAGTATTGCGCATGCGCGAGGAGCATCGGATTGGATTGGATTGCATTGGAATAGATTTGGATTGGGTTGGATTGAATTGTATTGAATAGGATTGGAATGGATTAAATTGAATTGTATCGGATTGTATTGGAATTGTATATACTGTACACACGCGTTGTCACTCATTTACATGTGTGACTGGGCAATGCCACGGGTGATTTACGGTAAGAACGATCCCCAATGCTTCGTCTGCTCGTCATGATTCACTTCGTGGACATGCGTGATTTTTTTTTCACTTCACCCACGATTATTATCACAGTCCAAGAAAGTTGCCGTTCCTGCAGTGGATCTTGAGGTGGGGTACAGACACCATCAGTGAGACTACGGAAGCTTTGCTTTAAAAACCCTACCGCAGTGACAGACAAAAGACAGGGGAGGCGGATGGGACCAGCACTAGTTGGGACAATTTGTAAACAATCTGATACTCCTGTCCTATCCAGGCCATCATCCAGCACCACGAAGCCACCTAATATCACAGGTTTCAAAAAATTGTATTAAGTAGCCCAGCACCGTCCGTTTCTTCTGAGTGATTGCTCAGCAGTAATTGGTCCGTAATATTTGAATGAATTCCCTAGCGAAAACAAAAGATGCCCGTCGATTCCACTGCGATTGAGATGTCTTAGATGTTCTCAATGGCAACCTACGTATACCGACGAAAGCTAACATTTATACCTAGTTGAGCAAAAACCAAGTCAGCCTTCATTTCTTTATAATAGGCGCCCAGTTTAGTGCATTTTTCGATTTACGGTCGGGAAAACAACGGGATACCCGCTTAAGAGCAAGTACTTCCCTCCAGGACGTTCCCATTTTACTCGTACGTCTGACTTAAGAAAAAAAAGCACACACGCCGAGAAAAAAAAAAACTTTCCGCATAATATTTTCTTGCACTCAGTGCACCTGCGTACTTGGAAACATCATCGTCCTAATCTTTGTGGCAAAAACGAGGCCTCTGAACGGAAAATAAAAGCCAAGACTAGCAAATTATTCAGCATGATTCACGATTGATGGAAAGGTTGTCGACGCGTCACGATTTTGTGGAGCGATCGATGGGCGGGTTCAGCGCGGAGAACGCGGCGGCCAATCACTAGCGGTAATTACTAGCGGGCGGTTTCACCAGTACGGCCTCCGTTCGCCGCTACTTGTGTATAGAGAAACAGAAATAAGAATACGTCAATATCCAAATGTTATTTTCTATTTCGTTTTACATGTACTGCGAGAAAATATGCCTAATTAATTCCTATCGAGTCACGCCGAAGAGACAAACGTAAAAATATTTTACAAATATGTGAGCAAGAGTTTATTCGAAGTTGTTTTTTTTGTGATTTCAAACGGTCATACTGATCAGATGTTATTACGCAGGAATGTTTAGAATAACTGATCCGTCTGTACTTGATAGTGAACTAATCACAGTTACGAACATCCTGTTGCCACAGCTGCCAGAAGTGACAACAGCCGCTTTGTAGAATTCAGTAAGTGAATATAGTTTAAGAAATTAGTGCTCGCGTATATAACAAGGCTTCAGGGAAAGCAAATCATTCACTTGTTGGAAATGGCAGCACCGCGCTAACGAACTTGTTTTTTTTTCTTGCATTATATTTCTTCAGCCCTTAAGGCGGGAAGAGGAAAGAAGAGTGCAGAAGAAAGGCAGAGGAGGCAATTCGTTTTTCTCATATTTGCAGAAAAAAAAATTGTTCTTTGTACTGAAAGCTCGGGAATTACTCCAAGGACTAATTTTCTCGCTGGAATCCCAAACGCCCGTCGTAATTCATTTTCATCTAATGCGATTTGTACTTTTCTACCTGAGTATTTTAATGCAAAACACATTAAGATATATTTTTTCCGGTGTAGTTACCTGATGGTACTTATTTGTCATCCAAATTATTTAAGCCGGCTGACTAGGACTAATGAGTGCACGACCAGTACAAAAAGACCGCTGTAATTTATTCACAATTCTGTACAACTTGCTTCGTAATCCTAACCTTCCTACAACTGTTACGCTTTGCTCGCTGCTTCAATCTTTTTTTTTTCTCTTTATCCCCTCTCTTCGTCATATTAATATACTTCCCTTTTTATTATGCTATATCTTATGACAAGATTAGAGAAACAGAACGAAAAGCATGAAATGCACTCCTCTCAACGTTCTTTACGGAAAGTAGTAGCCCATTCCCTAAGGGGGCACCATGTTGGACTTCGGACTTCGTTAGAACCATCGTTGGTCGCTTCACATGCCTTTTGCTGTTCTTAACATATAAATTTTGACACGTAAAATAGCTTCAGTTAAATTGCAATCCAAGGTTTGTACGCTCATGGGAGCTTACATTGACTGCAGGGAGTCATAGGAAAGCGAAAATGGATTCAAAACAGGGATTCGAACCCATGTCATGCTGGTTGGGAACGACAGCCATGCCGTGGCTAAAAAATGCCGAATTATTGCCTGAAGGAGGTAATTCAGAAACGTTTTGATTAAGTCACGTGGTACATTCTATAGCTATGGTGTACAGTGACTCACATGACGGAAGTAGGTGTGTAAAAACTTTATTATTTTCTTACTTGATAGTTAAGATTGTGTTGGACCTAATTGAGTGTCGTCATCATTTTTTTAGAGGACCGTGGTCCTCCACTGCGTGTCTAGCCCTGATTAGCCGCATATCTGGGTCGCTGACGTCTCGACTCGTCAGCACGGCCTCATATTAATGCGGTTCGTCATGAGATCTCGGTTGGTTCTTGCTTTCCAGAAACATAGGGTACAGTGTGGTGTCAACGTTCGGGTAGTACTTCCAGTTTCTTGGGTGTGCGTGGATACATCGCAGGCAGCAATGATTCTTTCCTGGTGAGGCTTTTATGGGGACCGAGAGAGTACTTTAGTCTGTTTCTGTAATTCTCTTATGTATCCATTTATCTTTGTGCGATAGTCTCCTCTTCTCTTTAAGAAGATGGGCGGGATGGTTGTAATTCTGCTGGAATGGCCCACATGTCCTCGATCTGCCCCGTGTGCCGCGAGGGTCCCTTAAAGGGTTGTGTGCCCGCCGTCCGCAGTATACGTAGTGGCTTGTTATGGTCTCGTTGAGTAGTAGCTTTATGACATTGTCGCCTATTTCACTTTATCAAAATCTTGGACATGCCCTTTTAGATTATTTTTCCTCTAGTATTACGCACGTTCTGTCACCAGTGGCGATTACCTTAGCTATTACCGTTCCTTCAAGGGACCCTGAAACACTTTTTTCAACTTTTTTTGAAATCTTAAATGCTTGTAGAACATAGTCACCCAACACACCCAGTACTTAGATTAGAGGGTCGCAAAGTACCTCAGCCGAGAATTACTGCTCTATGCCCATCAGATAACTTGGAAAATCGCTCAAAAGATTTTTTTCTCTTTCCCGGTCTTGACGTTCTTCGACGGCTCGAATTACGTCACTAAGGCCATGTAGCGGCTTTAGGCCGGTTTTTCCTTCATTTGCAACAATGAACGCTTTCCGACAGCAACTAAAAAAAAGTCACAAAAACAAAGCAGAAATAGAAGGCGTATCTGGTGCGATGAGCAAATCACGCAGTGCCGCTCCGTGCTGGCGATAACTATAGCTTTCGCAGTGGTTCCAGGCGTGAAGGAAAAAGTGAAAACACTTATCGAAAGTGTTGCAGGGTCCCTTTTAGTTCCAGTAGCGTTTCGAGCTTGCAGTGTTTCTGCCGTTACCTGCCCCTCATCTTCAATTACGCTTCCTACGTAGTTGTTGTTTCCTTTGTATCTTACCGCATCTGTTCATCTGGTTGTGGCGCTATAATACTTCCCATCAACATCTCTCGCCAAGCTTAAGCTGTTGCTAACCGTCGCTTTTTGTCGTACTCTAGATGCATGTTCTCGGAAATGTTTCAGACGTATATCTAATCTTCTATACGTTTCAAGCGATATTACGGTTATACACAGCAGTAACAGGCCTTTGAGTATAACATCACTAATAAAATGAAGTTATTGCAGTAACCGTTCTAACAATTCAGTTATGCAATTTACACGAAGTCCGCTGTTCACCAGTAGGGTACGAAGAAAGTGCAAGATCTTGTAACCAAATCCCCATACCGCACGTTCGGGGAATGTCTGAAAAATGATTTATTTTAGCTGACCGCGTAGTGTTCTCTCATTGTACATATCGTACAAAGAAAAACCATAATCCTTGACATAAAAAAAAAGTTCCGTGGTTGTAACGTCCCCAATAAAAAATAAATGTACAAAGAGCCTTGTCGAGTGCCGAACTTTCTAATATTTCAAAGAGGAGCTCGTAATGAAAGTGGTGGGAATGCTTACTTTCAGACGCAAAATTTGTTTGTTCGTGTGTCCCGAGAAAGCGTGAACTTCATCTTTGTAAGTGGCTGCCCTGAGGATAGTGCCGCCCACGACCCTATCTCTTATCAGCTGAACGTAACCCCAGGGTGGTTAGCATTGCTTCTTTTACGAACTTCAATCACGAGGTTGCATGATCGTGGAATGAAAAGTTAATAAGGTTTACTCAAATTTCCTGAAGAGGCCAAGCGTAAGGGCTGGTTACTCAAATTTCCTGAAGAGGCCAAGCGTAAGGGCTGGCATATAACTAACAAGCAGCTTCTGCGAACAGTTTCTTAAACGTGAACAAGCACATGGCTAACCGTTTTCGCCTTCCTGAAAGAGAATACCAGTCGAAGGGGAAGCCACGGCGTTGCAATCACAATATCATTGCGCTTAGAAGTGTAGTAATACTGCAGCTGATAAAGTAAACTTTTATTTGTTGCCTGTCTATGGTGGCTTAATGCATTGTTGTCAGGAGCAAACGTCTTGTGGACACATTGCAAGTAGCCCATTGAGTATTACTCGTGAGCTAATGCATTTAGCGCTGATACCCCTGCTCCCAAACGCGACTCACTGCGCACCCTGTCAGAGATCCAAAAGCTTCAGTGGAGGTAATGGTCGACGCTGGCATAAATAACATTGCTACAAGGAGCACTCAATTCGTTTAAAATGTTACCGAGTACTTCAGTTCTCCATTTTTGTGTAAGTCGTCAAGTTCGTTCGTTTTACAAATTTTTAGCGGCATTAGTGCTCTAATATCAGTACTTTCACTTGAATCTTTTACTAATTGTGTCATGCGTGTGGCTTTCGTTCATTTACAGGCGACGATGTGCCAGTGTGGCACAAAAATTGTCATGTAAATACTATTTTCGATTCGATTTACCGCTGCGGTGGTGTAATTGGCAGCTACTCCACGGGTCCTCTTACCGACCGTACAAGTAGGCTGCACTGTAACGCATGAAAAATGTCAAAACCGCCATGTGCACAAAAAGGGGCACCCCTCAGGGGTCGGTCTTGTCGCCCCTGCTCTTCAATCTGGCCCTCCTGCCCCTGCCCTATCTACTCAAGCAAATCGAAGGCGTGGACCACGCGTTCTACGCCGACGACATTACGGTGTGGACAGCCCGAGCCGGGTCCGATGCCTGGATGGAGGAAGCCTTGCAGCGGGCGGCAATGACCATGCACGAGTACGCTAAGTCATGCGGACTGAGCTGTGCTCCCCAGAAATCTGAGCTGCTCATGATCCAACCGGGGAAACCTAAGAAGGAGCCGCTGCCGAACATGACCATCACCATCGATGGAACGGCCATCAAGCCAACTCCGCAGATTCGAATTCTCGACCTACTACTTCAGAGCGACGGGAAGGCACACCCCGCCGTCAAAAAGCTCAAGACTACATCCGAACAGATACTCAGTATGATTCGGTAGGTATCTAACAGAAACCGAGGCCTGAAAGAGGACGATGCCATGCGCCTGGTACGCGCGTTCGTCGTGTCGCGGGTTACCTACTCCGCCCGGTATCTCCAGCCGACGAAGGCGAATAGGGACACCCTAAACACGATGCTTCGGAAGGCAACGAAGCAAGCACTCGGAATTCCCATATACTCGTCCACGCAAAGGCTGCTAGACATGGGCGCCCATAACACGGTGGAGGAGCTCATCGAAGCCCACCTTTCGAATCAGAGAATCCGGCTCAGTCACACGGAGCACGGACGAGCCGTCCTACGCAAGATAGGTTGGTAGATCGAGCCAGTATCCATCAAGGCAGCCCTTCCGGAAGACTGGAAGATGAGCATTCAGACGAAACCCCTTCCCCGGAACATGACGCCGGGCAAGGACGACGAGAGGCGCACCGCGCGGGCAAAAGCAATGGCCCGGAAGCTGGAGAGAGAACCCCAGGGTCCTCTACGCGGACGCCTCGCTCCGAAAACACAGCGACCGTGCAGCGGCGGTGGTTACGTCCAGAGACCGGCTGATCGTCAGCGCGTCCCAGAAGACAGACCCCGCAGTTGCCGAGGAAGTGGCCGTGGCCCTGGCACTCGCACAGCCGTGCGTGGACACCGTGGTCACCGACTCAATGACAGCGTACGGAAGCTTCCGCAGGGGGGTAATCTCCTCCGCGGCCCGAGCCATTCTATCCAAGTGCAAGCCACCGGTAAGAGCCATAGAGCTCGTGTGGGTCCCTGCTCACTCGCGGGTAGCAGGCAACACCATCGCCGACTACATGCCCGAGAAATGTCAATCCGGGCCGAGCACGAGCCGGAAGAGCTACCGCACCCGGTTACCAGCTTTCGGGACATTACCCTGATGTACCGAGAGGAGACGTGCCGACTGCCGGAAACCGCACCCCAAAACTGACTAGGCAACAACAGACGATCCTGCGTCGAGCGCAGGCGGGATCGCTTGCGCATCCCATACTGATGAACCGCATGTACCCCGCGGGACACGATACGCTCTGTCCGTTTTGCAAAAGAGAGAGGGGCACCCTGCCGCATATCAGAGTGTACAGAGCTCAAGACCCCCCCCCCCCTCCTTCCCTTCCCAACAACACCCCCAATCCCCAACCTCCTTGAGCGATGGGAGGTCTTGTTGACCAGCCCGGCCCTGCCGACTCAGCTCGCCCTGACAGACAGGGGCCAGAAGCTGCTGGGAACATATGGGTCCCGTAACTAGGGAACCACCCCGTGTGGTGCCAGCGTGCACCACCGATTTCGTTTTGGGCTCAATAAACGTTGATTCCTCCTCTTTCGTCACATCTTTAGGAATAGTAAGAGAACATCCAAACTAAGCTGTAGCCCTTCACTACGCCACGCCGCAGAGTTTACGTGTAGCTTCGGACAATGAAAACCGACGCTCTTGAATTTCGTGGTCTTGCTTCATGCTTCAGCATTTCATCGAAACCATGAGCAGAAACTCTACTTATGCGCTCATTTGATCGACTAATGCGGTAGGTTAGGCTACGGCGCATAACAGAGTGGCGCTAGTTCCCCTCGAGAGTTTCCATTCGCATTCACCTCTGCGAAACTACATTAGATTTCGCGCCTGGGCGTCTATTACCCAATATTGAACATCCTCGTAGCGGGTGTATGGGGTTCGGCGACGAAACAAAATCAGGGAAGCTTGCACTCACGCGCAATACTTAAGTGGCGAAGCTGTTGTATGTGAGCATTGCCGGACACATAGATAAGTTTCAGAATCATTGTTCATTTGCATTGTTGCGGTTCTGCAAGTGTTCCCGCTAAATTTAATCCAATCACCATACAATTTAATGCAGACGCCTGCCAAATTATTCCAAGTGCCATCTAATTTAATCCAAACGCCGTCTAATTTAATCCAGGGGCCAGCGAATCTAATCCAAGTGCCAACCAATTTAATCCGCGCGCCAACCAAATTAATCCAGCAGCCAGAAGGTTGCTCAGGGGTCTTTAGTGTGAAGATAGGCGCAGCTCTGCGGACTTTGTTCCGCATGGTGTCGTGAAAACGTGGTTTTTCTTGATCCAGTACGTGCAAAATATCTTATGCGCACAGCCTAATGAACATTTACTAACACGCGCAGACCAGGACAGCGGTCTTGTTTGACTGTTGGTGCCGTGTGCTGATCGTTTGCGAGATCGTCACAAGTATCGTCTGCTCGCGTATTGCGATGCCAGAAAACTCACAGTTACTTGATATTGGAGTTGCGAAACTCCCCATAGGCCCCCATGCATCAAAACGTGGTCGTACGTTGGTCCACCGCTTCGGATCTTGTTTTACAGTGGCGCCATCTTTTGGGGACAAAATAAGTTATACAACTTGCTTCGCCTACTCGACGACCTGGGCGAAAAATGGTATTTGAGTGCTTACGTAAATTTGTTATGCCAAAGCAGTCCGATGTGTTCAACTATGCAAGTGTTTTATATATATACGAAGCAAAAATAGTAAAAAGAAATGCGACCACGGGGTCAACCGTCGCTTGCGCACTGTCGTCCGCTGCGCGTCCTCTTCGGTCTTCTGGCGGCAAAAAAATAAACAAGTCGCTTCGACGGCTTCATGCAAGCTGAAACTGATTATTTAGAGCCGCTTGATCAGCTACTAGATTAGGTTTGGCATACAATAAGCTGTAGGCCAAACGATAACTGCAAATTTAGTACTTCAGTTCGGACTTATGTTGTGCCGGAGAGCAAGGTAGATGCGCGGATGCAGAAACAATCGCAACCTGAAAATCGGAGTTAAGACACCAATGAATAAATTATGAAAGCACAAAAATAAAGAATTATGCGCTTTAAAACAAAATTTAACGTTAAATTGTCTGTTTGTATAATTTGTTGTTTTTTTTTTTGGATAGTGAATGCGGCAGCCGGAGTGGCGCCACGGTACGCATGATCCAAAGCTGGGGGGGGTCCAGGTGCGGGCCGTTTTTTGAGGCGGAGTTTCGCAACTGCCTACATCGAAGAGCTCTGAGAAAACTTGCCAGCGAGTGCAGACAGTACTTCTGACGTGAGCAGGTGATATTTCTGACGCGAGCAGACGATATTATAATTTTGAAACAATACTTAACTGCGGCCGAAAAGCATTCATTAATTGAAAATCAGAACGCAAAGGGCATTTAAGTAATGTGTTTTGATCAAAGGAACTTCTGAAGCAATGGTTACGCGAGGAGCAGACGATGCTTCTGACGTGCGTTATCGCCGGTGCTGTTGCAGACTATCAGCTCACAGCACGCGACACCAGCGGATCTCTCTTGGTCTGCGCATGTTAGTAAATGTCCATTAAGCTATGCGGATGAGATATTTTGCACATAATGGATCAACAAACACCACATTTTCACCACATCACACGCAACAAAGCCCGTAAAGCTGCGCCTAATTTCTCACAAAACACCACTGAACAACCTTCTGACAGCTGGATTAATTTGGTTTGCGCGCGGATTAACTTGGTTGGCACTTGGATTAAATTCGCGGCCACTTGGATTAAATAAATGGCGTTTGGGTAAAATTATGTGACACTTAAATTAAATTGGCTGTCGCCAGGATAAAATTAGATGGCGATCGGATTAAATTGAGCAGGAAAACTGGTAGTAATCGTCGTTATATGCATGGAAGAGGTCGTCGTCTTCTTCGCGGCTAGTGGCGGGTGCAGTCATCCTCGCCGTTGTACGCTTACACCAGCTCTTCGTCATCGACTCGAGGCTGCGGTAGCGGGGTCGGCAAGTCGCCTCACGCAGGACTGTCACACTCGTAGCCATGTCTGTTCATAATGGCTTCTAGAGAATGCGGCGGCCGCAGTGACCTCTCCCGGACAGGGTGCCTTCATCTTTAGCGTTAGGGCTGGATATTTTTTCTTTACATGCGCGGTAGCGCTTCACAGCAGCGCTGGAAGTATTTTTTTTTTTTTTGCTAAAGTTACAACGCGAGCCGGGGACTCGGCGGTCGCCGTGAGGCATGCTCTCACGAGCGCTTGCCATTTTAACACGAAAATGTTTTATGCCGGGATCCACCAAGATCCGTCTGACGTCATGTCCGTCACGGAAATGACATCGCCAGAAAAAAGAGGCGGCTTCAGGATTCGAGCCAGGTGCTCTGTCGCCGCAACGGGAGGTGACAGGCGCTTTACCGACCCCGCTACGAGCTGAAGCACAGACAGCCGTATAAACGCGCCATATATCTTCCTATAACCTCCTCTATTTCGATGGTGCTGCCGTCTAAGAGAAGTGAGGCGAAGTAGTGCATCACTATGCTAATGAGCACCGACAGATGGCGCCAGCTGTGCTCGTCGCAACGCAACCGTCTGCCGTACACTCCATGGAGCGGGGACGCAGTGGTCGCACATTTGCGAAAGCGAGCGCCAAAAGGTTGTCGCTCGCCAAGCACACCCCACAAGATAGCCCCGCAAATCATGCTCTTTCGCTGCAGCGGACCGTGAGGTCACCAAACGATTCGCTGGCAACTCCAACTGATCTTGTGAAGGCACGTGAAGGCACATCTCACTTTCGTGTTTTACCGATTCTTTGAAAGAAGGATCAACCACATTTTTTGGTAATTGTTTTTCTGCAACGGCGAACTTAAGGCCACTAACAACAGCTCCGCTGTTAAAATTACGATGGATGCTGAGGACTTTCTAAAAATGTGAAGGCGAAAGCCCAGTTGGACCTTCTGTTTAGTTACTGGGCGCATCCCGAACGTTGGATGATCCATCGCTATTTCTCAACACCCTCTCCTCCAGTGCTGCTGTTCCCCTTTCCCGGCCTGCGCTATTATTTTAGATTCGACGGCATCTCATTCACTCGCCTTGTCCCTCCATACGGCGTTGTCGTTGTCCGTCCACACCCCTCCCCCATTCTCCTCGCCGCGCGAGCTGCGCTCTCCGCCGCTCACCCCCTCTCCTCTCCTATAGCGAACACTCTCTCGCGAGGGGCATTGGATTGGATTCGATTGGATTGAATTGGATTGGGTTGGATTGAATTTGGATAGGATTGGATTGGATTAAAGTGGATTGTGTTGGATTGTGTTGCGTCATAGCCGCGCCACGTTGCGTCATAGCAGCGGCAGGGGGTTCACGGCACATTTCACGCGATGGGAGAATCAACCTAACGGAAACAACAACGGAACCCCCTATGCGTCGCATCTACACAGGGGTTCCCGCAAGGGGAGGTGGGAGTAATTTTTCCCTGTGTTTTGTGTACCTCACACCGACTTTTTTCTCTCTCATGTGCACGCTTAAAACATAGAGATCTAAGGCCTACACCTTTATGTTGGCAGGACAACAAGAATGAGGTCACTGGTGCAGCTCTCACTGCGGTACACTGTATGTAACTGGGCCGTTCTGCAGTGGTCTGAAAAATAACATAAATAATTATACAAGCCTTAAGATAAACAATAGTCGGACAATTCAATAACAATGACGACCGAAGGGCTGGCTCGCTTCGTAATGCGGCTGTTCGATTTTGTTTGCCCTTTTATTTTTTGCTCCCAAAGAATCGAAAAATAATTATTGCGCAGTGCATAAATTGACTTCGGTTCCGGTCCTCACTCATTAAATTATACATGCTTCGTCTTCTCAAGCGTAGCAGTTGTAAAGCATTACAGCCTGCGCTTCTAATACGAATGTTCCTTCGCAACAATTCTTAAAGACTACTTGAAATCCAAATCTTCTACAAGGTACGACTCCCCATCGGGCCCATTGCACATCTCGTTCCAATTATACTTAATAAGGTGTAACGTAACTTCCACAGCATACCCAATTTAAAAGCGCCCTTGCGCGACAGAAAAGACAATGCTGAACAAGAAAAGTGGAGAGAGAGAGAAAGAGAAAGAGAGAGGCAGAGGGAGAGAGATAGATAGAAGAGAGAGAGAGAAGAGAGAGAGAGAGAGAGAGAGAGAGAGAGAGAGAGAGAGAGAGAGAGAGAGAGAGAGAGAGAGAGAGAGAGAGAGAGAGAGAGAAGAAGTGGCCCATTTTTTGCGACACACATGTAGACTTGCGCCATCAACTGTGATTCCATCCAAAAGAACGCCGACAAAGCGTTGAGCCAGTTAAACGTAATTTAAGATCCCTGGCACGCGATGATATAAGAAACAGCAATAAAGTTAGTGTACTTCAAAAGAAAAAAAAACTCTGTAGCACAGGATGCGTATACACAAAGTGTGCAGATCTCGGCTCAAGAATGCTTTGTCTGTCCAATCACGTACGCTCTCTAGCGAGGAGAAAAAAAAATGCCTGAAAAAGGGAAAGAACCGAGGCTGCGTGCTCTTGCTGTTGCTGTTGTTGTTGCTGCTGCCATTTCTTTTTCATACAAGCACACATCGCCACGTTCCACGCGGTGCACCTCAACTAAAGATTGTTTGCCCCCGCTCTGTTTACTTCCGTCTCGTGCTCGCTTCCACTCTTCCTTATTTTCTTTCCCCCTCATAGCGGACGCGCTTATTTTTCCCGTCACATATATCAGATATTAGCCCTGCCTCTCCACCCGTCTGGGCCGCCGTTTCGTTTCTCCTATTGTGACATTCCTGCCGCTTTTATTTCGCGCGAAGAGGCGTTATTTCCCAGGGAATCAACGGAAGGACGTTCTCCAAGTATTCTCTCGTCACTGGCCCGTAGCACTGAGCGGAGAACGGAAAGGTGGAAGAAGGAGGACACTAAAGGGTAATCAATGAAAAAAAAAAAAAAAGGACGAAACAACGGGAGAACCGAAACCCGCCGCCTCGAGCCTGTCACGTGGGCTCACCAGAGCATAAGGAAAGGGAAGCCAGGGGGGTCGAGAGTAGTCCAAGAGAAGGGGCCGGCGAACACTTCCAGGCTGTCGCAATCCGTCGATACTATACGAAAGGGAAAAACAGGATGGCCGTGCCCTGTTTACAGAGGGAGGCTGCCGAGGAGCTTCTCGAGCTCTTCCGAGAGCAGCCGGCAGATATGCCACGGCTGCTATATCAAATCAGAGTATGCTCTCTCGCGTAGACATCGCCCTCCCTCCGCCGCCCCCCTTGCACCGCCACGTACCTCACTTTGACGGCCGACGTTGGTCGCGTTTCGCATGGGCCGTATGCAGCTCGCGTTTGAGAGACGCTTCGCGCGAATCGGATTCGCTCGCATCTCGGGGATGAAGCGCGTCAGTGGAAATTTCGGGATGCGGAGAAACAGGGGGAAGCGAGGGAGAGGAAGGGCGCCTTGAGCTCGCTCTTGAGCACGTTCGTTCAGTTCGCCGCGCGCGGACCTGCTTTTCGAGTATGCGCAAATATGAGGCGCAAATATGGAGGGAACGCGGGGTGTCGGGTGTGAATGTTCGGGGATGCGGCGGGAATGCGTTTTGTTCCTTGCGCTTGGTGTCGTGCGGATGATGCACCATCCAGGAACTATGTGCGTTGACAGCTTGGAAACAATGTTTATGAAGACTATCCAAGCCGGTTGATGTATTGGCTCACATTTGTAAGCTATGGTAATGCCGCTAAGCAGGGGCGATAAGCCTGCTTTGGCTGCCCACTGCCCAAACCGCGCGCGGTGCGCATGCGAGACAAAGTGCTGATTCAGTTTCAGGCCACTTCCGTGAGATGGCGCTGCCGTACTTTGAAGCACCGGCACAGCTCAAGGTCGGGAAACTTCAATTTGTGGTGAAGAATGAGATGCAAATTTATCAAAAGACGTTATTTTTGGCACCGATCCTAAATAACAGCTTTCGAGATATGATATTTGGTGGATTCGTTTGGGATGGATTAATTCATTTCGGCGAGTTCATTTTTCACAGCGCCATTGCATACGTCACACCATCACTTTATGTTGTTTTGCAAGCAAGTACTCGCTAACTTTAATTAGTTTTGATCCGAGTCAAGAGAAAAGCAGTAATATGCCGTTACTGGAACGTTTTGCTGCTCAGCCCCCCCCCCCCCCCTTTCCTCGCCTCCTTGCGCTTAGAAAATCCTGCAGTTGTTTTTACGTTCTGAAATATACTTAACGTAATGATGTTCCCATGAGAACTACACCATGGGCTACATCTTTTTATTTCCTAACTATAACGCTTTCGCCGCAATAGATGGCTCGAATTTCCGCGCTCGCGAATAATAGTCCCGCGGTAGCATTCATAAATGCGAAGCAATGTTTCCGGGTTTTTTAATGCTGTAGTGTGAACATTAGACATTTATGCCAATCCGCTTTCTTTCATGCACACTTTTCGGAAGAAGGCGCTACGCCTTCTTCCGTCACGGTTCTAGGGTCTGTTTGGTTGGCCCTATGCGTCAAAAGCGCGCGCGCATTTGAATACAGGGGCAAAGTTGGGCGTGTCATTATGTATTCATGGTATAAATCGTTCGCCTTAGTATTTAAAGGGACTCTGCAACACTTCTTCTAAACGATTTCACTCTTTCCTTCACGTCTGGAAGCATAGTGGAAGCTATAATTATCAACAGCTTGGAACGGAACTGCGTGATTTGCTCGTCACAGCAGAACTATGCGCCTTCTGTTTCTGCTTTGTCTTGTTTTTTTTTTGTTTTTTCTAAAATGGCTATCGAATGCGCTTATCGCTGCAACAGAATGGAAGTGGCCAGTAGCCACCACACTTCTGTAATGACTTTTCCCACGTGCAGGATAGCAGACTAGGCTCTAGCCAGGTTAACTTCCCTGCCTTTCTTCTACATTCTCCCTTCCTTCCTAATTCAAGAGCTCAAAGAATGCCAAGACTCGGGAAATAGCGAAAAATGTGTTATCTGATGGGCTTAGGGCAGCAATTTTTGGCCGAAGTACTTTGTGAGCCCTATACTAAGTATTGGATGTGTTTGTTGAAGACGTTGTGAAACAATTTAGGATTTAGAAAAAAGTTGAAAAAAGTTATTGCAGGGCCCCTTTAAACAATAAGCAGCGGATCAGGCTGCGCCTGTCCTCGTGCTTTGGATATCCTTTCGTCCCGTCTTTTCGCTCTTTTTGCAGAGTGTGCGCATTCAGTCCGTCGAAAAATAAATGCCCTCAGTAAAAAGATATGGGTTCAGACGCCCCAGTACGAACACGTAAAGGTTAACGCGTACTTTCATGTTCACGCGTCCTGCGCGATTACGCTTCTCGCTAGACGAAACTTACATTTTCAAGAAAAGCTGGTATCCTTCCATTCCAGTCTCATTTCACGCACTGCTTGGTGAGCGCTTACTTCAGCGGCTGTTCCGTTCTCTGCCCTCATATCAGCAGTTGCATGGCAGCCAGTTTTAGGCCGCTCCAGTTTGTGGCGCCGCGAAAAGTACGGAACTTTACAGGAGTGCTTATTGGGATGAAACAGTGGAATGAAGGCCTGAGCGACGCCTTCCCTCTGTAGCCGTCGTTCGCATCTTCCCAGTTTCCCCCTAGCATTTTTATATACCCCTTCTTGCCCTCATTTCCTCCCGCAACATTTTTTGTGCGACCCTTTTAAGCTTCGCAAAAGCCAGTCGGCGAGAAGATATCTCGGGCGTCCCGCCGGCTTCCCGACATTTTCATGCTACAAAAGCAGAACGAGGGACACGGGAAATCGTACACACACGCACAAAGGAATGAGGGGGAATAGCTGTGTTCGTCTTTTCCTCGAGTCTGCAGCCAGCCAGCCGCTCCCTGTGGGCCATCAACCGCAGCATGACGACGCAAGCGCCATCTCGTCGTTCCGGCTCGAAGAACTGCCTCCTCCGCCGCCACCGAGAACAGGCCGGCGGCCGACGACTACGAGCGCAGCAGCGCTCGTTCTTGCGCGCCTGATCTGGCCTAACTTTCTCAGGGCCGAGAAATGGGCGATAAAAGGGCAGCCAGCGTTGAGGGAAAGGAGGAAAAGGAGAGGAGCAAACTGGAAAGCGAGAGGGAGAACAACGCGGCGCGGCAGACGATAGAACAAAACGCAAGGGGGTGTAAAGGGGAGAAAGAACTGAGATCAGACACGAAGAGGGGAAAAAATGGGCATAAAAGGGCGCCCAACGAAACTGCATGCTCGGCGGGCGCGCCTCGCGGGGTACAGACGGACAAGCAGCTCCTCGCGTCGTCTGCGGCTCAAAGTTTTGCAGACGATAAATCACGCCCGTCCGAGAAGGCGACGGGGCTTTTTGTTAAAAGGGATTTGAAGGAGGGGGTTTTGCAAGCAGGGGAAAAGAACCACGTTAAAACGGCTACGATGACGTATTCAGCGCTGTTTATGTAAGCATGGCTGCCGCTAGCGATGGTGGCAGGAATGAAAGAAAGAAATGAGTTATGTATAGACGTCAGCGTTGAGGGGTAAAGTAAAGCGTTGCCACTAGAACGTCGCGAAAAGTCCGGGCCTATTCTTTTCTGGAACACGGCTGTGGTGTCGACGCCCGCCCATTTTGAGGACGGCGCTGGTGGGTTTCTCGGGGTCGTGACATTTTGGCCAATTGGGGTCAAAGCAAGCCGACTGAAGCCCCAAATGCAACATAAATCAATGCATTGCACTTTTTTTATTTAGTTGCGCTCTTGAAAATAGTACTATTTGTGCGCCAAAAGCTTTCGTGATAACTGCGCACATATTACATTGTATCTAATCGCTCTACTTGCACCATAAATATCATTCACTCGTTTTCTCTGTTTTTTCTTTTTTTTTTTTGCCCGGGAATCAGTGCATATTACGAGGGTTTTAAACGTCACGGCAGTTGACGTCGCTGTTTTGGGCCTATACCGGTGGTTTCGCGCTACAAGTGAGGTACGTTTTCGGTCGTCTGCTCTTCAATGTTGTACCAGGCAGCAATTGAAACAATTAGATTGTTAAAGACATTTGCTCATTAAACTGTATTATTTGAATCAAACTCACTTTGATGTGAATATCATTTAGTCTAAGATAAAGATAGAGAAACGAATCTAACGCGAATGTATATAACCCTTACTAGTGCCGCCACTCCACACCAAGCCACGTCGAAGTGGAGACATCCCACATTCCGTAGTTAACTTTGACGTTTTCCCCATTGCGTCACCCCTCAGCTGCCTGTATTTGCGGAAAGGGTTCATTCTAACGCTTGTACTGTCTCCTTTCTATTCGCAGACTACAGCTGCCACCTGGACGTCAGGTGATTGATGTCGCCCCGGATATCTTCGCAGCGCATCCAGCGAAACAAGCAAGCCACGGAACGTTTAGGAAGAAACAGCGTGACAGAAGCCGACACTGTTTGTTGAGCCCAACGGAACATTTGTGCCGACGGTGACCCGTGCGTGGAAAGGTCACTGGCCAGCAGAACAGACGCTGGCTGAGAACGATGTGCCTTATACGTGGTTCGGACACACCGTGTGCATGTAAGACCGTATGTTCAGCCTGCGTGTTTTCTTCGGGGTGAGTATCGTGCGCGTGTGTAAGCTGAGGTGGGTGGACGGACGATGGTTACGCAGTGCCACGCTCTGACTAGTTAGAACGGACGGCGAAATAGTGCGGATACGGGCGCCGCCTCAACTGCGGAGAGGTGGCGCCTGTGACACGCGGTGACCGGCGATGGCTGCAGAACCGCTTATAAGCGGCTCACAACTCACACGCACGTGGCCTGTTTCGCACCCTACAAGGTACGCCAATACTCTCTGTCTCGCTGTTCGTTTCCCCGTGCGACGTGAGATCAGATACATTGCACCGTGCCAGTTCGCACACAGCAATTTAGGAAACTGCTATCGATTTGCAAACTTGGCCGCGTGGCACTCAATTTTGCTGTCGGCCACTTGGGAAGGACATTAATTAAAATGGAATAGGCATTTAACGTCTTTGCTGTGATTCTTTCGTCGTGTTTTCTAGTACGTCTATCTGTTTAATGAGGGATAACATAGCTTGTAAATATCGATTGAACACTGCTCGTGGGTGACAGAGTAAATAAGATTGCAGCGAAATTAAGAAGTGCACCTATAAAAGCGGAGATTTTTTTACACGCCTCGGCAGTTCAGTTTCTACGGCGTTCTGCCGCTGAATCCGCGGACGTGGGATTCGATCCTCGCCGCGGCCGCCCAGTTTCTGATGGAGTCCAAAAGCGGAAACGCCGATGTGTCGATATTTCAGCGCACGTCAAAGACCCCAGGTCGCCTGAATTAATCTGTGTCCCTCCACTACGGCGCACCTTAGAGCCGAGGTGAGAGCTTTCGGCGCGTGAAAGCTCCATAATTTGAAGGGGGAATTTTTCCGGGAAACCTTAGAAAAACTTGCCTTCCGGAGACGCTGTTCAAATTTCCCTGATTCGAAATGATAAGCATAATTAGTCGCCATGCAGGAACTCCACGCATCCTGCACCTGAGATGCGTGCAGAACTGAAGCAGTGTATGAAAGAGCCAGGAACAGTTTACGTTGTAGGATATGAAAATCGATTTTAACGACAGTTTTTTTTTTCTGCGGTTTCATTTAAAGAAAGAGACATGCTCAGCTGAAGGTGTAATATACAAAACGGAAATCGTAAAAAAAAAAGCATCAACAACCTTCGTTTTCTGAGTTATGTAGATTAGAAAGCAATATTTTAACAGTCACGAAAAGCAAGGAAACGGGCGTGAACGTATGGATGTTTATATAAAGAAATCAACTTGAAAAACTAGAGGCCGTGCTCACCTCATTAAACGGGCTTAACCTTAAGCCCACGGGCGAAGAACGGGTCAAGGTTGTGTATACTAAGAAATTGCATTTGTGGTCATCTACCTCCTATAATAAGTTCCGAAACTGGGTAGCTGAAGTAGCTTGCTGATTCGTCTCGCAGTAATCGCACTATTCGGCTCTTATAAATGTTCAGCGGTATGAACGGTATTTGAAAAATTAGATATCACATCAGCTTGTCAGTGGTCATTGAGACTGCACGCCGAGCACTTCCATTAGGTTAAATGCTTCTGAAAATGGCAGGGAGAGAGCCCCCATAAGGACACATTTGGTAGTTCGATTCAAAAGGTGCGATCGAAATGTGCAACATATTATGAAAACTGAGGCGTAAGTGTTTGTTGTTCTAGTCAAGCTTCCGAATCAACGCACATTGAAATGGCGACAAAATCTACTACGGCAGTTCTAAGTACATCTCGAAGCGCATTTGTTCAACAAGCTGTACTCTTTTGTGGTGTACCGCGACCGAAGACATGACCTCTGTTGAGCTCGTCGTGCGTTTGAAAAGGTTTTGGAACTATACCTCCGCTATAAGGATGGTGCCTCTACGAACCTTCACAGGGGTCAGTCACCGTTTTAAAAAGATTAGGGTTCACTGCACCTCATTTGTTTATGTGTCACAATTATAATTGCTGGTTATCTTTACTGTGGGCACGACTATAAAGCGGGAAATGATCCCTTAGCATGCTACACCATAGCTGTGTTGCTTAAACCGACAGAACAAGCGCTGTGGTCACATTTAAAGCTTTTCACGTGAAGATTCGGGGTTTTCAGATTGTTTATAGTAAATGCACAATACGTTATGCCTTTCACTTATGCGGGCGCTGACGTATAAACATATCTTGCTTGTTTAGCGAATCACACCTTTAATTTATACCGAGGGCGCTCAGCTCCTTCAAAAAACGTGTTGTGCTTAAATTATATGTACTCTTCAGTTCTTCGGTCAAGTGCAAACATTTTCATTTTGGTTCTATATTAGCGCTCGGCTGTGTCAGAATAAAGAAAGAGAATAAAAGTTTATGTTCGCGTAAGTGATAGCTTTCGGCAAATGTTAAACTGCCTATGTACCTTTTTTTCTGCCCTGGCTCGGTTTTACTGGAAAATAATCGACATCGTTTTTTTCCGGCTTCTGAAACAGCTGTACACTTTTCACTTATGATCGGTTGAGACCGACTAAACTACGAAAAGTTGGTTAATAAACGTTTTATTTGCAACAGTTGTATAAGCAATCGTGAAAGCGGGTAACAGTTGCACATGGTCCTTAAGTGAAAGCGGCATTCCTTGTGACACTGCATTCAAATATTCTCCAAACCCCGGATAGTAGCGTTGGTAATAGTCACGTGCTTACATTTATTAACCGTATTGTTAAAAGCGCGGTACCCGAAATTGACAGCTCTTACACTGTGAATGAATAATGATGTTGGTTTATAAAAGGAGCGTCACTGCCTTTAGCGGGTACGAATATTTATTTTAGATACACTGCCCACCAAGTATAACGAGCTTCGAGTGAGCATGTTATTGTTCATGAGTGTCATATTATTGTTCGAGCAGAAATGGTTTATTGTTCGTTGGGGACACTGGGCACTACATCTCAAGGCGAGACTTCGGGGATACTGTTTATTTGCTTGTGACGACTGAACAAGGAAGCTATGTTACCCGCGGTTGTAAGCAACAGGCGACTGTTTCGCGCACGGGGCCAACTCTGCATGTTTGGTAGCCGCAAAGAAATATATCCGTGCACCGAACCAATTCAAAGCTATGGACTAGTAGCGGCGGAAGTGTTGTTAACGGAGGGAGAACAAATAACGCAAAACTTTGGCACAAGACGTTGCGTGAATGCTACTGTGATTGGGCTTGTGTAAACGTAAGCTTATGAATGCGTGACACCTGTGTGTTGACTCGACTTCTCCCACAAGGAATGTGTGTACACTTTGAGGAAGAGAAAGAAAGTGTGTGGAATAATAAACAGTATGACTGATCTGGAGCTCTGAAAGTTGTTTTAACACTGCGGTTTTCCTAGCCCGCATTGTGTTCCCTTCCCTTTTTCCAGTGTGACCTCCCGCTGATCAGATTACGTTATCGTCGCCCTTGCAGCTGGTATCGTTGCTCATGAAAGTCGTCACGTTCTGCAAAATAAAAAAAATGGCCGCCTACCTGCTACTTTCGTTGCAAATGTTGACGAAAGACGATAGTCATCTGGCGCCCCTGCCAAGTAAATGCCTCCCTTCTCTTTCCGGTGCACCTCTCATGCTGTTCCTCTCCTGGTTCGTTCCTCGAGGATAACACGCTAGATGGTGTGCTCAAGTCAAATTTGCCGAGTTCCACAGCTCCAAGTTGGGTGCCTCGATGCCAGCGCTGCCGTACGGCAGAGACACGCGGGAATAGAGTCACCTTACTACAATTTTTATAGAACCACGTTGCCCTACTCCACGAGCGTTCCAAGCGAAACGTGGAACCTATCTAGTGGATCCTTTCGTTGCTGTTGCCGTTTGGATCTTTTAAATGCCGCCATGTAGCGCTGGAAACAGCAGACGACGGTTTTCTGCAGTTGATCTTGTATTTTATTAGCTATCGCAAAAACCAAGCAGCCGTGAATTGTTTAATAAAATAACACTGGCAAATATCATTCATGTATTGATTTTCTGCCTTGTATTTGCGTAATGTCTTGTTCTGGTTCAACAATATTGACAAGTATGAATATTAACACCGGACTTAGATGTTTAGATTTGGCAGTGAGTATACAAGACTATTGCGCAGTTTCTGTTTCCCTTTAGCCGGGTGACTAAATCGAGTCACAGACAGACCAAAATTTCTGCGTTAAAGTAGCCAAAAAAGGCTATCGTCTTTAAAAGAAACGCCCTTCGCGCCTTTCTCCCATCATCAACAGCAAATTTATTTTCTCTTTTCATTTTATATGATATGACTATTAAAGCAGCACTAAGCACGTCAAAAACATGTCCAACGTTTTTTTTTTCCGCGACCCAGGTATTGTATGTCCCTCTTCCTGGCAACTTAGCACAGGGACGACTGTAAATTGGTTCTGCTATTCTTTTTTTAGTTCGGCGGCCGCGCTGACCAGCTCCAACCCCTGCTCCCAGCTTCGGCTGGTGAATAGGGCACGGAAGGCCGGCTACAGCCCGGGAGTCCTGTACTGAGGACACGCCTCACTTGTCCGGAGTGGCTGCACTCAACGGATGGGATAAATAAAGTTTTAGATGCGACGCTGAGAGGAGCATCTCTTTCCGGCGGCCCTGTCCTGCGTCCGTCGTCGTCGGCGTCCGCGTCCGCACAGCTGCGTCTCTCCTCCGCTCACCCCCTCTCCTCTCTCCGATAGCGAACACTCTCGCCCAACATCTGCGGGCGCGTGGCGCAGCGCACTCTTACTCCGCCGTTGGGTGGCGCTGCGTGCGGCGCAAGCGCGGTGTGCGCATGTGCAGCGCCCTCTCTCTCCGCCGTCTCCTCTCCTTCGGGTGCGCTGCGCATATAAGCGGAGTGCCGCGCTCCGGACGGTCTCTCAGTCGACGGTCGTCCGCGCTACGGGTGCTCTCTCTCTCTCTCTCTCTCTCTCTCTCTCTCTCTCCTCTCTCTCTCTCTCTCTCTCTCTCTCTCGCATTACCCGACGATTGCTCACGCAATTCGAGTAATCGACCCAACGGAAACGCACAATGGAACCCCCTTCAGCGTCGCATTACACCAGGGTTCCCGCGAGGGGAGGTGGGCGTAATTTTTTTCCTCCGGCTAGGCCTCCTTCATCCTCCTCGTCGGAAGGGACAGGTGAAGGTGTGGATCACGCGACTGACGGAAAAAAACTGTGGATCAATAATTTTTGACAGTCTGGGCAAGCCAGACAAAAGCGGCTCCTAGAAGACGGTCGGCAGCTGTGGATTATAAGTATCAGAAGCTCCGGAAAGCACGAGACGCCAAAAAAGGCGCCAGGTTCGGTTTGAGGTCAGTGTTCGCTAGCGTTTCTTTCCAGCCGGAACACCCTCCCCATTCTAAGTTACACTACATGCTATCACGAAGCATTATGGTGGACGTATAAACAAGCAATAACTGAACACCAAAACATATGCAGGCACACACAATTTGTGCGCTTTATTTTCTTGTAACTGGAATGATCTCACGCGTAAATTACAAGATGGAGGTGCGGCAATACCAGTTTTTAATTAAGCCCAAACGTGACCGTATTTAAAGCGCCACGACACAAAATCTTGGGTTTGGCCTCTGGTAGTCTGGGAATGCGACCACCTTATACGGTAATTGGAAACACAGTGCTCCATAAGAAGGTGTCTGTGTGCGACGGCTAGGAAATGGCGCCAGCGTGCTTTATATTTGCGTCATACATGCATGTCACCCCTTAAATTGTGTGCCTCAATGAATTATCAAAATGCCTAAACAGGTGCCTCAGATGTCGCGTTGAGCGTTGAGAGTATTCTAATCACAGATAAATCTTTAGTTACGCGCTGCTTTGGCACGGGTCGGCTCGTATATACGCAAACGGCAGTATGTATATATATATATATATATATATATATATATATATATATATATATATATTATATAATATATATATATATATATATATATATATATATATGTTGTCACGGGCTCTTGCACCTTGGCAGAAGAAAGGACTTCAGTGAAGGAGTGAAGATTATCCAGGCGTTCAGTTACGGCCAACCTCTCCTCCACGGATACGCGCCACTCCAAATCTGGTACACAGGATTGGGAAAAAGATAAGGCGATGAGGAGAGCCTTGCGAACGCGCGCGCTGTTCCTTGATCATTGGAGCTGCCTTAGCTACCGACTTGTATATGCCTGTTAATACACTTTATGGCGAACAGTGCCTTCGCCGCCACGTCACATCTTGTGGTGAAAGTGCAAGTTCTGTACCTCTCTCCTGGCAGTCTTCGCGCAACACGGAGCTTCGGCGAAGACGTCACACCCATCGCAGGACGATGCCACCCCCCCCCGTGAGCCTGCATCTACCAACCCGATAGTCATTGTCTCCCCACCTCGCGACCCCGGCTTTTTCTCTGGCGCTGACGATGTGGACATTGACCAATGGCTCAGGCTGTATGAGTGCGTCAGTACCCACAACCGGTGGGATGACACTTTTATGTTGGCAAATCTACCCTTACATCTGAAAAAACCCGCTCTGTTGTGGTTCGAAACGAAGCGAGGCTGACCAGCTGGGATCAATGCAAACAGGAACTGCGCGATTTGTTCAGCAACTCCATGACGCGCCAGCTTGCCGTAAAAAAAAGACCTCTCTTCCCTCATCCAGTCATCCCCCGAGTCCTACGTGGCTTACATTGTCGACGTTTTGGCGCTCTGCTCAAAGGTAGACCCCAGCATGCCGGAATCCGACAAGGTTGGGCACATCCTTAAGGGCATTGCGGACGATGCTTTTAGTTTGCTGATTTGCAAAGAGTGCACGACGGTTCAGGGCGTCTTGAAGGAATGCCGCTGGTTTGAAGAAGCGAAGCGCCGCCGCATAGTGCACTCGTTCACCTGCCTCCCTCACACCGCAGCTACACTGACGTGTGCGGATGTGGCACCGCCACCCTGTCCACCGTGGACACATGACCTTCAGACTCATACCGACCCTCTGACGGCTATAGTGCGCCGAGAAATAGGGGACCATGGCTCCGGATATCCCAACTCAATACGGCCATGCCCGAAATGCCCCGACTGTGGCACTCATCCAGGCAGTCGTGCGTGAACGGGTTGCCAACCTGGGCATTCACCCTGTGTGTGCTCTGACGTGCTCGCCCACGCCCGATAGCTCTACCACTCCCTTTTCACGGAGCGGAATGCCCCGCCGTTTACGACGCCCCACCCCGTTACCACCGCCGCAGCGCTACGGAATGGCGCACCGATGATCACCGGCTAATCGGCTTCAATTGTTCTCGCGTTGGACATGTGGCCCGCTACTACCGTTACCGCTGGTCGTCGCCGCCGCTGCCAAGGTTTCCTGATACATGCTACTCCAGCGACAGGACCCACCAATTCAGGCCTGGTTCCGAGCAACGTGACGTTTCCGGCAGTTCCCGAAACACTCGTTTTGGCCGCTCCCCGTCCCCACAACGTCACCAGTCTCGTTTGCCCCAACCCCGTCGCCCTTCGTCGTCTGCTTCTTACGCAACTACATCCCCGGGAAACTAGCTCATGCAGCTCTCGGAGGTGATGCTGCATTTCCGACCTGGACTGAAAATCCTCTCTTCACTATTACGACAAAACACAATCTCTTGTGTTACGACAAAACACAATCACAACCTCATAGACACAGGTGCGAACATTTGGATCATGAGCTCGCACCTTCGCCGCCGCCTGCACAAATTTATGCCGCCTGCTCCGTCCAATAAGGTACAAGTCGCCGACGGCCGGACGCCCACCATAGCAGGCATCGGCACAGCTCGAGTTGGCATCGCCGGACACAAAATTCCAGTCTTATTCACCGTTCTGGACACACGCGCTCATGACATTATTCTTGATCTTGACTTTCTTACAGACCACGCCGCCCTCATCGACTGCGCCTCCGGTGTCCTTCGTCTTGACCTGCCGATCGCGACTGTAGCCGAAACTGAACCTTATCACCGTCTTTGCTCTGCCGAACACCTCCGATTAGCTCCAAGAGCTATAACCTACGTTCCTATGTCCCCGTGCCCACCTGTCCAGGACGGCGAGTACATTGTTTCCCCTCTTACTGATGTACTCCTACGACACAACGTGGCGCTTCCTTATGCAGTCGTCCCGGTCGCACAAAATCAAATCAGTTTGCCGTTCTTGAATATTGGTCCTTCCTACCAAGTGCTCCCACAGGGAATGTCACTGGCCACTGTTTGTCCCATCGATGTATGCCAGCTCTCTTCTGTGTCCACTGATGTCCCTCCAAGTGCTCCCGACGGTCTGAACGATCATCCGCCGACCTCCGATGACTTAACAAAGCTGATATCGTCGCACCTTTCCGCCTCAGAATGCTCGCCAACTGCACGAGCTACTTGCATCCTATCGGGACATCTTTGATTTGGACGACCGTCCGTTATGCCAGATTTCGGAGGTAACGCATCGCATCAACACTGGCGATGCAGGCCCTATACACCGGCGACCATATCGGGTGTCTCACACGGAACGAGCAATAATCCAAAACGAGGTAGAGAAAATGCTGAACAAAGACGTCATTGAACCTTCTTCAAGTCTATAGGCGTCACCAGTTGTTTTGGTGCAAAAGAAAGATGGTTCGTGGCGCTTCTGCGTTGACTACCGGCGTTTGAATAAAATCACTAAAAAGGACATTTACCCGCTCCCTCGTATAGACGACGCGCTCGATTGCCTTCACGGTGCGTCCTATTTCTCGTGTATTGACCTACGATCTGGCAATTGGCAGATCGGTGTTGATGCCATGGACCGCGAAAAGACCGCTTGTGTGACGCCGGATAGCTTGTACCAATTTAAGGTCATGCCGTTCGGTCTTTGTAATGCACCTGCGACATTCGAAAGCATGATCGACTCGCTTTTGCGCGGTTTCAAGTCGTCGACGTGCATCTGCTACTTGGATGACGTCATCGTGTTTGCCCCAACATTTGAGACACACCACCAACGTCTTTCGGACATCCTTGCGGTCTTTCGCCGAGCCGGCCTCCAGCTCAACGCGTCCAAATGCCATTTCGGCGGCCAACAACTTAAAATCCTGGGACATGTAGTTGACGCTGATGGTGTAAGACCTGACCCTGCCAAGGTGCGAGCCCTCAAAGAGTTTCTTGTCCCTCGATCTGTGAAGGACATTCGCAGCTTTGTCGGCCTATGTGCTTACTTCCGCCGCTTCATCGAGAACTTCGCTAACGTAGCCCGCCCGCTCACGGATCTTCTGGAGACCGATACCTCATTCTCGTGGGGCTCCGTGCAAGCCATGGCTTTTTCCTCTCTCATTGACCGTCTAACCCGTTGTCCGATTTTGGCCCATTCCGATAATACGGCTCCGGCAGAACTTCGGGCTGATGCAAGTGGGCATGGCATAGGAGCTGTATTGGTCCAGCAACCCGCCGGTCACACCAGAGAGAGAGAGAGAGAGAGAGAAGAAAGCAAACGGAAAGGCTGATAGGTTATCCAGGCTTAGAGCCCGGATTGCTACTCGATATTGGGGAAGGGGTGTACTGCAGGAGGGTTGCAAGCTGGGCTAGTTGTAATTGAGACATTCTTGGATAAAACGAGCGCGAATTCAGACGAAGACAGACCAGCGGCTGTCCTTGTGGTTACTTCCTTCTGTCTTCGTCTGAATTCGCGCTGGTTTTATCCAAGGAAGGGGTGTGCAGGGGATGAAAGAGACGGACAGGCAAAAAAGAGGGGAAAGGAGCAGGGCCGCGCACACACTTTAGTCCCTTTGCGGGCACTATAGTCTTTCGGCTAAGCCTGTTTCCTTCATAAAACGCAAAAGGGCTTTTGTTGCCTTCTGCGAAGTCAATTGTGGGGCTCGGTGTCCTAGAACAGTCTCTAGTGTGAACGGTTGACGGTCCAATTGGTTGAACTCGGCGGCCAAAACACGTCTTTCTGATGAATACTGTGGGCAACGACCAAGTACATGTTCAATTGTCTCTTCAATCTCGCAGGCGTCGCAATGGGCACTACTGGCCTTCCCGATGAGAAAGGAGTAGGCTTTTGTGAAAGCCACTCTCAACCACAGTCTACGAAGTAAAGTAGACTGTGATCGAGACAGCCCACACGGAAGATGTCGCTGGATAAGAGGGTCCTGGTTATGGAGGCGCGGATGCACAAAGTCCGGTGTATGCCATTGAGTAATGGAGGTCCTGCGCGCGAACTGACGAAGCAGCCTAGCGGTATCAGTCCTTGAAAGCGGAAGCAAGATGGTCCTTTCACTGTCATGGCCTGTCCGGGCAGCTGCACCAGCCGAAACGTTGCCGGTGATTCCACAGTTACTTGGCAGCCACTGAAATAAAATATTATTGCCCTTTACGACAGCCTGGTCAAAAAATTATCGAATTTCTGTCACCAATTAGTGCAAAGGACCGTAGCGCAGTCGCACCAGAGTAATAGAGTATGCCGGTCACCTTTGGAGCCCTACCGAACGCAACTATTCTATCACTCGCACTTGTATGGCCTGTAAGCAAGTTCCCTCCGTACTTGTACGGCAAATCATTCGCTGTAGTTACGGATCACCATGCGTTATGCTGGCTTTCCACTCTAAAGGACCGCACCGGACGACTTGGTTGTTGGGCATTACGGCTACAGGAATACGACTATTCAGTCGTCTGCAAGTCTGGTCGAATGCACAGGGACTCGGACTGCCTGTCTCGTGATCCAGTTGATCCCCCTGACCCTCGAGACAATGACGACGACCCAGGCGTATTCGCTCTGTCGTCTTGCTCAACATTGCTGACCATCAGCGCCGTGATCCGTCGCTGTGCAAGATCATCGAACGTCTCAGCTCCGAGCCAGCCGACCCCTCTACGCGTGCATTTATGCTCCGTGATGGCGTCTTGTTCCGCCGAAGCTTTCGCCATGACGGGCCTGACGAGCTACTTGCTGTGCCTCAGCATCTCCGCTCTGACGTCCTCCGTGAGCTTCACGACGCGCTTACAGCTGGTCACCTTGGCGTGGCTCGGACTTACGACCCCATGCGTCGGCGCTTTTACTGGCCGGGTCTTTACCGGTCCGTGAGGGGATACGTCACGGCTCGTGACCTTTGCCAACGCCGAAAAACGCCTCGTTTGCTTCCAGCCGGCACCCTTCAACCAATCGATGTCCCCGCAGAACCATTCTTCTGTGTAGGATTGGACCTTCTCGGCCCTTTTCCCTTGTACTGGTCGAGAAACAAGTGGAATACGGGCGTCACCGATTATGCAACGCGCTACGCTATAACACGTGCCCTCCCCACCAGCTGTGCCACAGACGTAGCCGACATCCTCCTACATGATGTAATCTTGCACCACGGGGCTCCTTGTCAACTGCTTACGGACCGTGGGCGGTACTTCTTGTCTCAAGTTATTGATGACCTCCTTCGTTCCTGCCGTACCAAGCACAACCTTACCACCGCCTATAAACCAATGACAAACGGACTTACTGGGCGCTTTAACAAGACGCCCACGGATATGCTCGCCATGTACTTGTCCGCCGACCACCGTGACTGGGACTTATCACTACCCTACGTTACTTTTGTTTGCAATTCTTCTCGCCTCGACAGTGATGGCTACTCTCCTTTCTTTCTCCTTTTTTGGCGTGGCCCTGCCTTGCCATTGGACACCGTGTTGCCTAACTCGAGGGCGTTGACAACCGAATATGCACAAGACGCAGTAGCGCACGCTGATTTGGCCGGCTAGGTTGCCCGCGCCAGGATATCGACAGCACAAGCAGCCCAGAAGGGGCGCTATGACCTGCACCACCGCGATGTGTACTTCGCACCTGGCACTTTAGTACTCCTGCGGACCCCATCGCGCCACGTCGGTCTGTCTGAAAAAGTGCTCTGCTGTTTCACGGGCCCCTAGCGCATCCTACGCATGGTCACTCCCGGGACCTACGAAATTGGACCCTTCAGACCTTCGCCGTCATCCCATTCAACGTCGCAACTTGTGCACGTCTTCCGTCTGAAGCCGTACCATTCCCGCGATCCAAGCTGCCTCTAACCCTGTTCCATCTTTTGCACCGGGCCGGTGCTCTCGCCGCGGAAGGTTATGTCACGGGCTCTTACACCTTGGCAGACGAAAGGACTTCAATGAAGGAGTGAAGATTATCCAGGCGTTCAGTTACGTCCAACCTCTCCTCCACGGATACGCGCCACTCCAAATCTGGTACATAGCATAGGGAAAAGGATAAGGCGATGGGAGCCTTGCGAACGCGCGCGCTCTTCCTTGGACATTGGAGCTGCCTTAGCTACCGGCTTGTATTTGCCTGTTAATACATTTTATGGCGAACAGTGCCTACGTGGCACCTGGCAGCGAATAACAAAGAAGGTTTCGCGGTGGCTCAGTGGCTAAGGCGTTGTGCTGCTGAGCACGAGGTCGCGGGTTCGATTCCCGGCTGCGGCGGCCACTTTTCTGATGGAGGCAAAAAGCAAAAATGCCCGTGTGTACGAGATATCGGTGCCTCGTTAAAGATCCCCAGGTGGTCAAAATTAATCCGGAGCCCTCCACTACGGCGCGCCTCATCGCCCGCGTTGCATCGGCGCGTTAAACCCCAATAATCAATCAATCATCATCAATCAATCAATCAATCAATCAATCAATCAATCAATCAATCAATCAATCAATCAATCAATCAATCAATCAATCAATCAACAAAGAAGGGTTACTTACGTAGCGGCAAAGGGACTTGCCTTCATCAGAGTACAGTTACATGATTTTGATGTCACAAAGCATTGGAACACTTTTCCTATATGGCTTTGCGGAAAGCTGTGAGAAGGAGAGGAGGTTGTTTCGGAAACGGTGAGGATGCAGACAGTCGGGCTATGCCATGGTACAACAACAAAAAGGAGAGAGAGAGAGAGAGAGAGAGAGAGAGAGAGAGAGAGAGAGAGAGAGAGAGAGAGAGAGAGAGAGAGAGAGAGAGAGAGAGAGAGAGAGAGAGAGAGAGAGAGAGAGAGAGAGAGAGGGTTGAATTAGCAAGGCAGCTCTCAAGATTGCACGACGACTGGTTGCCCCGTCGGATACATCGGTCTCGGGAAGCCATGATTCTCGCCATCCGGGCCAACTAACGCGGGAGTGGTGCTCGCACATGAAAACAGTAGGTGTGGAGGCCGGAAGGAAGCTGAAGCGAAGATTAGCAAAGCAGTGTAAACAACGGGTGCACGCTAGGTACAGTGTGCTCCTGACGTAAAGGTTCTTTTTTCGGCCTACTACGCGACGGTGTCTAGAATAATGGTAGCATGACTTTTAATGCGTCGCATTCTTTGCGGAGTACCCCACAGCCAAGACGTGTAACGCCCTGCATTTCCACAATAATGCAGATTTCGCGGAAGTTCCACCTGTAATCGTTATAATAGCGCAAAGGGAGATAATTCATCGAACAAAATTTTCCAAAATTGACAAAATAAGAAAAATATAAAAAAATTACGGGAAATGGCGCGCCGCGCAACCCCCTCCAATTTCCACAATAATGCAGATTTCGCGTCTGGTCGAACGAAATGTTAGAAAACCAGAAAATAAGAAAAATGTAAGTAAAATTGCGGAAAATGGTGAAGCGCATCACGCTCTGCATTTCCAGAATATTGCAAATTTCGCGGAAGTTCCATTTCTAATCGTTACAATAGAATAAAGGAGATAATTGGTCGACCGACATTTTTAAATATAAAAAAATACGAAAAATATTAAAAAAATACAGAAATGGCGAAGAGTATAACGCCCTGCATTTACACAATAACGAAACTTTTGCGGAAGTTCCACCTGTAATCGGTAGAATAGCGTAAATGGAGATACTTGGTCGGACACGATTTAGAAAAACCAAACTAAAATTAACTGTAAGAAACTCACACTCAAGATAAGCGGCATAAAAATATAGCATAACATAGCTTAGCATTAGTGGACAATTCCCTAAATTTCTGCAGATTTTTTTTTGTTGCACACCTGTCTTCTTTCCAGCCTTTCGGTCTTAAGGAATGCTACGTACTAAATATGCTTTTTATACTACACGTGCCAATCAAAGGCAACGAAATCAATATATTGCAGGCAAACATTGGTCTGTTCGACGTGTCTCACTCAAAAACAAGTGCGTTGGCAATGGATTCGACCTTGATAAGAAAAAAAAAGTGCGATAAAGACACCCTTTCACATTTATCACCGAAAGCGGATGCATCACAGCCTTACGTCTATAGCTTTTCTCAGCCGCACAACTTTAATTTTCTCAACTAGAGGCAGTGCTCGGCATTCATATTTTATTCAGCATTGAAATAATACCGACTCATGAGGAAAATACTCAGCATCGCATGTGCCGCGGACCTCACATGCGCTATCGCTCTTCACCTCAGTTTGATGTTGCAATTCAGGGGAACATACTCAAAGCCTTCTCCATAATCCATTCCTCACATATGTGGGGTCGAACAATCGATCGCTTCTGTGTCGCGCAGGCCACGAAAGGTTTTCGCCTCGCGCCCGAAGCTGAGGAAGCGCAGGTGAAAATTTTTCATAGCCATGAAAATATGGCCCTCACGCGCAAACATCGCATTCCATTACCATGGAACGAACGCGTATTCAACACCCGCTGCTTGGGGAGACACCCCGGTTGATCTTTCTCGTAGAGCTGCTACGGAGAAGATTAGCGCAGGTGATGGATGGTAGAAGCTGCGAAAACATAACACGCGGCGCTGCTGTTTTTGCAACCACAGCAACCGCGAGCTGCGGCGCGGTGGTTGCCGACGGAAAACAGCCGCTACGAGATACGCAATCCAAACGCGAATTTTGTGTTTCCCTTTTCGGAGAAGTGATATCTCATCGTTGCTCCGCGCCTGAAATGTGTATTTTTAATGTGAAGCATTTCAAACTGGGTAACCTCAATTTCACGGAGTTTCTAACAGCTTTCTGGAGCAGCAGGGGCAGGAGTGCCGAGGGAGGCAATTGGACCCGCAAGTCGAGGACGGAGTAGGGAGTGTTGGAGGAAGAGAGAAGAAAATTTAAACATCTGAACCGAGGTAGGCGGGAGAAATAATAGAACATGCTGTTGGGTTAGCTGGTTCACGACGCTTCAAAAAAAAAAAAAAAACAAATAGCACTCTTCCTGTCTGTTCTTTTCTGTACTTTTTCAATTTTCTGCGACCTTTCTTTTAAAAAAGAAAGCGGAAAGAGTGCGTGAGTGATTTGAAAAAAGGGAGGAGGAAGAGTGAGGGAAAATTTGGCCTTCAAACCAAGGAGGGCGTGGAAGGAAGGTGGTGTTGCCCGAGCGCCCCGCAACCCCTACGCGGCGGCGGGCCGTAACTTTAAGAAGCCCTTCACTAGCGACCAATTCGTCACGTCGAGTAGCGTCTGCGACAGGCTCTGGTTTTCCTCGACCCAATCTATGATTTTTAGCGTCATTTTATTACCAAACCACGAATACTTACCGTTACGTCAAGCTCAACTGAAGTTGAAAACATCTTAATTTTTTTTTCGTCAGTGTTGTGCTCACCTTAAAGCGAAAGCCGTAAGTGGCTCATTCTGCGAAAAACAGTTATTGTTGTCCGGTCAAAAAAAATGCCGCCACTGTAAACAGTAAATAAATGAAAACCTTATATTAGGTCCGGTGGGATTTGAACCTGGGTCTTACCAGAGCCTTTCAATGTTTTACTGGTCACGAAACTTCGGCGCTCGTTTCATATAGGGACCGCGCGCGCCGCTACAGGCGCCACCGCCGCACGAAGGTCATCCAGCCGCCGCGCGTGCGGCGTATTGGCCAGCTCTTGGCGTGCAAACGCTTGCTGCTTTTGGTGTCTGCGCGCTGATTAAGTTTTTTTTTCGTAGTAGTTAGCGATGAATAGTCCAGTCATTGTGTATATCACCTGCCTTCAATGGAGTTTTAGTTTTCGAAGCAAAATACCGTATACTTCGGCCGCGAACGGCAACGGCTTCTGCGTGCTCTGGCACAAGCGCTGCGCCGTCGTGTTTACGGATTTTTAAATCTATATTGCTTCTTTTCGTAAAGCAAAGCTGTAATTACCACATATACGGTAGCTGTGTAGTCACGGAATGCTGCGGGCCTATCGATAATACAATAAAAAAACTGAAAGAAACCAAGTACGCGTCGTTCAGACTACGCTTAATGAATCCGTTGATTGCTCTGGAATGCACAGAACGCTAAAAGAGATAGCCCAATAGTATTGTCGTTTCGATGAGTTGTTACATACTTGAGAACATCTAAAAACGCTGCAGAAACGCGAAGGATCAAAACACGAAGAGATATATGTTGCACCATGTGTGTTTCTGCGTCCACGCTTTGCAATACTTGAAAAAAAAAAAGAAAAAAACAGGAAGCGAAAAAAGAACAATAAAACTGATTTTATCACACGCAACAAAAAATTTCAATGTTACGAAGGGAGACAAAAGAGCGTGGTCCAGCGTACAAAAATTTATTTTTTCGCGCTGCGATGTGCAGCACACGGAGAAAACAGAATATTTCCACGTAGCCAAGAACGAAGCAAAGCTTTTCTGAACGCAGCGAGCTAGCGATCTCGTGCACTACAAAAGACTGGAATGAAACACAAACGTCGAAGAAGCAGTCCGCAGTGTGAGCCCTCATTCCCAAAGCCGTTTCTCACCCCGTCACGTCACCGTCTTCCGTCATGGGCGCCGTTTTTCGACCGATTTCTCGCCGAAAACGGTGCGACGGTGACGGGAGGCCGAGCTCTACGTTTCCGTCACGTCAACGTGACGGGACCATGCCCCGCGCTAAACCAGCTAATCAAAAACAAATTTTTAAGGCTAAATTTCAGCGAAAAGTGAGCCAACCATTTTTTGCTTACTTTTTAGATTTAAAAACGCTCAAGTCTAGGCTAAAACTGATCACTAGGCAGACGACCCTGTAATCGGACAGAAAGCTCCCGTGTAGATCCAGTCTGAACACTTCTCCGTTCTGTCACGTCGCTTTTTGTTGACGTGACGGTGCCGTGACGGAGAAGGTGACGGCTGTGTGAATGAGGGCCTGATGGCACAGATGAACGTCGATAAAGTGAGTTGCGCGGCCGTTTGCTATGCATGCATTACTCTCGGAACGTTATTAATTTCAGATCATGGAAATGGGATCGAGAACATTGTCTGAAGTGAAACAAAAAATCAGTTCGCGACAAGGTGGCACCCTTTCCATATCAAACAATATTGCCTGACGGGACGTACGACAAACAGAGCCAATGGCGCTCCGGTTGAAAACGCCAGATAAGAAACCGGAATCGGCCACGCGCGGTTACAAAACAAAACGAATCCTCAGGGATAATTCGCGGAAATATGAAAAGTCAAAAGCACAAGGACGTCCCAAAGCTTTTTTACACGCGAGCCTGAGCGCAAGGTAATACAAGTTTGCAAACAGGTAATGGAGCACCGCTACAACCTGACTGATATGACAAAAATCCGGCTTTAAGTTAGCCTTGTACAATTCTAGGTCCACGATGCTCTCAAAACGGTACATTGCTTTTTCCTATTCTCACAAACAGTTGCATTTCCACACACTGTCGCACATTTATAATCGAAGCTGAAATCTCCCTTTGCTTGCCTCGGAATGGCGCGCCTTCCAATTCTCACGCAGCTGCCCGTCGCTCGGTCAACATAACAAGGAAACATTTTCTGTGGTATCGTTGTACAAGGAACGACATCCCGGGACGCAACACATGTTCGGCATCGTCGTTGCACTACTTAAGTCGCATCACAAGAGTGCGATATCCCCGTTACATTTTTTTCCCGCACATAACAAACACAACTCGCCGCGGCTCCGCCGTTCGAGCCAGCGCAACGCCGCCCGAGGAGTGACCTCAGTGAGAGGGTGGCGCCACCGCGCGGCGGCCAAACGCAGCATATGAAGCTCTCCCATTGAGTTACGGAGCAGTTTCGTGACCAATCAAGCATTGAAAGACTCTGGTCTTACCGACTGCGCTCTCCCAGCACTTATTTTTCTTTAATGCATGAAAAATTTAGTAAAACTCCGACATGTCAATTAATACAAAATAAGAGACAGCGAAAACTACGCATACCAGTCGAACAAAGTTCGGCCCCATTTCAAAACTCGGACAAGCAGACGCATGCATACGAAAAATGGAGCCACTCAGGTGGGTTCCTCCGCGCTGCATAAACGCTCCGCACCAACGCCGCCTGTTCTCGAAGTATGCACTTGATTTACCTAGGGGATTCCGCATGGTGATCAATCATGCGGCACTTTCACAAGATAAACAATCCTATCAGAGCAAAAACTTCATAGGGCACTCGTTTAACATCTTCAAATGGCAAGAAGTGAATTTCATTTTTAAGTGACCGTTGCAAAACGCCCCAGAAAAACACCGCGTGACGGTACACAAAAAACAATGGTCAATAGTCTCTATGGCACAAGCGGCAATTGTCTTACCAAGGGATCGGCACCCCTTTTTCGCGCAGCCATGTTTTAAGTGAAAGTATTTAAGTATTTACGAATGGAGCTTAAAGAAAAACGTTTTGGCATTTGGCGGGACGCGCATGCGCTTGACGCGACGAATGGACACTGCTCTCATGGTCCCGCAAGTAGGGCTGGCGATAAAGACGCGCAAGGAAGAGATTATCAATTAAACTGTTTGTAATAGCCCTCCTTAAAAAGACAAACAGATTTAAAAAAAACATGCAGTAAGGAAAATAAATGTATCCCCAACTTCCTTTAGAAAACCCCATAGCGGCTTCCTGGTGACCTGAACCGTAGAAACAAGGAGAAAAGATGAATGGTAACTTATGCGCTTTTGAAGTATAGTAAGTAAAAGTGGATGATCCGCCAACTTGTAGAAGCGAAAACGAGACACAAGATTTCTGCACAAACAAGTGCACTATCCCAGGAACAAAAAATTATCCCTACGCATTGGCTCCCATTCAGATCCCTTCGCGAAGCTAGCAAATACTCTGTGTAGAGCCTGGACTTTAGCCCGCGCACAGTGCAGTATACCTGAAATACATACAAAAACTTTGCCTACCAAGAAGACGTTGCCGACTTGCGCACGGGAAAATACAGAAAGTTCTCGCTCCATCCATGCCTGCGAGGCGCGCTTGGCAAGCGTGAGGGATGAAGACCAGTGTGGCCCGGAGTTCCGCATTAGGTAAAAAGGCACGCCATGGTATTAAAGCGGCGCACCACCCCAGCCAGCAAACCAGCAAATCTGGAAAGGTTTGTTTCCCACTGCCCAACCCAAAACCCATTAGTTTTCTCCATGTTCATGGCAGCTCCATACACGTCACACAACTCCCTAGTCCATATAAAGGCTTCTTGAAAACTCCGCTTGTCGACACAAAAATTGGCAAATGTCATCGGCATACGCAAGGGCTTTAACTTCACACAACGCTATAGAAGAACCACGCAGTCCTTGGCTCTGTTGTATGCTAAAACAGAGAGGCTGTATGTACAGTGCAAGTAGTAGAGGCGATAGTGGGCATCCCAGTCTTACAGACTACCTCGTCTGAACAGGCTTCGAAAAAAACGCGGTTGACGACAGGTCGTGTACTGCGATGTTTGCAGCATAGCTGAATGCCTCGATACAGCACATCCCCTGCATTAACTGCTTCCAAAAGTGCGAATAAAATATCTTGACGAACTCAAGAAAATCCTTTCCCAAGGTTAGTTTCGACAAGCGCCACCTTTTAAGCAGAAGGAAGGAAGGAAGGAACAGTACAGGAAAGGCAGAGACGCTAACCCGCCACTGACCGGGTGGCTACCCTACACATGGGGTTGTGGATACAGGAATGAAAAGGTAAAGAAAGAACCCTGGCGCATAATAAAAGAGAAAAGAATAGGTAGAAAGTCAGAAAACAGAAGGCCTGGCCATGGTAACTACAAAGACATTGCCAAGCACGCACACACAAAAAATGCTCAAAACTAAGGCGGTACACTGACAAAATTGGCGAACGTAGGACATTTGCACTGTAGTAAAGCCCCAAAATCGTTCAGATAGGCCCGTATCCTTCAAAAAGCGAAGTAAGGCTTTTGTATTGTAGCGGAAGCCGCTCGGAACCCCAGCGCAAGCTGCTCCCGCGAGACGGGGCTTTTCCTTTCTCTCCGGTCTGCCGACGGCTTGACGACAGTGCGCCTTTGTGGAAGACGCGTATTGGCGACGTCACCGATGGCTTACTACTGGGGTCATTCCCCCGCTCTCTTCAACGGCCGCCGTCGGGGGAGGCATAACTTGTTGTCCGGCCGACTCCTGGTATTAGTCCTGGCGCCGTTGCCGTCTGCTCGCTTAGGGGGCCTTTTTCCTCTCTCTTTTGAAGGACGCGGGGGTTCCCCTTCTTTGCTTCGTCGGGGACGATGGTTTCAGCGTACGCATCTTTTGAAAATAAACAGTCTTGTCTTGAAACTGCAAACCAGCTCTACGTCTTCTTTCTCGCCTCCTTCAGCAGCCGACATTCCGGGCTGCTACAAAATTGGTGACCCGAATAACGCTTCAACGAACACGCCGCGATGAGCTCCGACAACAACACTGCTGCCTCCACGCCGGCAGTCTTCGCCACAGAACTGAAGCTACCAAATTTATGGCCTAAAAATCCAAGAGTTTGGTTCAGCCAAGTGGAGGCCCGTTTTCAGCTCCAGCACATCACCTCGCAGTCGACGAAGTACCTTCACGTCGTCGCAGCCCTGCCCCCAGAAATCGCCGACGCTATCGACGACATTTTGGTTTTCACCCCCACACAAGGGGAATACGACACCCTCAAAAAGACGGTGCTGGACCGCTTCGAGGCGGATGAAGAAAGCAGACTTCAGCAGCTCTTATATCGGGAAGAGCTGGGCCACCAACGACTTCCCCAACTGCTGCACCGGATGCGACAACTACTAGGTGTGCACGCGCGTCAGGACGGCCAGCTCCCACGTCATCGTGAACTTTTTCTGCAGCGGCTGCCCCGGTCGGTGAGCGTGGTTCTCGCTGGTTCAGATGAGACGTCCCTTGATGGACTGGCGCAACATGCCGATAGCATCACGGAATACTCTACTTCAACCTTCGCGCCCATAGCTGCTGCAAGAATACACGAACAACCAGATCGACTGTCGCGCCTTGAGGAGAAAGTGCAACAACTTACCGAGACCATGCAGCCACTTTTACTGTCTGGCGCTCCCCAACAGGACGAGCAACGACGCAACCAATCTCCTTCAAGACAGGCAAGCTCTTCCCAGAGAAGCCAGTCACGACATCGACAGGGTGGAGTTTGCTGGTACCACCGTCGTTTCGGCACGGGTATTAGCCGCTGCACTCAACCTTGCTTGTTTCCGGGAAACGCTTCAGGCAGTTGTTAACGGCGGGGTACGACATCGGCCCTCCACCCAGCCGCCTGTTTTTCGTAGTCGACCGCGTAAGCAACTCGCGCCTGCTAGTCGACACAGGTGCCGAAATCTCTATTGTCCAGGCAACCCCCGGGGATCACCGACGTAGCAAGAACATATCGTCGCTGTAGGCGGTGAAGAACACTGCCGTCGCTACGTACGGCTTCCGATCGCTGACAATAGACGTCGGACTCAGGCACCTGTTTCACTGGGTCCTAGTGGTGGCGGACGTTAATTTCAATATACTCGGAGCAGACTTTCTGAGCAGCCTGGATGTGAGCGTACGGGACCGTTGCCTCGAGGATAACAACACATCCCTCAAAGTACGTGGTTTGGAGTCAAACATCTGCTCATCTGGCATCTGCGCCTTCCAGCCAGTATCTGCCTACCACCACGTCCTTCTCTCACCAAGCCCCGCAACACGAAACAGCCGGTGAAACATAACGTGACTCACCACATCGTACCACCGGGCTGCCAGTCACCGCCCGGCCACGACGGCTGTCCAGCAACAGGCTTCAAGCTGCACGCAGTTGGTTCGAGCATATGCTGCAGCTGGGAATTATTCGCCCTTCGTCTAGCAACCATTCATCGCCGCTGCACATGGGGCCTAAAGACGACGGGATGACTGGCGCCCGTGCGGTGACTACAGAGCCTTGAACGCATCAACAACGCCGGACCAGTATCCTCTGCCACACATTGACGATTTTAGTCCGCGGCTGGCAGGTACAAAAATATACAGCAAGATCGACCTCGTAGCGGCATACCACCAAATTCCCGTCGAACCGGAGGACATACCAAAAACAGCCATAACAACTCCATTCGGCCTGTTTGAGTGTGTATGTATGCCCTACGGCTTGAAAAATGCGGCACAGATCTTTCAAAAGTTCATGGATGAAGTCACCCGGGGTCTTCCTTTCGTCTTTGTCTACCTGGTTGACATTTTGGTGGCTAGCAGAACTCCTAGCGAACACGAACAGCACCTCCGCCAGCTTTTTCAGCGTCTGGATGAGCCCGGTCTTGTGTTGAAACCTCCAAAGTGCGTGTTGGGTGTCGAGGCTCTCAACTTCCTCGGCCACCAAATCACTGCTGAAGGCATTATGCCATTGGAATCGAGAGTGGAATCCGTGAAGAAGTTTCCTGCTCCAACATCTTTCCGCAAGCTGAGAATTCCTCGGGGTCTTCCACCGGCGGTTCATTCCGTCTTGTGCTCAAGAACTCCAGCCGTTGACAAACCTGCTGCGCCGAGACGACCAAAAGGCCCCAGAATTTTGTTGGTCTGACGAACACCAGAACGCTTTATAGAAAGCTAAGGACGAACTGGCCGCAGCTACCCTTCTCATTCATCCACTGCCTGACGCTCCTACACGCCTCATGGTGGACGCCTCCTCCACATCGGTCGGAGCAGTGCTGCAGCAACAGGAGGGTGCACAGTGGAAGCCACTTGGCTTCTTTTCGAAACGCGTGAAGCCTGCAGAAGTACTGTACAGCACTTTTGGAAGGGAGATGCTCGCAATCTATTGTTCCATTAAGCATTTCCGCTAATTCCTCGAAGGTCGCGAGTTCTACATCTTGGCAGACCACAAGCCCCTCACCTACGTAATCAACAACAACAGTTTCTCCTACTCAGAGCGAAAATTCGTCAGCTCTCATTTGTTTCTGAGTTTACTACAGAGATCCGCCACGTTCACGGTGTCGAAAACGAAGCAGCCGACGCCTTGTCTCGCGTCAACGCTTCCGGCACAAGAGTCCTGGACTTCGAGGTGATGGCCGTGGCTCAGCGTGAGGACACTGAGTTGACGAGAGTGAAAGGTGGGGATCTTCACGCGTGCTTTCGGAGGTGGCACTTCCCTACGTCCAGGGCACGATAACCTGCGATACCTCCCAGGCATTCCCACGACCTTTCGCCCCACTGAATGTTCGCCGAGTGGTATTCAACACTTTCCACTCCATCAGCCACCCAGGTGTCCGCGCCTCCCAGCGGCCGATAACAGAACGCTTCGTTTTGCCCGGCGTCAACGCCGACGAGCGACGTTGGGCTCGGACATGTGAAACGTGTCAGCAAGTGAAGGTGACTCGCCACACTCGGGCTGCACTACAGGAATTTCGGACTCCTGAGTCGCGGTTTGACCACGTTCACCTCGACCTGGTGGGACCGCTACCAGCCTGCCAAGGTTTCAGGTACCTGCTCACATGCATCGATAGATACAGCCGATGGCCCGAAGCTATACCAATTGCGGATATATCAGCTGAGACCGTCGCGCAGGCCTTTATTCAGACATGGGTGTCCCGCTTTGGCTGCCCCACCCGCATAACAACTGACCGGGGACGGCAGTTCCAGAGCAACCTCTTTTCGTCGCTTTCGACCCTCCTCAGCACGAGGCTGCAGCATACAACCGCCTACCACCCCGCCAGCAACGGAATGGTGGAGCGGTTGCACAGGCAACTCAAAGCTGCACTTACAGCGAAGCTCGATCGCCAGCACTGGGTGGAAAAGCTCCCGCTCGTTCTTCTTGGTCTACGCTCAACGGTGATGGAAGACCTCGGCTTCAGCGCAGCGGAAATGGTGTACGGCTCAACAGTGCGCCTCCCGGGAGAATTCTTCTCCGACCAGACACTTCCCGACCATGCAACCTCCGACCACATCGAGAAGCTGCGCGCATGGCTAAATACGTTAATTCCCCCGGCAAAGCCGGAGTGTGTGGGCCACTGGGGTCTAAAAACCTGACAACGTGTCACTAGCACAACACGATGGGCCGTAGCCCAGCCGGTTTTTGGCTGTACGACGTGTTGTTTCCATGCCAGCGTGCCATAAATTAGCTAAGCTGGATGGAACGAAAGAAGAACCGAACGAGTTACTTAGACTAGATGGAATCCCAGTGGCCGGCCTCGTACAAACAAGTGTGGCGCCTGTCCACAACAACAACCGAATAACAAACCGCAAAGAAACTTGAAGGAAAAAAAGGAACAAAGGAACATCATAAATTACAAGTCAACTCAGGTGCCCCCCCCCCCCCCCCCCCCCCCCCCAGGACTCGTCGTGTAAAACCGTTTGCATGGTGATCAAGCTCCCACGCACGACACATGCCGACAACCACTGATGTCTCTCATGAGGAAGACCAGCGTCTTACCAGTCCTGCCATTGTCCTCATGACCTACCATGGGACCGCACTCCGAAGGCCATCCATGAAATGATGAGGATACGACCAGGAAACAAAGTTTTTAACACCCAGAATACTTCTCGACCTTCTCAGCGGACCATTTCTGCTTCAAAATGCCCCTCATTGGGTGCTGTCCCATGTTATGGCCACCGTCAACGATCACGACCCTTTCGTCAACCTCAAAACTAGTCGGGCTTTAGATCGAAACTCCCGGAGGGGCCCTGGTGTTGATATACCTTCTCCTACTACGAACCAACCCCCCCCGGATTCTTCTTTTCATGGCTAATACGCGCAACCTGCGGGGCCACAAAGTTGTGTGGCTGTTCCTGCCGAACCAGACTAACGGATTAACACTCTTATGAGCATGTGGAATGCGTCTCTGGCCGCTCGGCACATCGACGGCAAGCACGAGCTGCTCGATCGCTGGCATGACGGTTTGACAAAGTACGTGTTGGAGCAAGGTTTGTACGAATACGGAGAACTTTGATTCTGTCACCGTCACTAAGGAATTTACTGTCGGGATAAAGCAAAAATTTGTCATGTGGCTGTTGAGCATCTGCAAAAAGGTCTTTGTTAGTATAGTGATTTTCATGTCCTAGAACCACTTCGCCGCACCTCTTTTAAGGGCGATGTCAACCTCCTTACTTTCAGATACCACCTCAGGGACTTGGAAAACCGAGGCGATCCTCTTATGGTTCTTGACCTGAACTTCATCGAACAAGAAAGTGACAGCAGGATCATTGAGACGCAGTAGCCGGCACAAAGATTTGAACTGGACTGCCTGAGCAGCCCTCGCGAGTTGCAACAAACCTAGACCACCACTCTGGACGGTAACCACAAATGACTATTCGGGAATCTCTTTTGAAATGCAAGAGCTCTTTCACACAAATACCTACGAACTTGTCATGTCGCAAAGCCTCGTTCTCCATTTGGAGAGTATTGGACGTGGTATACAAATAAGCCGGGATGATGAGTTGACGGATGCATTGAAGTTTCTGAAACGGCCTCAAAGAAGCCGAAAGCGATTAAGCAAGGAGGGGAGCTGCCTTCCTTGGATTGACATAGGATATTATTGACAAGAATTCAAGACCGAGATACTGATGGGTGGTTATGAGCAATGGATGCAAAGACTGGAGGTGCTGAACTGTAAAAGAGGAGGTCATAGTGGAGGACCATGTGTGTCATGATTCACACGCCATCTAAAGTACTGCGATTTGGATGGATTTATTGAAAGATCCACGTTATGGAAGTAATCCTCGGTTCGGTATGCCGTACCAAAGCTTGGAGACCTTCGAATGAATCTGAGAGAAGTAGGATATCATCTGCAAACACCAAAGCAGGCCATACAGCAGCACCCAGTTTAACACCCCAACGCAGGGAGTTAAGTTATTCCATCAGTGGATCCAAGACACAATTAAACAAGAAAGGAAGAAAGTGGATTCCCCTGTTTTTATACCCCTACTCTAACACCATCGGAAACACTACCGACCAGAAAACAGTTGACGCATTTGTATACATTTAACGCACCAAGGACTGCGTGCGCAACGGGACCTGTGGGCTTGAAGAGCCGCGAAGATGGCTTCACGGGGAAACTGAATCAAAAAGCCTTTCGTAGGAACCAGGCTAACAGCAAAGACAGCACGTTTGGATTTTCCTTGGTTAGACGCATCAAAGCCTGCAGGATTAGAATATTTGAGGAAGTACTTCGATCATCGGAGAAACCAGATTGGAACTTGTGGAAAGTGTTGCTCTCAGCCAAGCGACTCAACACCAACTTAGAAAACAGACGTAAGCAGCACTGGGAAACGGTAATGGGGCGGAAGTAAACGTGGGCCCACTAGGATTGGGACATTTGGGGATGAAGACTGTTTTAGATTGTTTTAGCTCGAAAGGAATGCAACCATACGCTAACCAGTTGTTGGCAATCAGAGCCAACGTTGAAGGAGGGATCATCTTCAACTGTTTACCAGTGATACCATCGGGTCCAGGCGAAGCTTTTTCGTCTAACGAGCGCACCACTTCTTCGACCTCTGAACTCGAGAAAAAGTCCTCATCAACAGACAATTGGACCAAAGAAACCAGAGGAGTTTTAATGAGTGAAGAAATACCGCTAAAAAGAGTGTGATAAACTTCATGAAGAGAGGTTAACGAACAAGCAGCCGGATCCCCCCACCAACAACAAATGATCCCCCAAAACCTTAGGACCTATGGCATACAAACTTTGGTGCTCTCGAAAGAGTGTACGCCTCCGCTGTGACTTGTTCCCGACTATTGCAGTAGCCAGAGGCTTCGGCGTGGCTGGATTTTGTACAGGTTATAGATTTTGTTAATGTCTGTGTAAGACAAAGGACCTTCTGCGAACGCCGAAGTCAGAGCCGGACCAAGATCTACCTCTTGGAAAAGACTACGAACATCATCAGTATCGAGGTGAAGATGTGGAACTCTACGATTCCTGAAAAGGAGGAAGGACTGGAGGGTTAATTACATTTTCAGCGACAAAGTGCTAGAACATCCTGGTACCTTGTGGTTCGACGCACCTGAGCGATGGCCAAAATGGAGCGAGAAGTGAAAGTATTATGTAGGGTTTCCTTAATCTTTGAAACATGACCTATCTTGACCTCTAGCGTAGCTAGAGCATACAAGTCAGAAGGGATCCATCTACCATGGGAATAACTCGGATGTAGCACAGTGTCAGACACAGAAGCGACATCCGGTGCCACTCTCTGTTTCAGTCCCGGAAGAGGACGGACTGATAGGAACTTTAAGTTCGAACAGAATGGTTTGGTAGCGAAAAGTACGACGGATTTTTTCGATGGACTCACGTGTACGGTTTGGAAAATGAGCTTGTAGTGCGTCGACACGTGCCCCCGAGCCCGGCAAAGAGAGATCGAGCCGCGCCAGCGTCTCCATATCAGCCGTTGACCATCTACCTTGCGATAGAGGGACATACCTTGAGGCTACCTTTGACCCTGTAATGACGCTTTGCGGGCTCGATCCCACCCGACCGGCCCCCTCACTCACATTATCTTCGATGACTGTGCTGAGGGACTCGCAGACCCTAGTTAAGTTACACCCTCCGACTTCCCCGACTGCGCTTTCTTGCTGCGCATCGCTGTCGTCTTCAGGAGCCCCAACCAGTGCCACGTCAACACTGGCCATCGAGGAATCACAAAGTACTCCGCTAGGAGTAGACTGCACCACGACAAACCCCCCACTCAATGAAGTAATATCGAGCACAGGACTAGTAGATCTCTTTTTTCATCTTTTGTAGTGTGGTGACGACTTCCAACGTGTACCAGTATGTACGCCACACCAGTCACATCTCCACGTCAACACCAAATCATGAATAGTTGTGAAATGAACCTCAAATTTCTCGCGTGAAGTAAGCCGGAGGTCACAGACCGAGCAAGCGTAAGCTTGTACGCCGTAGTAAAATTCAACAGACATCTCAGCAACAAAAACACGACGGTTGTCCGCCGGGACGCAAAAAAAAGTCAGAGACCCCCCTGCCTCAGCACGGCTGAGGGCGCCGCACCGACGAGGTACGACGAAGGAACGGACAGTTTCAGTTTCGGGCGAACCCAGGAGTGAACGACCCCCCGGCCTCAGCGAAGCTGAGGGCAGCGCACAGAAGAGTACGACGGATTGACCTTAGTTTCTGCGTTTTCGGGCGCAGCCAGGAGTCAATGACCCCCCTGCATCAGCACAGCTAAGGGCACCGCACCAAGTGGTACGACGAAGGAACAGACTGGGGTTAGTGGTGCCCCCAGCAAACTGGGGGCACCACTTTTTTCTTTAAAAAAAACCTAGCCCGAACGCGGTGTATCCACGTTAAGGTATCCTGCACATTAGACGGGAGTCACCTGACGGAAAACCCACCTGTATTTTGATGAAACCAGACTTTAGTAATCAGAGAACAGGGCAAAACCTTAGAGAGCCGTATTTTTCAAGATTATTCAGCCACCGTTTCCACTTTTGATCAGCTTACGTATCCACTTTTCAATTCAGATAGCCAAAAGGGCTTTTTGTGACGAGTCCGATAAGTCCTTGACTCGGGGAGCACGGCTCTACCCGGTCTTGTCGAATTCGCAGGTACCAACTGGCCACCTACTCGCAGGGATCCGGCCTGCTATGACATCACCCTTTCGGGAAAGGTACGCAGACGAGAAAGTGCCTCCTTACCGCCACCACCTTCACCACAGTGGCCTCCGGCAGAATCAATCGCCCACTCGCGGACCCGGTGGCCGCTCGTTCGAAAGTCAAGTCCGAGATTTGACACCACACTTGAGTAGGGCTTGGAACCCTCTCGAAGGCTGAGTTAGCCTGAGGGCCTGAAAAAAAACGACGGACTCTTAGTAAACCCTAGCGGCCCCTTAGGCCTGTAGCACCCTTTAGCTCACGGAAAACACACGGAATTCCGCTACCAAGGGGACACCACGAGGAGGCGGGTGCTGCTAGTAGGTCGCTGTACAAAGTCGACACCACTGTCCCCTCAGTCCAACTCGCAACTCGCATCGCCCGCAGCAGGAAAGTTTTCACTTTTCGCGACATGGACTCAGCTACGCATGCGTTCATTCGACACGACGCAACCAAGGTGCCCCTCACTCCGCCGTACGACGGCCCTTTCAAAGTTTTGATACGTAATAACAAGACCATAATAACAGACATGCGGGGCAAGCCAGACGTCGTCGCAGTCGACCTCACCAAGCCTGCTCATGTTGAGGATTCTGTTCATGCAGCCTCTCACGTACGTTTTCAGAGATAACCAGTGGACTCTGACATTTCGACATTCAGCAGGTAACTGCTGCCTTTCTTTAAAAGCTCCGCAATCTAGGGGGGAGCCTCTGTAGCGGAAGCCGCTCGGCACCCCAGCGCAAGCGGCTTCCGCGAGACGGGGCTTTTCCTTTCTCTCCGGTCTGCCGCCGGCTTGACGACAGTGCGCCTTTGGGGAAGACGCGTATTGGCGACGTCGCCGATGGCTTACTACTGGGGTCATTCCCCTGCTCTCTTCAATGGTTGCCGTCGGGGGAGGCATAACTTGTTGTCCGGCCGACTACTGGCATTAGTCCTGGCGCCGTTGCCGTCTGCTCGCTTGGGGAAGGGCTTTTTCCTCTCTCTTTTAAAGGACGGGGGGTTCCCCTTCTTTCCCTCGACGGCGGACGCTCTCAGCGTACGCATCTTTTGAAAATAAACAGTCTTGTCTTGAAACTGCAAACCAGCTCTACGTCTTCTTTCTCGCCTCCTTCAGCAGCCGACATTCCGGGCTGCTACAGTATCTTTTTCGGGCTGTGGCGGGAACGCCTATGACCCAAAATAGTTCGTGCCGTAAGGAGGTGGTCGTCGAGTCAGCGAAGTGTGGTGGAGCTCAGCGTTGTGAATCGGTCACAATGGCACAATAGGTATTCAATGGACTCTTCAGTGGCGCACACATCACAAGCAGGGCGGTCAGCCATGCCAATGGTGAAGAAGTTAGCACTGGTGAAGGCAACACCTAGCCACTGGCAGCAAAGTAAGGTGACGTCCGAGCATGGCACGTTAGTAGGTAAGTGACGCTGAAAATTGGGGTCGACCTAGTAAGGGCGAGCATTCGAGAACTCTGGTGCGTTCCGATAGCGAGAGTGACTTCGCGGGCAATGAACCGCAGTGACCTTGCTGCATCAGTGCGTGCTATAAGGAATCAGGAGAATCTGGCACTTTTATGGGCGCCATGAGCCACTCTGTCCGCATGTTCGTATCCAGTAATGCCGCAGTAGCTTTGGAGCCACTGTAAAATAATATCAAGCCTATGCCTGATTACTACGTCACATAAGCGCCGCATTTCAGCCGCAAGGTGTTCGTATTGCCCGCGGCGCAGGCAGACTGGCTGCATCGAAGAGCGGGCCTCTAGTCGCAGAGCACAACCCATAACAGCAGCGGTAGAACTGGACGAGGTTACCGATACATCCGCGGAGACATGGACTCAGTCTCTGTAGGCCTCATGAGTATAAAGAGTAGGGGGAGCTGTTGAAGGCCATTAGGTGGAAAGGCCGCTTTCTTGGGTGTAGCCCGAAAGAACCCATTCCCGTTTGACCCCTTCCCGTTTGAACCCATTCCCCGGGAAAACGACCTTCCCGCTTGGGCGCTTCCTGTTTCAGCCCGTTCCCAAAACGCCCTTCCCGCTACAACCCGCTCCCAAAGCGCCCTTCTCATTTGAACCCGCATCGTTCCAACCCATTTGTATTTCTGAAAATATGCGTTATCTCTTCGAAACTGTTCTCCAAGATGTGCTTACAAGCAACGGGTCATGCACTGAAAACTTGTATGCAGGAAATTTTCCGGAATCGACCGATATTTCGGCCGATAAAGTTTCTGAATGCCTTAGGCCGATACTGCCGTTTTGACGCAAAATTTATAGCGGCGAAAGTGTACTAGAAAGATACCCAATATCTTGAGTAATGCAGGCATTGGATTTTTCTGCAGTTGGTGTTCGTACGTGCGGCAGAAATTTATTTATCAGCCACTCGTATGCTCATTCTTTGGAGCGTAGCTTTGTCTTCGGGTTCGAGAGATCTATAGATCAAAGATGTCCGTAGGAGAGACTTTAAAAAAGGTAAAAAAATCTGCATAAATCTGAGAATTGGCTACTAATGCCTTTCCTGCGTGAGTAATGGCAGATTTTTTATTTATTTACCGATACTTTACGGCCTGGTCGGGCTCATGCAGGAGTGAACATAAAACACATCAGTATTGGTTGGCGTAGTTTAAAAACGCCCAACACAAATAAGTAAAAAACATAAATATGTAATACACGCAAAGAGGTCCGAACACAAAGGGGCCCCGAACAAGGATATGCATTCGTAATGTATTCAAATTTTAAAACACGACGATTCAACCAGAACACACATTTCCAATACGTGGGGAAAATTCTTCTAACGATACCGAGTTCCTGTTCGTTCAGTTAACTTATTCCAGTAAGAAATTGCACGAGGAAACAAAGAGAACTTTCGAATAGTAATTCAGCTGATTGGCTGCCTAATATTCTTACTATGATGTCTTCTCGCTAAACGTCTGAAAGGCCCTTGGAGGTAGTATTCCCGCGACAATTTTAAGTTTCTGTGGTAAAAAAACTTTCAGGCTAGAGACGACCCTGCGCTGCTTAAGTTTCTGAAGGTTTGCTCTATTATGCAAATTGAGTACAGTAGAGTGACGGGAATAAACAGAATCAATAAAACGCAAAGCTAAGTTTATAATTTTCGCCGCTTCTCATGACTGCGATTTTTTATAGCCAGATGTGACATATGTATCCAGATACATAGGGTTACTTTATTTTTATACATCTTTTTATCTTTTATAGTTTTCATCTGTTTCTTTCGACATTGATGTACACTTCCGCTATTATAACGATTAAATGTGTTAGTCCGCCAAATACGATTTCTTTCATTGTGAGGGTGTTTTTGCGATTTTTTATTTGTGCTTCCGCGGCGCTTTTCTGGGCTTTTTGATTTTATCAGTTTTGGTAACGGAGTATCAGATATTTTTGATTTATTTAGTTCACTTTTAACATTTGTTGTCTTTTCTGGAGGGGAGATTTCAAATATTTGTTTTTATTAGTTATTTGCTCCTCCTTTGAGGAATATCTTGAAGCTTTAGTTAAAGTTAGCTCTAGAGTGTGGATAAAATATATGTTTGTGTATAAACCTTTGGTTGATCGTGTGTGTTAGTAGTTCCTCCTCACACTCTTTCGGGACACGGCCATGATGGCGTCGTTTTGATTGGATTGATTGAAGGGTTTAACACGCCGACGCAACGCAGGCGATGAGGCGCGCCGTAGTGGAGGGCTCCGGATTAATTTTGACCACCTGGGGATCTTTAACGTGCGGCGAAATCTCGTACACACGGGCGTTTTTGCTTTTCGCCTCCATTAGAAAAGCGGCCGCCGCGGCCGGGAATCGAACCCGCGACCTTGTGCTCAGCAGCGCAACGCCTTAGCCACTGAGCCACCGCGGCGGGTGATGGCGTCGTTTTAATGTAATAAAACTTAAGGGCCTGGTGTTTTGGGGGGTGGATCTAACGAAGCTAGAGACGAGAGTCAGTCGACCGAACAAGTGCAAACGAGGGCAGACGCAGGGCGACACTCGCGACCTAACAACGTTTTGTTAAGTGCATTTAGGTATTTTGCTGTTTTCGTTTTCATAAGCGACGTGTTTGTTAATTTGTTGTTAATTTGTTAATGGGTGTGTTAATTTAAAAGATTTGGTTGTTAATTTAAAAGATTTGTTTGTTAATCTGTTAATTGTTAATTTGTTTGTTAGGCTTTGTTAATTTAAAAGATTAAAATATTTGTTAATTGGTATGACTTGAATTGTAACCAAATGAAAAACAATATGAAAATGTTTTTATCACGTTTCATAAACTGGGTACGTTATTTCGGGAACAGACTAAATAGGAAAATACGAAAAAGGAAGGTTCTTTCGCCCCGGGTTGAAATGGGAAGGAACAAACGGGAAGGTTGAAATGGTAATGGGTTCAAACGGGAACGGGCCAAGTGGGAAAGGGCGAATCGGGAAGGTCGTTTTGCGCCGGGTTGAAACGGGACGGAACAAGCGGGAAGGGCGAAATGGGAATGGGTTCAAACGGGAACCTCCCGCTTTCTTCATTATTCCCGGGATGGTTAGGTGCACCTGTGGCTGTAATAGGCACCAAATTGGCGATGCGGGCCATGACGGTGGAGCATATATCGGTGGAAAGCTCCCAGTTTGAGCGACAACCACCTCACAAAAAGATGTCTGTGGTCGTGTTGAAAGCAAGGATTCAAGGTTGTGGTGAGGCAACTGAGTGAGTTGCTTAATGTGTGTCCTCAGTGTTTCCACTGTCATGTGGATTATGATCAGGTGATTCCTTGCAATGTAAATTGTGGCCGCAGTTGAGGCGCTACGCGGGAGACCGAGACATGTCCGAAGGCGCTAGACTTGAGTGGCCTCAACTGCCTGTAGGTTAGTCTTACGCGTGTTGGTCATTACAGGCAGGCTCTAACACCAAATACCGAGAAACAAGACGTTGTGTAGGCGTAGTATCGAGTTCACTGAGACACCCGACGCTTTCCAGCCAGAAACGTGAATAGCTGGACCACTGCTAGGAGTCTTTCCTTCAGGAAGGAAACTTGAGGAGTCCGTGATAGATCATGACTGGCGGCAACGCCCAGACACCAACGACTTTTGACGAAGGAAATAAGGTGTCCATTTAAAGAAATCTGATACTGAGACATTTTTTTCGGGTAAAAGCAATCAGTGAACATTTCTCTGGAGATATTTCAAGGCCTCGTGGACGCAGGAACAAAGATGTGAGTGTTGCGGCTTTCTGAAGTCCGGCCCGAATATGAGGGAGTGAAACTCCTGATGCCCAAATACAAATTTCATCAGCATAGATGGAGAGGGTTACGTTTCCTGGTAATGTGCCAATCAGTCATATCAACGTGAAATTAAATATTGTAGGTCTAAGCCCACTTCCTTGCGGGACGAAACGAGAAACAAAGTACTGGAATGTTGGGCCATCCGAAGCATCAACAATTCACGAAGCAACAACAATCCAAGCATCCGTCATTCATGAGTGTTGACCTGCGGAAATCCCCGAGTATCGCGAAGAGCTGGTACCGGTGTGCTGTCGTCGAGATGTTGGGTGACTATATGCCGCAGTGAGGCCAGGACGCAGGAGTCGAGGCTGCGCTCCTGCGACGGACCCCAGCGTCATCGGGGCCTGACGATTCCTCAAGCCTACCGACACAAGTTCCAGGCTGTGGTCCTGGAAGGAGACCCCTCGGCCGCGTTCCGTTGTTGGCTCCACTTTACGGAAGGAGAACCAGCGAAGCTGCCGGACTGACAGGCTCGGGCTACGCACCAACGACAGTTCAGCAATGCATCTGGGGCTACGATCCCCTGGCTCTTGGCGGCGACGGCTGGGTTCCTTAACTGCTAGCCTCACGAGACACGACGGTCGCGTTGCGCCATACAAGCCTCGCAAGACATCAACCATAACGTGAGACTACACCATATTAAAAGACTTTTACGCGAACGCGAACCGTGAGGAAACTTCTTCGGCTATGTACAGTTAATTGTCTTGTGCTGTGGTAAACCATCTGCATCCATTAAATGTTTTTCTGTGCGTCGAGCCCGCTAGACGAATTGACGTCACACAGTGTTCCAGATGTAAGGTAAAGGTTTCCGAGGATCAAGTTTCTCGCTGAATGATTTTCAGCGCTGTGCTTGCACCTGTACGATACGACGTTGAGTTTTTTCTGTGTACGTCTGGCCTCACGAAGGTAATGAATATGTGAGCCTGTGCCTTCGTTCTGCAAGACGACGAATACCTCTTAGATGTTCTAGCGCTTCATAGAATACTGTTAGCTTGTAATGCACCCGAAAAGAACGCATGGAATCCTGCGCAGTGATAGTTAAGGCACCTTCAAAAGTCGAAGCAGACACGCAGTTCAACATGGAACAAGCAGATGGTATATTTGTTTGAGTACTTCTGTTCCAAATACCGCATATTTGGTGAGACACAACTAAATATAAACTACGTGTTGAAGACGATTACCTAAAACGTTCACAAAACTTCCTTACCCCACATTGCAGAGGGAGATTGTCCGAAAGCCCTTTACAGGTCTCAGCTTGTGTTCATCCGCACTTTCGCGTATTAACAGTGTCCCTAACTAAAAGGTTGGTGGCAAAACATTATGATCATATCCGGCAGTGGGCTGGAGGACTGGAAGAAGAATATCATAAAAATTCTGATAGAATTTCCCGTTTAGCCCATCAAATCCAGGAGTCTTGTTCGTCTTAAGCGAAGACATGGCAACTGTAACCTCTTACAGTGTAATAGGGCCGGACACCCCAGCACAATAATCGTCCGTAAGGCTGGGAAGTAAACCAATGAGACAACGAAAGCCTAGCCCTTGACCGATGACTTTTTACCCACCAAATAGTTTGCTGTAATGAGCATGGAACGCACCGACAATAGTACTTGCTTCATTATGCCTGGTGTCATTATAATCAATTTCAATCTTCCTTTGCAAGAGCAGATTGGGCATCATCACAAAGCGAACGTCGAGTAGGATAGCCGTCAAAAAAACCCTCTGATTCTAAACCAAATTAAAGCACTTTGGCATTTTTTGGTATGTTGCGAGCAGTAGTAGAAGAGTTGTTGCTGTTCCTTTCATCGTAGTACATGGCCACTTAGGAGGTTGGCCAAGAATCGGCAGCTTTGAGGGGCAATGGGTCCCTTAAGAGAATAAAGAAAAGTGTGAATTGGAATTGTAAACGTTTGAGCATTGCGTGCCGCGTGACAGCTGAACGTGACGGCAAGTGAGTAGAACAAGTGCACTACAGCCTCGCAGAACCCTTATTCTACAGAGCCTGTGACGTGCGCCAGTCCGCTTTCTGACGTAATCCACGTAGCAAAACGACAAATTGCAAGCGGAAAAAGACACGCAAACACGCTGTGTCAGAAAAGAAGCCGGTCGAAGTAATTCGTACCAAAAGAAAAAGAAACGAAAGCGAAGAAAGAACGGCACATACGATGTCGCCAAAGGAGGAGGAAGAAACTTTTTATTGAGCAAAAATGGTGAGGTAAGAGGACAGTGGCCAGCCCACTAAGTCTAGGAAGCCGCGGATTTGTGCCGAATCCAGGGCTTGTCACAACAAGGCTTGTTTTCACTCCGGTGCTGAGTGGTCAGCGCAGACTCATACGCATGAGTAGACTAGGCGGTATGAAGTGAGGGGAGTGTCACTGTGCGGACAGCTATGGGGGAAAATGAATGGGGAGATATGAGATATCATTGCGCACTTGTAGGCTTCCGCTTAAAGTCTGCGATAAATGCGGAACTGATAGTGTGGGATGTGGAGGAGGGTATGTTCTTCTTGTATGAGAATAATGCTATAAAAGTTAGTCATTGTGCTCGTGTGCAGCTACGTATAGAAACTTAGCACGGATGTTTTCCGCCCGAGCATCAGCACCGCTTCACTAACGGTAGTGGGACGGGGTGCACATAGGCGCGGGCCCCCCAAAATGTTGCCACACACGTAGGGCATAGAAATTCTTCCTCATTTATCTAAGCCTTGGCGTCCACTGTTGGAAGATTTAACAGAAGTGGTGCGCTCTCTGCGGCCTCCGTGCAGTGCAGAATGCCTGTTACAGCGTTGGTGCTAGTCTTACTCTCGCAGCTGAAGTTCAGCACTTGGAGAGCACTGATGGTGAACGCAACTGCGCCATTCCAAGAAGTTGTCTCGACGACGAATTAACGCTATCGCTTATCACGCCTTAAGCCATAAAGAACGATGACCTCTGCCGGTTTATTCCGGGTGTTCTTTTGATGATTTGTAGTAACTGTAGTCCACACTGGAAGGCGTACTTCATTACAGCCGTTGCAGCTGTTTGTAGGGATTCTTTCTTATCTCCGTCTGGTCGGTAGTCCGTATGGCTATACCTTCGGCGTATATTTCATGTAACGTATTTCGAATCTTGTTTATTATTTACGGATGTTTCAGCATTGTGCGTGTCTGTGGCTATTTTATTTGTCCCTATTATAGCTATTCAGCTCTTAAGACGTGGTTGTACATTTTCTCTCCCCAGTTCAGTTTGTTAAAGTTGCATAGAAGTTAATGAGGTAGAAGTAGTTGTTAAGTCATATAGTCGAAAGCGACTTTTAAGTCAACAGCCATAATGACCGTTTGATGAACGCTCTACCCTTCGTGTAGCATTTATATGGAAGATTGAATCCTGTGCGTACAGCTTTGACCGGAAGCCGCGTTTTGAGTTGAAAAGAGGCTACTGGTCTCTAAGCGGCTCTGTAGTCTGTTCAGGACTATATGCTTCATTAGCTTACACACGCAGGAGGTTATAACGATACTGGCCTATTATTGCCTGTTGATAGATAGAGGAGAAGCATCATTTATGAAAATGCTTGTATTCCTGCGGCAGGATGCCTACCCCTAGTCGTGGTTGTAGGAGGCGAGAGCCCCTATCGATGCGTAATCAAGGTTCTGGTATTTGTATGTAAGTTATTTGGTCTACGCCGGGGTTGGTCCTTGTTATCCTAGCGAGGGCCCCACTGATCACCGCGACCATGATTAGTCTAGGTTTACTTAGTTGTTGCCGCGGCACGTGCAGTTTGGCGACCTAGTATGTGCGGGAATTCTGGTGTATTTATCCACGAGTGCTCCCTTTATTTCTTCCGCTGTTACCACTATAATCTCGTTCATATCGAGTTTTAATTGTTGGCAGGTCTGCACTGCGTCTGCTAGTTGCTTTAGGAGGGCCGAGGTTTGAGAGATTGCCCTATATATAAAAAGTCCACTTGTTTCGTTCTTTGGTATATTCGTTTACCGTATTTACCCGATTCTAACGCGCACTTTTTTTTCGAAAAAAATAGGCCGAAAAATGGCATGTGCGTTAGAATCGGATACAAAACCGAAACTGCCGAAACAACGGAAATTTCGTCCAACCCATCGCCATCGCCATCTCAAGATGGCGCCAAAGTTTTTAGCAACGATTTTTCGGACGCAGCAAGTATTCTATAGCAGCAAGCCTAGGCGCCTAGGTTTTTCTATCGGCGTTCACGCAAATCGTCAAATCTTTCACTTGCGCGCTTGATAACAGCAATAGCTGCAGCGGCTCCCACGCGTTCAAAACGAGCGCTCGGCTGAAGCGTGTACCTCTGGAGAAGCTCTTGGGATGGGTGTGCGAGGCGTGGGCCATGATCCCATCGACCATGGTTGAACGGTCGTTCAGAAGTGTGGCATCGCGAACGCGCTTGGAGGCACCGAGGCCAAGATGTTGTGGTCAGCGGAGAGCGACGAGGAGTGAGATGGGTGAGATTACTTCGGGAAATAAATCGCCCGTTTATCTTGCATTCATTTGTCTCGAGGACAAAGTCCCGTGCGCGTTACAATTGGAGGTGCAAGGTTTTTCGTTTTTTTTTGCCGGGAAAATCGGGTGCGCGTTAGAATCGGGGGCGCGTTAGAATCGGGTAAATACGGTAGTTCCGCTGTTATCCGCGCTACTTTTCTTTTGAGATTCCTATCGATTATTTGTCGTTCCATCATTTGGATATATGCTCCTACGCGCATCCCATAGATGTAGTAGGCGTTGTAGACATTGGCATGTCCCTTATCCCCACGATATCCTTCGTGAGCTTTTTTTCCCAGAGATTTGTTGCAGTGTTCATCCTGTATGTCTCGGCGACATGAGCTGTTTGTGGGTGGATGTATCGTTCCAGACCACGTCCAAGTCTGGAATTTCTGTTGTTTTGGCTCTGCTGCGCCTCCGACGGCTCCCGTCTGTGTTTTCCTAGTTTACGTTAGTTATGTTCTCTGTGCAGGTTAGGACCCAGCCAGTATTTCTGGCTGTACTAGTTTCCGTTCTGGATACGATAAGTCGGTTTCGGTGTGCAGTTATAGTCTGAGTTGACTCGCTGTCTTGTACGATTTTTCCTTCCCATACGGCACGGTTTGATGTTATCCCAATAAGGGGGGGGGGGTGTTGTCGAATATTCCATCCACTATTGAGCGGGTCTTCGCTATTTGGCTGTGGCAGTCTTTTTTTTTTTCTTGTGAAGTGAAAGCGAAAGGGTGCTGTGCTAATCATAGGCAGCCTGCTTGTGAAAGAGACCTGTTCGAGACGGAGTTAGCTTGTATTCGTTGTCCCCCCCCCCCCCGATATCAGACGTGCAGTGTATTTGTATACCATAAATGATAGTTCTCTGTCGTTACCAATACCTCAGCATCACTCGCGTGGTACGTCGATGGATTTTCGAAGAAGCTGCCGTTCCCAGATCCCCGTAACCACTCCCACTGGTTGCGAAGAGACCTCAAAATGCGAATTTACAAAAGGTCCTACGGCCTTCATACTTTGATACGACTGCTTGTTTTGTTCGCATGAAATGTATTTTTAACAGTGCATTTTTGTAAAGCAGTGCAGCCAAGTTTTAGGGAAACTCGGTGTGAAGCTTGATTTTTGTAAAGCTACCTTGCCCACATTGTATTTTGCAGTGCAGCCTAGAAGAAGAAGGTAACTTTATTTGCGCCAGGATCCCCTAGTCCGGGGCTCCCGGGATAGTAGGCGTTCGAATCAGTGCCCTTTGCACTTCCGTTCTAGTCGGCCAGCCTCCTTTTCCATGAAGGGGGGGGGGGGGGATAGCATTGGGTATTGGGAAGTTTGGGGTTCTGTGTGCAAGTCTAGAGCGTATGATAGGTGCTGGGGTAGTTCACGCAGTTAAGAAACATCGGGGTCGCGGGTAGTCACTCGAATCGGTGTGTGAGGTGTACAATAGGTAGCGTGTTCGTCTAAATTTGTATTAGTACATTCGAATTCCCGGCGCGTGAGTGTTTGGTGTGGTGTTCGGCACTTCTGTCTATTCTGGCGGGCAGATCTCTTGTACCAACTGGTTATTGATGTCCTGGTTGCGTCCTACGTTCCCTTGAATATAGCAGTGCATGCTCAGGCACCCGGTGGCCTAACGCTCGGGCGAGTGCGCGCGCCATCTCATTTACTGGCATGGCTTCGTGCACAAGTACCCATATCACCTTGTTGCACTTCTGACTTGTAGTGAGGACCTTGGTGATTATGCTTGGGGTATTTCTATGTATTCGGTTGCAGCGAAGTTGTCGACATGAGGACTATGAGTCGCTGTATAGAGATGTGCACCGTTCCGCTGTGTGGCGCACAATGGCAAGAGTGCTCTGTAGCGCGGGCGAATGCTCTTCTCTCCATATCGGCAGTTGCGTTGAGGTCAATTTCTGTGCCTTCTGTGATAAGGGAATGGCTTCGGTCTACGACAGTAATGGCACCCGTCCCATCTTTGAGGCTTGCGTCCGTGTAGTGGAGCTGTGGTTGTGGCTCTGTCTTGTTGACTTGTTGATATGCTTCAGAATGGCCGTAATGCGAAGGGTTCGTCTGCCTGTTCCTCTCCTGGTGCATATTACGGGGAAGAGGAGTAGTGCGGATTTTACCCCGTATGTTAGTCTCCCGTTGTTGGTACGTGCTTCCCTTATGTTGGCTGGTGTCGTACCCTAGAGTGTGAACGATGCTTGTGCCCTCTGTCGTGTTCCGCTGTGGTTGCAGCTGACTGATTTTGTGTGCGTTTAGCAGATCCTTCAAAGAAGTTGTGCCGGTGTCTTCCAGTGCCTCTGTTGAGGTATATGTGGGCACCTCGAGTGCGATTTTATGGGCCCTTCTTGAAAGCACCTCTATACTTTTGAGTTGAGATTTGTTGAGATTTCGGTATGGCAAATAATAAAGTAGCCTGCAAGTGGTGAGAACTGCGTTAAGGTGAAGGACATCAGCTTCCCGGTGATCTCTGTGCCTCATCGTAATTCGCCTGATTTCCCTGATCTAAGAGTTTGCGGACTGTATGGATGGCTTTAGCGTTGCCTTGTGGGGCTAATCCGAGTTCTTTGATGTGAGAGGGCTGGGTTATGGCTCTGCCTTTCAGCTGTACCTCAACTTGGACTTGTTGCTTGGTGTTGTGTTTTGTTACCACAAGAACAGGCGAGGCCACCGCTAGAGGCGTAACGCTCCACCACTACTGCCGATTGCTAAAGTGCTTCTTAGACTTGTGCAGGGGAGCCTCTTCTTTACCATATGGTGATATCAACGGCATGTATTGCATGTTTGATATCACCGATGTGGTGGAGTTGCACTGGTGGGTTATGCATCGCGATATTAAAAATAAGGGGCGATAGTACGGAACCCTGAGGCGTGCCGTGGTTGGAGGATTCCTTTGCACGGGATTCGAGTGGTCCCAGCGTGAGTGTAATCATCCGGTCATGCAGAAAGGTCCGCACGTACTTGTGTATTTTTGGGCCGCAGTTTGTTTCTTGGGAGTTGGCCAGTATTAGGTCATGTGGAACATTATAAATGCCTTCGAAAGGTCTAAGGCGAGGACCGCTCGGATATGAGCTGTGCTGGGATCGTCCAATATATCCTCCTTAAGTTCGAGAAGGCAGTCCTTTGTCGAGATCTTCTCTGTGCAGCCAATGAATGTGTGTGGAAGTGCATTCGTGTCCTCAAGGTAGTTGGTGAGCCTGATAAATATAACCTTTTCCACCAGCTTGCCCAAGCAGGATGTTAATTTTATGGGCCTGAAATGGTGTGGACCAAGTTTTTTTCCTCGTTTAGGTATTAGTATGACCCGAGCGGTTTTCCACGCCATCGGGATCTCCCCTTGTTCCCAGATTTAATTCATGAAGGCTGCAAGGGGGGTATCGTTCTCATCCGAGAGATTCTGATGAGCTCCTGCTGAATTCTGTCCGGTCCCGGTGGCATGTTATTTTTCGTGAACTCAAGGGCAGCCTGCATTTCCTCGACGGTAATAGGTCAATTCAAGTATTGAAGATCGTTTGGGTCTTCTGATAGTCTCAATATTCAGGGTCATCTTTAGGAGGAACTAGCCATGCTGGCTAGTTCCTTGAGTGTTTGCCCCGGATCTTGGTTTTGTTTGTGTAGCAGGCGAGTTGCGTATTTAGCTTCGTCTGTCGGTGACTGGTTAGGTTGTGTGAGGCAGCGTAAAAGTGCCCACGATCGTTTGACGCTGAGGATGCCGCTGGGCTTTTCGCACGGGTTATGCAAGTTGCTTCGAGTAAGCGCCTCTGAATAATCTTGCGCTTCTCTGGAGATACGGGCAATCCTCAGCTTAATTTTTTGTTGTGTTTTTGTTTTTCCACCTCTTAATAAATCCATGTCACGCTTTCCATAGAGGTGAAATATGTGTGTCTACATCGGGGTACTGGTCCTTACCTCGCCCTTCCGTGGAATTTCTGTCTATCCCCAGTTGCAGTTGTCCTACCCAATGATCGAGATCCTCAAACAGTGTTGCCTTGTCGTAGCTGTGCCGGAATTTGTACCAATTTGTGAAACGGATGGACTTCCTTTCTTTCTTGAGTCCTCGAATACTTAACTGGGTCGCGATAATGTGATTACTCGTTAGTTTTTCCCTGGTGTTCGCCCGGCTGCACTTGTAGGCTCCCTCGTATACAGCGTCAAGTCTGGGTTGGTATCTCGTTCGACTGAGTTGTTTTCCCTGGTTAATTTTTTGGCATTATCCAGTATCGTATATCCGGAGTTGCAGATCAGGGCTTCCAATTTTCTTCCCTTGGCCCTAATTTTTTTTTATTCCCAAGCAAAGTGTTGCGCATTGAGTCCCCAGCTATAATTCTGGCGGCAGCCTTATGCCTCGTGTTCCCAAAAAAGTTGTTTTAAAGGGGCTATGCAGACAAAATACAAGTTTGGTTCATTCGAAAGATTGCCTCCTTAGAATCATCCTGACCCCACTTTTAACGTAAGCCTCGCTCAAAAAGGCTGCATAATTAGCAAAAAATTACGCCCACCTCCCCTCGCGGGAACCCTGGTGTGATGCAACGCATCTCATGGGGGGGTTCCATTGGCGTTTTCCATCGTATTGATTACGCTTATAGCAGGGATTCTCACGCGAAGTGGAGGTGGGCGGACGACCGTCAACTGAGACCGCCGGAGCGCGGCATGCCGCTTTATATTGACAGCGCCCGAAGGAGAGGAGAGCGCGGAGAGAGAGGGTACTTGCACATGCGCAGCGCGCGCAGCACCGAGTGCAGCGCCGCCCACCGGCGCCTAACAACGGAGTGATAGCGCGCTGCGCCAACCCGCAGCTGTTTGGGAGAGAGTGTTCGCTATCGGAGAGAGGAGAGGAGGAGAGGCGCAGCTGTGCGGACAACGCCGGACAGACGCAGGAAGGACAGAGGGGCGAGCATGACATGCGTCGCATCTAAAAGGGAATGGACATGTGATCCACTAGCTCACTTCCCGCAACAGTACATATGATGTCATATGTGGTAGATAGTAAGACTCGGAGCAAGACTCCGAGATAAATGTGTCAGCACGCCCTCGCTTGCGCTCACCGAAAAGGAATTGGTTTTCTTGGCCGCCGCTTCGCTGAGCGTTTAATCTCTGTTTATGCTTACGCGTGCGCGTTCGTACCTTGTGAAGTTTATAAAGTTCACGCAGTGGCACAATAAATGTGATTGGAAGTTGCGCCATGTGTGTCCGTCCTTTACTTCGTCTGTGTCTCCCATTTTTTGCGCAGTTATTTTTAGTTATGGAATACCAACATGCACAGGATGCTACCCTTAATATGCGACAGCTCTGCGATTGGACTAGGCCAGCAAAAGCAAACGCAAATTAGCAGGGCTTATATGCTTGCCGAACGAGCTATTTGCGCTTACATTTAGGGCACATTCTATAGCAGTAAGAATGGTGGGGTAAACACTGGAAGCTATGAAAGTACAAGTAAACATAGAGGTACCGATGCGTACGGCTTCCGGTACTGGGCGCATTAAAATTGTTTTAGCTGTACAGCACTGCGGCGCCTGGGGGTTGTCTCAGACGGCACTGGCCGATTGGCGCAAGCGATGGTGCCTTACGTGACCATATTCGTCGAGCGAACACCATTTTTCACGAAACGATTATTTTCTACCTTAACAAAAACAAGCTAGGTATAGATAGTATCAAGAACAAACGCAGAAAACAGCCCGCCGCGATATGGGGGCGCCATCTATGTTGACTAACGGTAAACATGGCTCCTCAGCACAAATGACATCATTGCAGACGTCACGAAACCACACGATTTGGCGGAAGAATCCAATTTTTAACTTAAATTGATTAATTTGTCAGTGAATAAAGCATCGTCTGCTTCCGGACAAGCGCTCGGGGCACCACAAAACACGAACTTTTACGAATTAAGCAAAGTTGTAAAACAGAGTCCGCGTTTTAGGTTCTTGGTGGCTATACACATTCGATACGCACGGTTCACGCGCTTTTTAACAGCGAAGCTGTTAGCAAATCATAATTTTTCGTCTCCGCAGTTAAAAATACGAGAAATCGCCGATCGCGCGCGCGTGAGCGCGGGCTGACGTTTTTCAAGCCAAGAATACCCAATTAGGGAGATTGGCCAAGATTGCGGCGACCATTCGGCAGTCAGAAAAAACCAGGAAATGCCCAGCGCTCGTGGGTGCATGCCTTACGGCGATCTCCCTGCCTCCCCGGTGCACGTTTGTCAAGCCAAGCATACTCACTCAGGAAGATTGGCCAAAAAATGTTTTAGCGTTCGCCGTAATTGCGGCAACACTTGCTCGGAACGAGAAAGACACTTCATAGCGTACGCCCCTCCAAGGCGATGTCCAATAATTAACACTTCCAAAAATAAATGGCAGCAAGCTCACACTTACAACAACAATTGTGGAGGAAAGGTCGTTGCGGCACCGATGACCAAGCAAATCGGCGGCAATCGTGGACCTTAAAAGCCATGAAGAGAAAATACAACTTCGTTTAATTTAAAACTAGGATTCAGTATCTCACTCAGCTCCATTAGAGCCACAAAAGATGTTTTTAACAAAAAAAAGCAAGCAGTATTTAAAAACTTTCATATTTTGCGCCAGAGTGACATGATATGAGCAAGAATGACGACATACGGACCAGCAATAAAACATAACTTTTCAGTGCGTTAGCTGCACGTTAGCATTCAAGTAATGCGGTCGAATGGAACTAGAAGCCCCATTACAGACATCCAGTCATGTGTCGTCGCGACCGGATCAGTTAGGCGGCCGCCAATCGCACAAACAAGGTTCCGTGACGTCATAGAAAAGTTGCGGGATAATTGGCTAGGGGGATCGCACGGCTTCCTCACGTTTTCTTTCATATATCTCCAGTTATTTGTTCGAAGATTGCGATGATACTTGGTATCATTGTTATCGGGACTAAGCAGTCTTTCTAATAAACCCGACTTGTATTTTGTCTTCATGGCTCCTTTAAGCTTCGTAATGGTGGTGAAGGTTGCGTAGAGCTTCGCTACCTTCAAGTCTTACGCGTTAGTGTGAGCTTCCTGCCTTTCTTTGCTGTGCGCATTGACTGCGGCAGTATTTTGATTGTAACAGCACTGACCTGCTGTTCGCGGTATTGGGTGATTTCCTGCACAATAAGGTTTGCTGACCAGGGATGCGACACTCGCTACTTTCCCTTGGATTGTTTCTAGCTCGTATGTATTGTGCCCTGCTATCTTCGGTGAATTCGTTGTCTACACCTGCAATATTATGTCTGGTTTTCGTTCCATTGCTCCTATGTATCTCGTTAGAAGGCGCCTCTTACGCTTGAAACTCCTGCAGTTCCATTGCCAAATCAGAACTTCCTGATTTCTTGGGTTGGTGGGCGTGCGCACACTACTGCAGTTAGGTGTTGTCTCCATTGTTGTTAGCGTTTTTCCGTTGGGGTTGTAAGGGTGTAGACGCTGGTTTGGTGTGATGCGGCCTCTCATTGAACTTTGGAGTGCGGAGTTAGTCTCGAGTCTGGCTATGCGAACCTGCATGGCTTCGAGCGTTTGCTGCAATTTGCCCAGAATGTCTCCCATCGTGATGGTAAGTCCTCAGTTGTTAGACTCATAGGCGTGAGATCGTGCTCTCTGATTGACAATGACTTTGCCATTGACGTAATAGCCTTTTCCTCCACAGAAGTGCTTGCTTGTAAGGCTTGGACTAACATATCGGTTTGTGCTCGTTTCGGTGGGCGTGCTTGTCAGTGTGGGGAGGGGGTGAAGCAGAGGAAGGCTGGCTCACTCACCTCTGTTTCGACGTCCTGCGCTGAGGCTTCGAGCCCGCCGAGTTCCTGGAGTTGCGCTGAAGCTGCTGCTCCTTCCTTGCCTCGCGTATCGTTGGTTCGGCCGACTGACTTAGCTTGCATTGTTCCTTTGCAACGGCTGGCTTTGTGGTTGCTGCTCTTATGTCTTCGGGTCCTGTACTTCAACTTGCTTTTGTGTTAGCTGTTCTTACTGCTTCTTCATAAGCTTGATTCTCTTGAGGTAAGCAGCCTTCGTTGTTTCAGGATACGCTTCTCGCTTGGCAGGGCAATCTACGTAATCGGCTTTATGCTCGCCGTGACAGTTGCCGCAATTCAGGTAATAGCCATGTTGTTGGTCCGGGTGCATTGAGGAGCTGGCTGCATTTCTTGCACTTGTGGGTGCCAGCCTGTGGGCACGCGTCCGCCCGGAGGCAGATGCAGTAACACATGTTACAGGATTGAGCTTTTGGTTTATAAGGCATGCATCTGTACTTTGTCATGTAGAACAGGACGTAGTGTGGGATGTATGGGGCTCGGAGCGTTATGATGACCGTTTTAGATGCGACGCATCTCTTTGACTCGCCTTCTCCCTCCATCCATCCATAGTCCGCACGCCTCTCCCCCATTCTCCTCACCACGCCAGCTGCGTGGTAACGCCGCTCTCACCCGCAGCGCCATCTTGCGTTAGCGCTCGCTCCCCTCGCCATGCGAGCTGTGCGTCAGCGCGCGTTAGCGCTCGGTTACACATGCGCATGCGCTACTCTCTCTCATTCCCCTCACCGTTAACGCGCGGTACATATAAACGCGATAACTGCGCCGATCCGCTCAGTCGCTCCACCGCCGCCGCTCCGATGACATCCGATGACCACCCATTATTTGAATGGAGACTAACAGGTCTGCTACCGCGATGGTCGGCGCAACCGTAACAAGCACCGCCCAGATGCGTCGAATCACCCCATGGTTTCCCCCCGCGGAAAGATGGAAAGATGTGGTCAAGTTTCGATCTTCCCATCATCCGGACGTTGATGATGTCGGTCCCCGGGGCACAAACCTTGGCCATTAGTTCGCTGGTCGGGGTGCCTGCATCGATGTGTTGACAACCCTTTTGCACGAGTCCTCCCGGGGCATTTTGTAGGAGCATACTTCCCTGGTTTGGTTTAAGAAATAGGTACTGCTGATGAAGGTGATCGTTTCTGCGGGAGTTTTTTGCAAGGTCCTGATATCAGCGATGTTCTGGTGTTGCTGTATGGTGATGTACGTAGCATTTGCCCCTTGATGGGAGTATGTTCGCCGCAATGTTAATGGCGATCATAAGGGCAGCTGGTCGAAAACTGGTTAAAGTGAACCCTTCTTGGGGTCGTAGAATCAAGGGAATTTGATTGGCAGGTACCTTGACTTTTAGAGGGACTTTCCCCTAGTCGTGTTCCTTAGGCACAAGTCTTGTAGCCATGGAGCTAAATTAGAGCTAGCAGTCTTGAAGTGTGACGAACGCCCAGTCAGCGTGCGGCAATGCGTGGTCGTCTTTGAAGCGAGCGGTGAAAGAACAGCACGGGAAGAATGGTGAGGAGGCGATCACAGCCACATTCTAGTTGTGCCGGCAGCATTAGCGGCTTTGAGGAAGGCAAGCTCGAGCGAGGTGGCGAGCTTGCCGAGGGGGCCACCACGTCATCGCAGCTCACCCCCATTAGGGCTAACGAGGCGGTCGCCGCCTCATAATTTCTCTGCCTTGTCAGACGAAAAATTGGGGCTTGTCTAGCGGATGTTTGGTATCTGGTGAGCATGTTGACAAGGTTCTGTTGACTGATGACAGTTTCGTTGCCGTGGAGGCCGTTGGTGTGTCTTTGGGGCGGTCGTTGACGGAACCGATTTGAAGCACGCCCGCATCGGTCGGACACCTAGCGGTGTTCTCCTTGGCCTAAAAAAAGCCTAGTCATAAAGAAAAGCTGGGTTCTTGTGCGTTTTACGACATCCTACTCTCAACGAACTAAACGTAGCAGCAAACAGCTCAGTGACATAAAACTGGGTGACGTGACTCAGAGAGCGGTGATGATCAACCATTGTCACATTACAGGGGAACAGACGGACAGGAGAGCGTTATCCGTCAACCGCACAGAAAAACCTTGATGCGTGAGGGAAAGGGGCAAGGAGGCAAGGAGCCCTCGAGCAGTTTTCCTTACTGGCACCGTTCCTGATAAAGAAGAATGCAATGAAGTTAATGTTAACGAAATTCAATGTAATAGTGATTATGAAAGTGCCAAAATGTAGCAGCTCATGCAGCTGTAATATTTCGCAAGGGCAGGACAGTGTATGGTTAATTTGCTGCCTTTCTTGTAATCCTTATCTGCAGCACCGAATCGTGTTTTGAGGTGTGTATATAGTAAAGAGCAATTGTATACCCTTCTGTGTATTGTAGAATGGCCTTTCAATGAGAGTGTTTGCTTTCCGGAACGTATACAGGGTGTCCCAGCTATCATGCACCAAGATTTAAAAAAAGAGAAATTGCGTAACTCGAAGAAAACCTAGTGCATAATGTTTGCAGTACTGTGAAGAAGCGTAGAGTAATTTTTTCGTTAATGAGACTTAATTAATAATTATAATTAATTATCTAACTCGAGAAATACTGCCCTAATCACTAAAGTGTCAATGAGGCACTTGTAGGTAACCACGAGGGGCATCTAACTGCGCTATTTTCAGCGATGAACTAATTGCGTACACATTTATTCTGACTGATAAAGGAAACCCGCGAAATATGAAAAATACCACGTGACGGCGCCTCCGCGCGCACCGTAAAGCAACGCCCTCAAACAGGCTGCCTCTGAGTTAGCCAGAATGAAATAGACAAAATAAAGAAAGAAGAAATCGGGACCGAGTTTGTTCCTTATCTGCACACGCGTCCCGCAAATCTTGCTGTGCTGCTCCTTCCATGCAAGCTATTATCAAGGTGATGCGCTGTCTCTTCGGGCGGGTAACACGCGAAGCAGTTGCTTTCAATCAGCTTTGTTTGGGGACGCTGCTTTACAATGCGCGCGTAAGCGTCGTCACGTGGTACTTTTCATATTTCGCGGGTTTCCTTTATCAGTCAGAATAAATGAGCACGCAGTTAGTTCGTCGCTGAAAATAGCGCAGTTAGATGCCCCTCGTGGTTACCTACAAGTGCCTCATTGACACTTTAGTGATTAGGGCAGTATTGTCGAGTTAGATAATTAATTACAATTAATTAATTAGGTCTCATTAACGAAAAAATTACTCTACGCTTCTCACAGTACTGCAAACATTATGCACTAGGTTTTCTTCGAGTTACGCATTTCTCTTTTTTAAATCTTGGTGCATGATAGCTGGGATACCCTGTAAATAGCCACATGTACGTGAAAGCATCCATCTGCGCGCCGCACTTAGAGCACCGAGCCGAGCGCTAATCTAGGAACACGATGGGAGGTCAGTGTCAACTTCCAGGCGCGCAAGAAGAGCGCGGAGAGCTCAGGGGCTCAGGTACAAAAGGGTAACTTCTACCATATGTTCGTCAGCTTCCCCAACCCCGCAGGCCAGCCCCGCGCACGGAGAGAAACCATCGGCCGCTCGCAAAGCAGCCGAAACGAGGGGGGGGGGGGGGGGGGGAATCCGCGTCGCATGAAGTCACGCACATAGAGGAAGTGACTTCACGGTGCTGCGTTGCTGCTTAGGGGGTGTGTGGTCGGCCTGGGCCCCTACGGGATATGGTTTGGGAATACGCGTCCTGGTTTCGCGTAGGTGGAGTCGATCACGAGTCGCATTGTCTGCGAATCTTCTAGCACAGGCGACTACCTTTGTAGCGCAGGCAATTCTGGCGAAAACTGCATACTCATGGTGTCTTGAATAAGGGGTCATAACTATAACGTCAGCCACCATGCACAAAATGTCACCCAGCACAACAATGCTCTCGTAAATTTGTAAACAAGGTCTCAAAACTCGAACATCTACCACCATTAAAAAAACTCTCGATACTACAAGACTAGAAACTATGAAATGAGACAACAAACTAAAGAGTACGGATTTCTTAACCTTCTAGGAGCTCCAACGCTCGCATTCGCGCATTCTTCATAAAGCCAGTTTCTTACTGCAATGAAGTTCGCTTCAGTCTCCTTTTTGTTTCTCTGCCGAGCTCATGGAACTCACAATAGGAACCGTACATTGCCAATGCGATGATTGTTTATCCACCATTCCAAATATAACCTCTTTGTTCTCTTAATCTCAAAGTTGAGTATAGCACGTTTTATATCACTTCGAAGACACGTTTCCTCGTTCTTTTACGGCGTTTACATATTAAGCTCCGAACTTGCATAATGAACGTAGGCACATAACCATCCCTGCTCGCCCCTGTCACCCTTGATTGGTCCCTCATCTGTCTTCCTTCCATCCGCTTTAGCAGATAGCGCGGGCGGTGAGAGACACGGGACACCGTAAAATAAACTACAACTTCGCCAACAATATTTCTATACAGTACACACCTCACCGCCCCCCCCCCCCCCCCCCCTGAATCCATCCTTATATTCTCGTCGTAAAATCCGCTCAATCAAATTCTGTCCTACGGCCGCATAAAAGCTTGCCCGCTTCCTTCCCCGATCTTCTTCCTGGCTTGCGCACTTTTTTGTATAATGCACTTGAAATTCCTCTCGTGCTATCGAAACGATCCCACGGAAAGCTTTTGATGCCTAGCACAGCCTTTACTGTTCGACTTTTATTAGCCTTCTTTAATCCTTCGTCTTCCGGGTTCCGGCGGGTCCACTCACCATCCACAAAATTCCCCCATTCCTTTGTGTCTGCAGTGGCAGCCGCATCCTCCGTCCCAAGACGATAGATCAACTACCGTCAACTAACGACGGTGTGCAGCGTTGGGACAATCGACGTGCAGCGCGTACCCTTGTTCCCCTCACTCTAACAAGCCTCTCCCAGGACATTCTCCTGGCTTCATGACTCGAGCTCAACTATAGCGTCCCCCCGCATTTCTCGTACATACAACTGCAACGAGCCAGGGAACGCCGCTGCGGAAGCAAAGCTCCTTATTCGCCTTGCATCCATAGTTGCCCGGGCCAGCCAAGCGGGCGCAGCTTCGAACGCCGATCTTTTGTGCCCGGCTCAGACGTCAGATTCAATCGGGGATCCCGGCGCGCGTAGGCGAGCCGTCGCCGTTCCTCCTTCGATCAAGTACGGCCGCCTCCACCACTGTCTCGAGCCAAGGCACGGGAGCAGTGCCCGGGCCGTGGGCACCTGCAGAGAATCCCTCCTGCGCACGTGGTCGTTACTCTTCGTTTATGAGGCTCGGTTTTATTTATGGCCGGCAGCGGGGGACGCGCGCGGAATGAAGAAATAGCGTGTTTATTGCCGCTGGATTCGCGCAGGTCACCTCGTTTCTCATCCCGTATTGTGTGGGTGGCGGAAGGTGCGCTCGGCGCATCGTAACACTTGAAATATGCGAGACGAGGGAAATGAGGGCACGGGTATATAGGCTAGCGGGTCGGTAGACTGGATGCTGATTAACCTTTCATCGTTGCAAGAGCAGCATCGAGGCAAGGCGGAAAAATACGCGCTGAAATAAAAGGAAACGTAGTCGGTTTAATTTCCGGCAACCTACGTCAGTTGCTTGTTTAGGAGCATGTGAGAAATATATGATCTAGTTAGAGTCGGCGGGATCTTCATCATTACCGTCATTATTGTCCTCACTTCTACGGCGGAACGCAGTTTTAAACAGCTGCTAATCCTGACCCATCCAAATCTAAGCTTTGCTCCGGAATTTTTGTATTTTATGCTTACATCGGAGCTTTCTCCCAGATCTTACTCCCCATCCTTTCCCTACGTCCCTAATACGTTACTAGGGTGATCAACTCGTTAGCGGTCCGCCCCCCCCCCCCCTCCCGTCTTTGTTTTTTTTTTTTTTTTAGAATTGAGTGCAATGTATGTCTTCATGAAACTTCTTTCTGTTCGTACGACACTATCGTCGCCAACAGCATCATCATGACCGCTCTTCGAAAACCAGGGAAAACAGGAAGAATAAACGTCCCTATAAAGCAGGTCGCCTTGGGGAAGAGTCCTTATTCCAGGACCCCTTGAGACCATCCGGCTTCTTGAGCCCTCTTCACCAGCCACAGCTGGTCGTCAGGGTCCGAGCTGGACAGTGCTTTCTCCCAGTGCTCAGGGGAGGGGAAGGGCAGGGAGGGGGGAAAGGATAGGTTGGGGTTCTTATCGCAGCCCCACACAATACGGTAAAGCATGCCCGGAGCCTCACAGAAGCGGCATTCCGAGGAGTAGAGGGTGGGGCCCAGAATGGGGGCTCTAGTAGGGTGGTGTTGCGACCGGGCGGGGGCACCCGATCCGTTCTCCGTGGCCTCCAACATACGATGGGTAGCGTGTATGATGCGAGCGGCCAGCCGCTGTTGCAGCCGAAGAGAAGTCCAGAGCAGTAGGATAACGTAACTGTTTACTTCATAGCGAGAGGTGAGCCGAAGCCAAAAAAACATACAATGCCCTGACGGGCGAGGTTACAATACAGGACTCGAGCAGAGCGACCGCATGGATTCGCTGCTCAGACAGGAATGAATTTCAGCGTTTGGGCTGCTTCTATTTATACCAAAAAAAACGCCCCCAAGAGTAACACGCCACGAACATCACAGACACACACAACGCTCTTTCCCCAGTTTGTGAGTCATTCATAGCCTTGCTGCACGTGGCGTCCGAGAGAGGGGAGAGAGTGTCCTTGAAAGGTGCCGGGGTCGCGCTAGCGAAGGTTGATCGCGCCGATAGCGAAACGTCTGAGCCGGGTATGTCGGGGCGTGACTCACCGACGCGCAGGTGCCTGAAGGGTGTGGCGAACGTCGTGGCTTCGCACGTGGAAGCTGATGCCGGAAAACACGTGGCGGCTGATGCGGGAAAACACGTGGCGTTGGCCGATTCGTAACAGCTAAACACGTGGCGTTGGCCGATTCGTAACAGTGGGGAAATGTGTTGGTTTGGATGCCTCGAAGGTGGTGTTTTGTTCTTTTGTGAGGTTTTTGTGTGGAGGAGGGTACGTTGTTCGCTGCAGGCGGTAGTGCTGCGTGATTTCTGTGTAGGACAAAAGGGGACAGGCACGCCACTGCTCGCCGAACTCCTCCCAATGTGTCAAATCTCGGGCATGCTGGTGGGCAGCTTCGTTGCCGGGCACGTCGGCATGGGCGGGAACCCAAATAATCCTTACACGGTGTTGTGGAGGATGCTGCAGTAGAATTTGTGTGGCGCAGGGTGATACGAAGCCGCTCGAGAATGTTCCGCATGCTTGTTGGCAGTCCGTAATGATGATCTCTGCAGGGGTTTGAACAATTGCTAGGGCTATGGCCACTTCTGCTGTTGTGCATGGGTGGTAGGAATAGGCACAAGTGGAGTGACAATCCCGCTCCCCGTAAGAGAGAGAGAGAGAGAGAGAGTGGTGATATCGTCCTCACTACACTCGGGTACAACTTGAGAACGGCAATAGCTCATGTAGTGCTGTCACTCCACGGTAACGCCGGCCCCTTTTTCAGCGCGGGCGCGCGTTTTTAAACGAGATTGCGCTTATATGCGTGACATCGTCTGCTTCATCTCGCGTAGCTTTTTTGTGTCGCTGCGGTAATCTATACGCAGATTAAGTGGGAAAATGACTGAATTGACTCGCGTCATGTTCAAAATTCTCGCCGTAAGGCGCGCTTTGCGCCGCGTGGAGTAACAACCGGATGCGGTAATGAGGCGCAACGGCAACTTCCGTTGTCGTTGTTAACTTGTACCCGGGTATCCGCTCTTTCCAGCCCCTACAGGTGGCGCTGGGAAAACCGCAATGGCGGACGAGACGGTGATCGGGCCCCTTTTGCAACATGCGTGCCAGCATCAGTAGCGGCCTGAAAGCCCATTGCTCCGCATGAAACAACTACCTTTTTGAAAAATAAATGCATGCTTACGTTGCTGATCGCGAGACAACATTCGATTCGTTTCAGGGTGTCTGCTGCGGTGTAAAAAGCGCTGTGTGCGAGGCAATCCGCTGTGCATGGCTCAGGCCGCACGGAAGTGGTTTGAGAACAACCCCGCCTTATTGGGCAAACAACCTGCTGCAGAATGTGCAACGCCAAGTTTTGGGACATTATTGCAGTGTACGCCCATCAGTGTACGTTATACTTTAGGCGTGTTCGTTTCCGTGCGTACACACTAAGCAGAAGCCCGCGCGCACCATGCGCGGGCGATATGTGCGTATTGCGGTGTTTTGCTTGTTTGTAGTAAAACCTACTTACGACATTGAGTAGTCGAACGGTGAAAAAAAGGTTCCCATTACGTCGTATCAAGTGGCGTACAAACGAACGTGTTAGCATTGTATGAAAAAATATTGTAAGCCCACTTATTTACGCGTGCATGTAGCATACACTGGCGTGTGATATTGAAGCGTACACTGTTAAACTACAGGCAGTACTTTACAGGTGTGCTTCTGGCGTGTGATAACTAATTTACGTTAAAAACTAATTTACAACTGAAATTACGTTCTGTTGATTTGACTGCCGGTAAGATTTTTAAGTGCGTCGATCCATATTACCAAAACGAAAACGGGGGCTACCAAATGCATTCAAGACCCCGCATTTGAACTACCAGACTCAGTTACAGTATTGTCATTTCTAAAACATTTCGCTTAGACACACTTATTTCGATATTCAATGATTAATCATTAAACACATCTCCACATTTGCTTCTCGACTTCGCGTGCAAAAAGTTTTAAGTTGTTTCTTTATTGAAATAAAAGCAAGCGGATTGGACAGCCTCTGCTGCTTATATGTTTGGAAGCAGTGGAATTGAGCCAATTTAACAACAGATAAACGAAGATCGGTTGACATATTATGCGGCAGTGTATGTAAATAGTACCCGAAAAACACGATCACAAGGTTATACAAAACGCCTACAAAATCAGCGTCCTCACCGCAAATAACTATTAAATGTGGCAGCCGTAATTCAGTAAAGAATAATTAAGGCCCCACGTACGCACGCGTGGGTCCGAAGGACTTCCATTTTTCTCCGCAGCAGACACCGATGAGTCCCAAAACTCTTTCGTTTACATGCAGCTTATATAGCTTTAAGAAAGTTGAGAGAATATGAATGCTCGTTCAGTCTATATTTTCCCATTATTTATACGGCATTGTCGAGTACTAGTAATACGTGCAATTACAGTTTTCCTTTCGCTTCTGCCAGCCCGCACGGATGCCGTCGGCCGCCTCCGCCGGAGCGACCGGTCCGCCGATCACCATCTCCCGGCTTCGGACAAATTCCGCGCGGCGTCACTAGCGTCGCTGGAAAGAGCGAATAGGCCTCGTGCGCTGGTATGGTGGCGCCACTGAATTTGAACCAGCGGCGCCCCCAGTCGATCCGCGCCGCATCTTTTGCTCGTACCGTGCTTCGCCGGTCCGCGTATCCCGTGCGCAGGGCCAGCGTGACTACGCGAAGCGAGCCGTGCGTGAACTGTTCTGCGGCTTCGAATAAATAGGAAGCCCTGAGAAATACTAAAAAATAAAGGCTACTTCACCCACGGAAAAAAAAAAAAAGAGACGCCAGCAACCATGTCTTCGGCATAAACGCAGAAATTCAGGCGGAAACAGGCCCTCTATATAGCCCTGGAACATGGTGTAATTCAAATGAGTAGTTTAAAATGCAAGTGCGGCTGGGAGTAAGCAAAAAAATATGGAGTGTAAATTTTATTCCGTCAGCATTTTTTTTGTAATACCCCAGAGCCCATTCTTTGTAATGCCTGGCATTTGCACAATAACGCACAATGGGAGATCGAAGTTAACGCGTCGTAATAGTGTAACTGTAGACCATTTGTCGAGTGAAGTTAAAAATACATACAGGAAAAAAGAATAAAAATGAACTTGCTATATCGAGAAGTCTGCCTATTCACACAATCACACGATTAATAAAACAAAATTATAAAGAACCCTGAAATGCAACCCGAACAACACAAAAATTATTAATACGCACCAAATCCCAAACGCCTTGCATTCGCACAAAAGGGTATAATTATTAAAACATTTGTCGTATAATAACGTAAATGTATGTTATTTGTATAAGAAAAACTAAAAATACCAATAGAGCTAGAAATGAACTAATAGAACAAAAAGAAACCCAATCCGCCGCACTCACCTGTTTATTGATTCCAAAATAACACAAACCAGAAAAGCAAACAAAATTACGAAAAACTCAGATAAGCACCACTAGACTGGACTGGTTTCGGAGCACCAATCTGGCAGCAATTAAAAGCCTCAAGTTGAACAGAAGCGGCATAGGAATCCATACACACGTACAATTCTCTAAATTTCTCGGATTTTGTTGATATGTCACGTACATAGTTCCTTGCTTCGTTTCTGTGCTCGTCGGCAAATCCAAAGCGCTTTTTTTTTCTTTTTTTTGAGGAAGCTGCTGGAAGGCTGTCTGCCGCGGCTGGGGCTAACACACGGCGACGGCGATTTTACATCAGTAGCCACGACAGCCGAGCCGAAATTGTCCACGAGGTTGCCGTGTGCATGGGGTAAGCCACCTGTGCGTCCAACGCAGGACACACAGCAGCAAATAAAACGCTTATTTAAATGTTAGCACGACGAGCGCTATTGAAACTGTCGATCATCGAAATTAGTGTACACGTCACCCGAAAAAGGTGCCCGCCCAAATTCGTGATGCGAAATTCGGTTTTGCTGACGTTCCTGCGTGCGAGGGCAGCCACAAAAATGTAGAGCCAACATGTGCTCCGACAGATGCTGTTGACGAAGAAAGGCTGGAACCAAGCGTTGAGGTGATCAGATGGCTTCTCGGAGCGCAGCCTGCGCTCTCTTTAGTAACATTCGCATAAAAACCAACATAATTTATTCTTCGGCAATGTTCCAGACTTGTTTTTGTAACTGTTGAGCCACCGGCAAACATAAAAGTAGGCAGAATTGCTTATTTTTCGTCCGTAAAGGCGCCGTTCTGTGATACCTCCGCCGCTGGGGGCGGCTGACCGCGCCGGCCCCGTACGAGCAAAATATGCCGCCGCGACTGCCAGGAGGCGCTGCCTGTGCCGCTCAAGTAGCAGCGCACTAGCCCTATAACAGTGTAGGTGAGCCGTTCCATAAGCCTCGCGAGGAAAATCCAAACATGGACCGCGCTGGTGATCGTGACGGCTGACAGTGGAGGAATTAACAGGAAACAAAGCACAATGACAGGCCGCTGTGCGTCTTGAAGGGTGGGCGCACAATCCCTATCCAAAACAGATATTGCACATATCATCCCGCTACTGATTTTAGTGCAGATCGAATTCACAAGGAGCGCCTGCGGTGGTTTCCGCGTGTATCAACACAACCAGAACCTTTCAGTGTTCGGCCTATTTTGAGAAGTGAGACTTATCCATTTCTTTCTTTCTTTCTTTCTTTCTTTCTTTCTTTCTCTTCTTTCTTTCTTTCTTTCTTTCTTTTTTCTCTTTTCTTTCTTCTTTCCTTTTCTTCTCTTCTTTCTTCTTTCTCTTTCTTTTCTTTCTTCTTTCTTTCTTTCTTTCTTTCTTTTCTTTCCTTTCTTTCTTTCTGTTAAATTCAGCTTCCATGTGCTGTACGCTAGTTTGTATCTTAGGCAATGAGAGCGAGCAGTACAATGCCCGAGGTAACCGTTCATTAAAAAAAATAACACATAAGGATATCTACAAACTTATTCAAAAAAGGCGACAGAATTAAGAGCGATTTATTTGATGTGGGTGGGTTCGAGCGCCGTCCGTGCTGGGGTGAATAGTAACAAGTCAGTAGGCGAGTAAAGGAACCGCGAAACTTGTTTAAAGTAGAATTAGCCTTGCTATTTCTGATATCCCAACGGCATTTCGCACAAAGGTTTATAAGTTAGACTGTCAGCTGCTTTCGCGCAATACTTCGCGCTAGGTGCAGTGATTGAAGTTTTACAGTTTCGATGAACTGACATCCGTTTCGGACGCCAGACAATCCACACCAACAAACAGAAGGGATTTGATCGAGATATGCCTCGCATGTGCAAGCTCCTGTCGGTTTTTTCTTGCGTGCGTGTCTACAAGATACATGAAAGTTCATCATAATCGTCAGCAGCAGCCTATTTAGGTCCACTGCCGGACCAAGGGCTCTCACATTGAACTGCTCCGGTCCTGCACTGCTAGAGTCCATTCTTTGCCTCCTAATTTCCTTATTTGGTTTATTCGATAAATATACACTGGACAGTACTTAGCTTTAATAAACGAGCAGGGTTGGCATACTCAAGGTCTCAACGGCAGTACAGCACGTCTGCACTGCTAAGACAGACGACGTGTTTCCTTTGAGCCTGCAGCCATGTTGGGCGTATCCGCCTTCGTATTCAGGCTAGACTATATTTGTAGGCTCTAAACATTAGGCCTGTTCATAGCGTCTGACCGTGTTTCTAAGTAAGTGAGGTCAAGCTCCTCAACACTCAGTCGCCTTCCTCAGGGCATGACCATATTTGGATGAGAAAGAGCAGTAACTGACTCATTGCCATCAAGAATGACATCAATTGTGAAGGAGTATCGGAGCGCAAGGGCGGCTACATCAGAGAACTGAGAAGGGTTACGAGATAACCAGGCCAAGTTTGAACCGGGCGGAAGAAGTACGGAGAAACTCTAAGCGCTTCATAAAAATCCTTTCCATAGAGAATACGTTCATGCAATGGGGATGAGGTTGGAAATACACCGGTCTGTTCTCTTCATACCTGCATATGGTACTCAGGCTCTCAACGGAACCGAAGAAAAAAGATATCTTGCCCGAAAAACCTCGAGTCCACAGCGTGATCACTCTTAAGATGGACAGCGCGTTATGCGTTGTGCAGCTCCTCCACGCGGCATCATCAGCAGTGATCGAAACGAACTGCGCCAACACCTTGCACCTTGCGTCCAACCTATGGAATGTTTATTTATTGCGTGTGCAATAGATGGGACATGGTAGCGAAATTATCCGGTAGCTCGGTCAAGAGAGAGAACGACATAGTGGAGATAGCGTGCGGAGAACCTTTGAAACCCTGGCCACGTTGCGATGAAGACAAGTAAAAGCGCGGAGCTCCAGTGGCTGCGGTCTCACGGGTCCTGGGGCACCCCCCCCCTTCTCTCCCTCCTCTCTCTCTCTCTCTCTCTCTCTCTCTCTCTCTCTCTCTCTCTCTCTCTCTCTCTCTCTCTCTCTCTCTCTCTCTCTCTCTCTCTCTCCTCCCTCCCCCCCCAGTCTGCAGCCAGTGAGGTTGGCAAAAACGGAAAGAATGAGAATTATGGCGACAAAACGTCGATACTAGTAGGCAACAAAACAAGCGACAGGCACCCAACGCCGCGGCTAAAGCGATCAAACGTGACCACCGAGGCGGTTAGAGCGCTGACCATGGTTGGAACAGTGTACCAGGGACGGACGAGAAACTCGGCGTTGCGGAGTTCTGAAGCTGGTGAAAAGCGTGTGCATTGGACCGGGGCCCAAGTTCGCGAAAGAGGGGGTCGAGATGCCCACGCATTCTTAACGATGCACCGGGAGATCTTCGAATAATTTTGATGAGCTCGACAAGTTTTCCTTTAGGGAGGGAGGAACGAAGTTATCGTGGTCATCATGAGGGGCAGATGGAGTGTGTTCATCCATCCGTTCACTAGAGCATGGAACAGAATAAGGAGGGGATCACTAACTCACCCGTACCTTATTTATGCCACAAATAAACTTTAAAAATGCAGATAAATTTCTAGTATTGTTAGAATATGAGTAAGCATTGCTACGCTGCTTCTCTTCATTTTGAGGTTTTCTCCTTCGTTCACTAATATTCGCCATGTATTTATTTCTGTTCAGATTCAGGACGGATACGCGATCGCTGCTTTTCACGGTTCTTTTTCTGTATTTTTCTCTTGTGTTTTGATTACTTTTCAGGACTTTTTTTTGTCTTCTTTGTGTGAAAGAGGTAACTAAGATTGACGTTCTCCACATTATTATTTCATTTTCACTATTTCATAGCCTTATATTTTGCTTTTTAAAGTTTTCTTCGACCAATAACCTCCATTTACACGATCGTAAGGATATGTCCGCACATTACATCCTTTTGTATTTTTAGCATCCTTAGTTAAGTGTTGAGTTTGACCCTCTTGTACGTCTAAACCCTCGCGGGAGGTTGTGGATGCACACTTTAATTAGGCTATTCCATTTAAACACCGAAAGCAATGGAACTGGCACAAGAAGAGGCAAGCGGCATGTTGTGAAACAAAGCCGAGCCAGAACAAAAGCTGGTCTTCAAGATACAACGGTAAGCGGAGAGGAGGGTCTCATTAACAGCCATTATCCTGTGCAACCAGCAGCGGAATGGGCTACTGTTAATTGCCACATAGGCGAACATCAACCACGCGAGAAAACATGCCACCCAACTTAGAGCAAAATGCCAGACTATATACAAAGGCATAAATAAGCTCATAGGCTCTTCCCGGCAAGCCGACCGCTTATTTTCCACCTTCTTTCGTCTTCACCTTTTCTGTGTGCATACCTTTCTGGGTAATTTTGGACTTGATCTCCTTTTCTAGCATACTGTAGAACGTGTGGTGTGATAATTTGATGTTACGTTTTGATACATTGCAGCACTTCGCCCTCTAGAGCTTTCCTGAACTGCCGTTTCTTTCAGTTGTGTAGCTTTTTCACCTTATTGTGTTCACCCTTAATTGATATATCAAGCTCGGCCGTTCGTGGGGCTGATCTCTTCCGTTCTCATAAAAGATTCCTCGGTCTTCCTCTTCCCGTTCCTTTCGCTCACTGGTTTTCTCCCCCTCTGTCTCTTTCTATTAAAAATCCACAAAACGAACAGCAAAAGTACCTCTGACGCCCAGACCTGCACTGTTAAACCTCCCCGAAAGTAGATGGAGTCTGGTTGCTGTCAATCTCAATTTCCTCGACGAAAGACGGGCCAGCGACCCAGCCGCAAAACCACGCGCGTTGTGGCAGCTTTAGTAGAAGGGTTGCGTGCCGCCTTGCTCCTGTGCGCCATCGGGCTGGGGAGTAAAACGGCGAGGGGGTATCTCACGTCTGTGGTGCAATTCGAGCAGGCGCTTTCAATAGTGAACTGCATGCTCTCTTTTCCACGAAACGTAGGGACCAGACTTGGGCGCTGCTCCAAAGTTCTGCAAAGGTTCCAGAGTTTTGTGTGATATCTATATCATTATATATATAAATATAGAAATTCTTAGCGCCTATGATCATTCAGCATATACGATAGCTATATTATATATATCAGATAGCGAGATGGGAGTATTCGACGTCCTGCTCCGGAAAAACGGCGGATTTTCTAGGAACTGTATTTTCGCTTTTTCCAATGAATCAAAGAAACGTGAGAACACACGTCATTCGGCCCGTTCAAATTCGAAAAGCCGATAGCACTGGCAATGACGACTGAACTATATATGTATCTTTAGAGTCATTCCTATATATATATATATATATATATATATATATATATATATATATATATAAATATCGAACCCACAACCTTCGCACAACGCTGCGTCACTAACATTTGGTCTATTCCGTGACGGCTCTCTTTTGTACTTTACAGCGGGGTTTTATATTAAAGACTGCCCAGAGGCCGGTCAAAAAGCCCCTCCCGTCAACTACAGTAGTGGGTTCGATTTCCGCTGCCGGAAAAACGGCGGATTTTTTCTCGGCTTGTATTTTTGTACCTGTATCGAAAAAAGACAATCCTACCCAATTCCGCACCATAAAAACAGTCGAAACACCAAATAGCACTGGCAACTGGCAATATCGACTGCAATTTTCATATGTGTCTTTGCGAATCGTAGCCTATACTCTCTCTCTCTTATATATATATATATATATATATATATATATATATATATATATATATATATATATATATATATATATATATATATATATATATATATATATATATATAATGTATATAAATGAACGCAATATAAAGAACGTAACTTTAATTGGTCCCCGTCCGAAACATCCCGCAGCCGTACAATTTGATTGAATATATTGACAGGCTGATGATGATGATGCCGATGGCGATGATGATGATGATATATGGCTCGGGTGACCAAATGGATCGGTCCGTGTGCGCTGCCGATTTTGCAGGGGAAAAATGGGTGGCTCACAAGTCGGGCGTTCATGGCGCAACAGGGTGGCGATTTCAACACGCGCTTTGCCCTCGAAAGGGATTGCTAGGCGCCTAAGGCGGACTTGAAAGCTACACCTGGTTCTTTTTTTTTTCACGAGAAGGCAACTCAAAATAAGTGTCGTAAACCAGAAAGTGTCCGAAGTCTCATATAAGAGGAACGAAATAAAGAATAATCGTTAAGACCCCTCATGATTTGAATCAAGTGGGAACTTATCGCTTTCGTATAAGTTATCATTTGTTGGGTATAAGCGTTGCAGCAAGCACCACGGCAGTGCTCGCAAGTCTCGTAAGTCTAACTTCTCGGCAGCCGTACAGTTTCTGTTCGTGTTATTTTCGTTCGCCATATTTCTAACCCTACTCAAACCTTTTTTTTTTGCAGGGCGTTTTGAGACCTTTTTTTGGGATTGCCAAATAGTGCGGTCAATTTATTTTGCAGTATATAACTGCTTGCGAAACATCTTGACAGCCTTTTTGCTGCCATACCTATCTGTCTATGCAATATGGGCCCCATGCTAAGCTGAGTCGAGCATTGTGCTATTTTGCTTCACCATGAACATAGCTTTCTTTCTCCCCCTCCGGTAGCAACTGCCTCCAAGAGACGGATTTATAGTTCACAGTATAGTAACCGATGGAGCCCAGCCGTGTCTTGGGACACTTGAAGAAAAAAAATAAATAAAACGAGAAAAAGCAACATGGGCCAGAGAAAGAGACGAATATTTTTTATCAATATTGCTATTGCAAGCCCCAAACGCTACCACGTTAGGCTGTCTAGACATTTCGGGTGTGTCGGGCACTGCCGCAGAAGGTAGAAAAGAAGTTCCTACGGCGGCTCACTACTTTTTTCTTTTCATCTGGAAGCCGTCTTTAGCACCCTCATCTGATTCTGCCAGCTACGTATCGCATGAATCGACACAAAATGAATGGTCTACAAATTGTATGTTGCGTCTCTTAAGAGAGCTCTTGTACACTTGGGTATTTGTATTTTTTATGTTACTTGGCGAGTTCGTTTGTGTGTTAGGTAGTGTTGCGCAAGTACGTTTTTTTTTTCCATTCGACGGAACGTTTTGCATTTGCACCAGGTCAGGCGTTCTACGGTGGTTAAGGCTAGCATGAAAAAAATAAAGTAGCCCAGCACATCTACTTATGACTGCTCGTGACGTCGAAAAATACCCGATTGAAATTGCCACTGCAGCACAGTAATAACTGCTTTTATCCTGGCAAGTGGTGCAGGCCTTGGTTAAACTACAGCCGCTGTTACCTTGCCCAAGTTTACCATTGCTTTGTATACCTTTCGTCTTGTAGCATTGTTCCAACGCAGAATTTGTTGTAAGCGGCTTACAAAAGCTTACGGGGCGGAGCGTGTGGGTCTTTATAACGGGGGGCATGTAGTGAAGCCTCACGGCTTCGCCAACCATGCAATGTTCGCCAGGCCCCACTGAAGGAATGCCGCTACGTGCGTTTCTGGGAAAGGAAGCTTCAGGACATTTATTTGTGGCGCACGTCTAGTCAGCTTGATGAGAGAGTCATACAGAGGTATGCGCGTCCACGAATGTCGTTATCCATTCGGAGTGGCGGGAATGATTCGATGCACTCTTGAATTCCTGTGTGTCGTTGTCGGACGTGAACGTATGTGGCTCTGGGGGGGGGGGGGGGTTATGCATGTCTATTTTATGCATGTACCTGGGTTTGGGGCTTCTAAACTGTGAACTGTTGAAGTGAATGCATTAAAAGAAAGTGGGATCAGTAGATTCCACAACGAAAATTGTTGTCTGAGTAGGCAGCTGCCATGGTCTTATTACATAAAAAACACGGCCGCCGGCTCACAAGCTCACTAGATTGGCCACATTGATGGCAAAAGTCATCAAACATGTTAATTTATAGATAATGTATTCCCGCGCATCCAGGGGGCGCCCTGGATACGCTAACAGAAATGCGCTGACACGTCCGCTGAGCCGGCGGACGTGTATTTTTATGTGAGAATTATAGAAAAAAGACTGTTGAGCGAATGATTCAGGGGAAAACCAATCAGGTTAATTGCCCACCGCTCACAGGTGTAGCGAACGGGCAGCACTTCATTTCGGAAGTAATTTCTCCCATGGCTTGCCTTGTTATTAGCAAGGACTCATCGCCGTTCAATACACCGACTCAATTAGAAGTCCCGAGTAATAAGAAATTTTAATCGAAGCTTTGTGATTTTAACAAGGGGCCATGACGTGCGAAAAAATTAGCCAAGGCATGCAGATTTTCCCACAATTACAAATGCCGACACCAGACGTGCCTTCCATTGCTGCTCTGTGCACATGTACATGCACACATGAGACATGAACCGGGGATGACCAGGGTAGGCGAGGCCGATACGTTATGAAAGCGTAAGCCTTTGATGTGCATGTTCCAAGTAACGTGTGAGGCGCATTATACCGTTCAGAAAATCGGAGAGCGCGAGTCGGGAAATGAAACCAGCAGCTCCGGAGCAGTGTTCTCAGAAAGTGCGATGGAGCACCCGCCTGGAAGGGGAAACAGCAGCACCGGAGGATGGTTCTGCAAAAAGGGTGACGGACGGTAAAACGCTGTGTACACGACTCGCATACGTCACAGCGGTGGGCTCAGAGGTTTATTAAAGACGACAGTCTTTCTTGGGTTACTTGAACGGGAAAAATTTCGTCTGTCTGTCTGTATGTCTGTCTGTCTGTCTGTCTGTCTGTCTGTCTGTCTGTCTGTCTGTCTGTCTGTCTGTCTGTCTGTCTGTCTGTCTGTCTGTCTGTCACTCGATTCAGCCAGCTGGCCAAAGTGAACCTAATGCTGCGCAATAGTCTTATATAATCACAGCTAAATGTAAACATTTAAGTCCGTTGTTAATGTACATACTTGACAACATTGTACAAGAACAAGACATTACGGAAATATAAGACGGAAAATCAATAGATACGTGACATTTGCAGTGCTCCTTTATTAAAAATTTACGGATGCTTGCTTTTTGCGACAGGAAATAAAATACTAAATCAACTGAAGAAAACCGTCGCCCGGCTGTTGCCCGCACTACCTGGAAGAATTCGACAAAATCAAACCGCAACAGCAACGAAAGGTTCCACTAGATAGGTTCCGCGTTCCGCTTGGAACGCTCGTGGAGTAGGGCAATGTGGTTCTATAAACGTTGTAGTCGGGTACCTAGTTTCCCGCGCGTCTCCGCCGTAAGGCAGCGCTGGCATTGAGGCACCCCACTTAGAGCAGTGGAACGCGGTAAATTTAAATTGACTTGAGCAAACCTCTAGCCTGTTATCTTGTAAGGAACGAGACAGGACACGAACAGCATGAGAGGTGAGCGGCAAAGACAAGGGATGCATTTACTTGCTAGGGGCGTCAGTCGACAATTGTCTTGCGTCGACATTTGCAACGAAAAGAGCAGATACGCGGACAATTTTTACACATCCCCATGGCTTACGACGCACTGGGCCTTAGTTGCGGGCGGGGAAGACCGAGAAAGTACGCCGATGGGGTGGAGGTTATAGAGAACCTCGAAATGCCGCTTGTCGTAACGGCCGTAGGGAGAAAGCTTGTATGGGTAGAGCTGCATGAAGGTTCAATGCCACAGACTTGAACAGCAGGCCCAACTAAGCTAAAGTTTCGAGCATTCCCTCGAATATTTAGGCCATCTCGAGGGCCGTCTGCCACACCAGTTGACCACCCTATACGTGAACATAATACATGCCCATGCTCCAGATTTTGTTTCTCGTCCTAAAAACTGCAACTTTAGGATGTCCGCACGAGATATTGGTCTTGAATAGTATAGCAATTATCGTACAGCCATACCATACGCCAACAGTGGTCACTTGAAAGGTGCATTGCTGGGCTTTTTGTTGTGTTTTTCTGAGGAGCATACACTTTGAGTTTGGGGTAGCTTGAACCTTGGTAAGGTCGCATTCATTTTCTTGCTCGCGTTCTTTCTTTCTTTTTTGTTCTTTCGGCCCTCTCCTGGTTTCAGCTCACTTCTGCGTTCACTGCATCGCCTGTTCGGTAATGGCTTCATGTCTACGCCACACCCGCCGCTGTCCTTCCCGCACATATCACGCGATCTATCTCGGTTCTGCGACAGTCTGTGAAAGGATTCACAGACGACCACTTTGACTTATCATCTGCTAATTTTTAGCACGAAAGTGTTTTATTCACGGATACATGAAGATTTCGCTGACGTGATATACGTCACGGAAGTGACGCCAGCACAACGAAACAAACGGCCTGTAAAGGGTGCACCCATGCACACAGTGTCGTCTTGCGGGGGAACAACCTTTAGTACATAAGTGTACGTCATACTTAGGGTTGGTCGTTTTCAGGTTTTATATTTTAGCACAACAGTGTTTTATGCCGCGATCCCCCAAGATTTAACTGACGTCATATCCGTCAGGGAAATGACACCAGTTTACCTTTGCCGAAGCGACCCGCCAGCAGGACGTCGCTCGCCAAGCACACCCACAAGACATCCGCGGACCCGCAAATCATGCTGAGCTGCAGATTTCGCTGCAAATTTCACTTTCGTGTTTTACTGATGTCTATGACAGAGGAATCAACTACAGCTTTTTTTGCTTAGTCAGCGCTCATTTGGAGTCGCAAACACAGCCCCACCAGACTATTTTGTACAGGTTGTTTGATAAGGCTTACTCATGCGCGCCTGCAAATATTTACAGCTACTAATTATCGCTGCTGGGGCGGAGGTGATCCTTCACCGAGTGTCCGCCGCCTGTAGCTTGGCTTGTCCTCATCGGCCAGGGGGAGCACCTAATCTAGTGCGCTATGATCAACGCAAAGCGGACACGTCGGATGTCTAAGAGAAATAACTCCAGATGGGAAAGTAATTTTAATGTTCATTACGGATGCCTCCACGTGCAAATGCATACAATGACCATTACTAAACCAGCAAGTGTCACGCGAGGATTCTTTTTACTTTGCGGATAACTTTAATTGAGTAGACGACGCGCACGCAAACGAGAGCAGGTCGCACGAACTTCCGTGTCGATTAGAATTAGCTGGGCAATTTTTCAGCCAGTTGTACCTTTCACGTTGTGGGACATTTCGACATTTATTTTGTTACTCCCCCCCCCACCCCCCCCCCCCCCCATATCTGGTCTATAATTTTTTCGTTTGTCCCTCTTCGCCACCTTAAACGAATTTCGCACGCAGATATTCGCTACTCCGAACAAAACTCTTGCGCCAAGATTGTCCGGTCAGAAATGTTCCCAGGCTTAGCGTTGTTTCGTGCTATAGTGTACTAAAAATATTTTCGGTTCTTTAACTATCTCGCTCTTGTTATTTGATGCGTTGTTACTTCCGCCTCTAAGTGCATGGATTGGCCCTTCTCCAGTTACCCACCCCCCCCCCCCCCCCCCCCGTCTTTCTAGCTTCTGAAGTACATTATCTCTGCAATTTTTCGCTGCTATTTTCATTTTGTAGGCGCAAATGTCCCCGACCTCTTTGATCAATTCCGACAACTCCGCAAATTCTTCTCTCTTCCTCGTGCTTGCATTTTCCATACTCTCGCATTTCTGCGTCAGGGAGTCGAATTTCCAAAAAGCTTCACGTAATTTTTGTGTTATCTCTTCCCTATTGGTAGTGCTGCCTCTGGGATTATCGTATTTATGTCGTTCTTTCGTAGGTTTATATTCCTGTTATTTCTGGCTTCTTAAGAGGGCGCATTTTCGCTGAAACGTTAAACTTCTCCAACTACACTCGTGTGAACTCTAGGTTTTGTTTCTTTTTTCCTAGTTGCTTCGTCCTTTTACTTTGAAATTCTAGTGCACTCATGTCTTCAGATTCGCATGGCCAATGCCCTTTAGCATGTCTACCCCCTTTGCATACTCAGAAATCTTCAGATCGGAATTTAAAGAACAACTTTGGTAGTTTGTTGACAATGTGCAGTTATAAGTTATTAATTTAAAATGCTGAACCTTTATAAATATACCTTATTAACGAACATTTTCCCAATCACCAGTTATTTCCCGATTTATATTCCCTAACTCGTACAACTATATAACGTATTCATAGATGTTTTCCATTAAGCGTGCAGTACGCACGATTTCGAAAAAAAAGGCTAACCGAAGCCAACAGTGTACCAAACGGCGGAAGGGTAGCCGAACTTTGACAAACATGGATGACGGCATATCTATAATAAGCAGCGGTGAACACATTAAAGGAGATTATCGTTCGCGTTGCTTAAGCGTCACTAAACTACTTCCGTCCAATGTCAAAGTGAGAATTCCTTCGGCAGTTTCATTTTACTCCAGGCATTTATCTTCGCGTACCACCGGCTGCCGCGAGAAACGACTCAGACCGTACAAGTGCGGCACCTTGTACACACTGTCTGCTGTGAGAGATGAGCGGTTAATTAATTTCTTATATTGTAAATTTGTAGTACCGGAAGTGCTTGGTGGAGCCACAGACTCGTATATTGCGGCTGCTTAAATTTGAGCCATGTTGCGGGATCATTGCTGTTGCGGAGGCCTTTTTTCGCAGGCAGTGCATTACACGCTACCTCTCCTAATGCGGGTGGTTCGTGGTGTTCTAGAAGGGAAACAGCGAATGCGAGGGTTGGTCGACCATTACGGGAACCCGGCGGTCCGTGACTGGTGCTTGCTGAATGCCTCTCACGGGCGCTTAGGAGGGAATGCGTCGGTGCCTTCGATCAGGCCGAAGACTAATATTTGCCTCTTTCTTTCTGAGCGCAAATCGCTACCCTTAAAAGGCGTTCTGAAGAGAATATAGTTCATGCTCTACTCTGACCTTCTTAAACAGCAGATGTGGTTGTAGGTGATTGCATTTGATTGTAGGGTTAAACGCTCCGACGCAACGCAGGCGATGAGGCGCGCCGTAGTGGAGGGCTCCGGAGTAATTTTGACCACCTGGGGATCTTTAACGTGCGCCCAAATCTCGTACACATGGGCGTTTTTGCTTTTGGCCTCCATCAGAAAAGCAAACGCCGCGGCTGGGAATCGAGCCCGCGACCTTGTGCTCAGCAGCGCGACGCCTTAGCCACTGAGCCACCGCGGCGGGTATTGGGTTGTAAGTGGCGGTGGTGGTTGAGCGCAATTCATTGACCTTTAAAGGAAGGAAAGAGGGGCAGGGTAAGGGAGGTCTGAGGAGGTTGGACACGACCGCCACTCTGCCGACCAACAGGAGCTTTTCCTCAAATTACTGGTTGCACAGGATCAGCGCCCACACTCTATGAAAAAATGTGTCAGTAATGACTCATTTTACAGAGTCATTGGCTTGCTACAGAATTGACTACCTTTGGACTCTTACTCAAATACTCAAATATAACATTGTTCCCAACCGTATCAGTCACACAAGAAGACTAAAACTGTTATCCGTTGCCTATATCACTGGTTCTTAAATGGGGGTCCGCGAGAGCATTTCAGGGGTCCGCGAAGCCTGCCTCAAAACTTTTCCCCAGATATTTTTTTCTGGGTGTTGCCAGCACTTTCTGATGATTGATGATTGATGATTGCTATTGGTTTCCCTTTGAAGCGGGGTGATGACATGTCATCTTACCAAAAAGGACTAATATAACCATGTTTTACACTCTTGGTTTAATACTAGCGCTGCTTAGGGCAGGCACTAAAGCTTATTAGGCACGAAATACTTTTTTTCTCCTGTTATAGGTGGTAACTGTCCTAGGCAATATTCCCCTCTCTGCTTTTCGTCCACCAGCATTCTAATCTTCTTTTCGTCCCCTCGACAGCCTTGAAGTTAACTTCCTCTGTGATACCCTTAAATCCTAGGGCTTCTGGAAGCCCAATATTCCCTTCATGTAGATTTGGATGGATACCCTCACATTCTAACACTATGTGCCGCATAGTTTCTGTTTCTTTTCCGCAGACCACGCATACCCCATCATTTTGTGAATACTTCCCCACAAAACTCTTAGTTCGCAGGCAACCTGCTCTAGCCTCAAAAAGCAAAGCACTGCCCTGGGAATTATCGTAGAAATTTTCCTTTCTGATGTTCAATTTCTCAGCCCTGTACATCTCTAACGACGTTTTAGCTTCCATTTTTTCCCTCCATTTATTCGTTTCAATCTTCCTTGCCTCTTTTTTGGTTACCTTGGCTGTTTTGGATTCTCCACTGTTCTTTCCGTATTTCATCGTTAGCCTTCTAGTCTTTCTTAACCACTGCGTGTCCACGCTTTTCAAGTATAGGTACCTAAAAACCTTAGCTGCCCACCTTCGTTGATCCATTGCCCTCAACCTCATCTCAAAGCATATTTTACTCTGAGCTTCTCTAACTTCAAACGACGCCCAGCCCATATCTCCCTGAACTGCTTCGTTAGTTTTTTTTCCATGCGCGCCTAAGGCCAAACGTCCTACCGTTCTCTGGTTTACTTCAAGGCCTGATAGAACGTCTGATTTTAAGCAGAGTACAGCATTCGCAAACGTGAGACCCGGAACCATTACTCCTTTCCACATTCCTCTTACTACTTCATATTTGTTATACCCCCCCAGAGCTCTATGCTTCATTATAGCTGCGTTTCGCTTTCCCTTAACCTTAAGTTTCTCCTCGTGAGTCGCTCCTCTTGCAATGCAAAAAGGTGGCTTCACCGCATTACATGTACGTTTCGTTTATCCGCGTACCACATATTTTAACATCTGATTCTTTCACAACACGCCAGCTATGAGAACAAAACAAAGCAGACCCACAAAAGGAAGCATAGAAGACATACCTTCAAGTACAAATTGTTTGAAATTATGACACCGATCAACATATGCTCCATCGTGGGGTCCCCCATCACTTTCGCAAACCCAAAAGTAGTCCTCCGTGCAGACATGGCTCAGAACCACTGGCCTATATGATAGTGTTTTAGACGAACGAGTACAGCGCCTCCAAAAGGCACTATGGTGGGAACACGTATCTTCGCTCCTATTTGCTTCTCTTCCCAGTCCTCTGTGTTGCACCCTCAATCCCGTTCCCCAGTGCAGTGTAGCAAACCGCGATTCTACGTCTGTTTACCCTCCCCACCCTTTCATTCCTGTCATTCTCCTCCACTTCCTCATGCATCTGGGATGTGCTGCTCAATGTCAAATTTTGGCTTCCGATTGAACATGTTATTATGAACTAATCGTTGGGTACCGCATTTTAAAGGGCCACTCACAAGCACCTTACAACAGCCTTCGATGTTACAAGGCAGGGCAGTACCATCGCGCTCGGAAGCCCGACACGCTGCGCACAATCACACGGGCAAGTCAAGTCACGCAGACGAATTCCTACCGCACGTGTAAGGCTATGAAAAGAACAGTGGAAACCTGGCGTGCAAATAAAATAAATAGATGAAATGCAGATGAGAGTGCACCCGTGTTCTGTAGGATAAAATACGCAACCGGCATTTGTAACCATTCTAACCGACGCATGCTGCTTTTAGGTGGTAGTGAGGAAAGGAATCTGGAAGGCGTGTACGCACACTTCGGCACGTATTCGGCGCGACATTCCCCTCGGCGCGCCCCTTCAGAGGCGGCTAGACGCGTCGGTCACGTGTTTCGTGATAAAACAGCGCCCATTCTCCTAAGAAGCCATCGCGTCCTGCACAGGGCGCACGTATGTGCCAGAGAAGGAGAAAAAAAAAAAAACGCAATGCGCTAAGTGGAGACGCGCAAACTACGTCAGCACTACCCATGTCAGAAAGCCTGTGAGCTGCTGCTTGCCACGTCCCCAACACCGTAATCGCACGGGCGACTTAACGGCTTCAATTCTTGAGAGTTTTTCTCTCTGGATGACTGAAACAAAGTTGCCATGCGGTATTTGCTCACTGTACACTAAAGCTGCTCGGAAGCCTTCTGCCTCCATGAGGTTGTTCGCTCACAGCTGCGGAGTCCAACACGTCCAATCTGTACCGCCGGCACGTGAAGCAATCATCGTTTCACGCGGCACGCAGGCCTTCCGGAGGACAATGAATGCTTCCGAAATGCTCGCGTGTGCTTTTTGTGCGCCTGCTAGGGATAAACCTGTTTGCACCTCCCCGAGCGCTCCCTCCGCGGAAGTGGCGCGTTGCTTCTTACGGATGCTCGCATTTCCACCGTCGCATACATTTCGCCGCCCGTGTTTTCGGCGCGTCGTCATCCGGAATGCGCGGATATATTGCGAAATAGCGACAACCTATCTCGCGAGCCATTTGGCCGGGGCTATGGCTACGGACGGCTTAATGGCGGAGGGTGCCGCAGAGATATGGCCGCCATCGTCGCCGCTGGTCACGCCTGCATTTTGTTGAGAATATTGCGAAGCAAGTTTTCAACTCCAGGGTGTGATACTAGAGTTGAGAGTTTTATTGCGCGATTTTTCGACTATGGCGCTGAGGTAAAACATGACAGGCGCTTTGGCCATGTCAACCACAGAATGTCGTGTTGTGCTATGCCGCACCAGTGGTACGTGTTGGTCTCTGGCCACGAATTCTTCTTTTTGAGGAACAAAAATTGTCGGGTATGTACAAGAGCTCAGGCCTAAAGTTTCTCTTTGAGGTCTTACACAAACCGGTGCCCTCAGCTTGATATACAATTAATGCGCGCGAGTACTTTTAACAGCGTAGCTGTTGTTACTGGCCGTAAGTTGGCCGGTGCAGGACAAAAATATTAACAAAATGCCGAGGGCTTATGAGTGCGCGCGTGGCGGCGACGGCCGAGCCCAGCTCACGCAGGGGCTCTAGCAAAAAACAAAAAAAATCTGCAGCGCTGTCGTGAAGCTCTACCACGCATGTAAAAAAAAAAAAAAAAAAACTCCAGCGCTAACGCTTAAGGTGAAAAAACACCCTACTTGGGATTGGTCACCGCGGCAGCCGCACTCTCAAGAAGCCATTTTCGATAATTGAAGATATGGCTACACCTATACCAATACTTACCGAGACGACTTGCAGATTCCTCCACCGATGCCTCAAGTCTATGTCGAAGAGCTGGTCTACAATGCTGAAGATGACTTTCCGTCCACCATGCACTCGCTGCGAAGAAGACGACGACCTATTCGATGCATATGATGGCGATTACTAGTACCGAAACTACGTAAATAGACAATCATACGGAAACTTAGCTATGTGTTCGGCAATGCTCACCTACAACAGCTACGCCATTCAAATCTTGCACGTGAGTGCAAACTTCTGGCAATTTTTTTTCCTAGTGAGTGTCGATTGACGACGTTATATCTCAAACTTTGACATTAGGGCTAACGTCCTATGTTAGGCTTAACGTTACGTCATCTTCAAGATGAGCCTTAAAACGTGCCAAGCAACATTTTGCGCGCTGTAGGTCAAGCTGTGGGTAGCAGTTCACGAAGTCAAGCATCAAATCGCAACATTAGGCCTGATGTTCTGTCGTCGCATACTCGTCGCCCCCTCCTTCTGCGGCGTATCAACATTTGCTTAAAGGGGCCCTGAAAGGCATTTTGAGCACACTAAATGAACTAGCGCAACCGTTAGATTGGGTCGTCAACGTCCTCTGTGCCAAGTATTACTCTTTTACGCGCAGCGGAAAGCTCACACTTTTGTTGCAAAGTTTGTCGTTTTTTTCTCACCCTTTCCTTCGTGTTTTTGGACGCCGCCATCTTCACATGTCTACATCATCGATTCCCAGATGTTCGTCATGAGCTAGACACCCTGCTATTGGGCGGCTTTCTTCACGTCACTTCCGGCAAAGAGATGAGTCGTCTGCTCAGCGTCGGCTCACGGCTTATCTGCCAGCGGGAGTGCCGGAGTGCTTGGGCATTTTACGACAAACGAAACAAGTGTAAAACAAACGCTTAACCGTTTGTATTGAATGCAACACGGCCATAAATACGACATTGATATTCTTTGTTACCTGAGTACGTTCCATAAAGAAAGCGTTGAAGCCCCGTGGCCACTTCTTTCGTTGCAATCGCAGAGAACGCCCTGAGCCGAATGCCCGGGTTTGACGCATACATTTTATTCAACTTCAAAACAATCCAGAGATGCGTTTCTACGAACACAACGTCACAACATGCGTTGAAAGTCTGAACCACGATTGACAGAGGATGGGTTGCCTCCTGCCCGTCGTAATTCGGTACTCACCCTCGCGCGCGCTTTTGCTGGGGACGAACAGCAAGTCACTTAACTCTGGCGCACAAGCCGATGACTTTTAGCCACGCACACTGCACATACCCCATGCGAGGTTGAGTCGTACGTCGCTTCGAGAAAGATAATCCAGACCATGGGAAGCACTATCCACCGCAGGAAGCACAGCGGCGCATTTCATCGCGAAACAAAGGCGTCCACAACACACACACCATCGCCTCCTGTAATGCCAAACGCATCTCGCACTTCCCAATAGGAATGAATGATACGCCTGCAGTGCCCACATGTCGCGAGGTGGGGCCCCGAGCTGAACCGGGATCACAGAACCGTAACGACTTCTAAGCGTTTGTGCCTTGTTGCCATGGCAACCGATATGTTTGAGATGTCAAAGAAATGGCGCTCGCTCCAACGCTTAGAAAGCTCAGCGCCGCGGCGTAGAATGTGTTGCCAACGTTGCCGCTCTCCACCAACGCGTCGCCCCAAGCTGAACTGGTCACATGATTGAAGCGTTTTGTGCACGGGTTTCTGTATCGGTTTCTACATACGACTTTTTCACATGCCGCCAGCAGGAATTACCACCGCCGCAAAATAAGACCCGGCACCAGCGGGGCCACATCTGATACGGTGCTTTTTGGATAAACAGTGCGCGGTGCATCAAGGGAACGAGCGCACTAAAGTCCCTCGATAAACGCCGATCGAGGGACTTTAGAGCGCACGACCCACCCCGTGCGGCTGCGAGTTCGCCGCCGATAAAAAGTCATGTGCCGCCAGCAACGTACACCGCGAAAGGGCAAGGCGAGGCCGCCGCATAGATGCGGCCAGATTTTTTGTTCGCTTTTCCAGCCTTGAGCGGCGGAGTGCGGGATTCATGGTGTCAACAAAGCTTGCCCGTAGCAGACGACAGTCTGATCAGCGCAATAGCGGAAGTACGTCACCGCTGCGGAGCGCAGCATCATGGGAGGCAAGGCTCGCGCGCCGTCAACGCGAAGCGACGATAATGCGCGGTTTTTGATTTACGCTTTCTCAGCTAATACTCATCGCTTTAACAAAATTCTTGTGGGAGGAGATTGCAAATACATTGCTTTATTTGGGTAGATGTACATCCATGCATCGGCGGAAGGTATTTCAGGACCCCTTTAAACGAGCTATAAACTAAAAAAATTCCCCCGCACCTCCCCGAAGGGAATCGTGCAGAAATGCGAATGCATTGGGTGCACCGATGAGTGTGTTGCGAGTAATGGCGTAATTAATGACGAGAGTGTGAACGTAATCATTTATTCATCAGCACCTGTTTGTGTTATCGTTGTACCTGACGGCCACAATCACTGCCTTGTGATCGCTAAAGTGCACGGTCAAAGGGTCTTTGAGAAGCATACGCGCGTCACAGTTTCGCGTAAAGACCAGATCAATGCAACTCCCGTGAATGGTAGTGGGGCACGTGTCGAAGCCGGCAGAGAGACAATGCATAGAGTGCCTGGTCTGCATGTACTCGACCAGCCACTCGCCACTCTTCTTGCGCACGTCAACGTTGAAGTCGCCAACCAAGAGTATGGGGTCAGAGGGTTTGGAGCGCACGCGCACACTTTCCATAGCCGCGTCCAGCTGCGCGGCAACGGCGTCTCGAGCGAGGTTGGGCGCGAGGTACACGGTCACCACAAAGACTCCGTCTCCGGTGTAGGCAAGGGTGTACAAGTCCTTGTACGGAGACGTGTCTCGAACGGGAGACGTGGCAACGGCGTGCGGTATCAAGTTCCCATACACGTTAGACACGAGACTAACACCGCAGTACTCGCCGTCCTTGCCGCTTCGAGCAAAGTAGTACTCGTTGACGGCGTCATCAGCCACAGCACTAGCACTCGGGCAGACACTGCGATCGAGGACGAGGAGTGACGCCTGTCGTTGTTGTCGCAGTTCTTCGCTGAAGGGCAAGTAGCGCTTGACGAACACGTCCACACCACCGGCTCGGCGGGTGGCAATGGCACGCGTTCAAACGACTAGACTCCTTCTTGATGTTCCCGAGCGCGTAACGCGTTCGGCATTACGCGCTCTTCGCTTCGCAGACTTGTCTTCTTCTTCTTCTCCAACCGATGATGATGACGTGGAAGCAACTGCAGTGACGTCACCGCCAGGGAGAGGCGTAATGCTCACGTTGCATTGTGTGAACCCCCGACTAAGAAATGCATTCGCATTTACGACGACGACGACGACGAAGGCAGAACTACGAGGCGCGCGCTCACGTTCGCTCGCGCTGGAGGAATGCAGGCGCACGCCGGCCAACGGAGCAAGACAACCCCCGGCTAATAAATGCATTCGCATTTAAAACAATTGGCACAGGCTGCACTAGGGCAAGGCTCCCGAAACAGCAGAGCTGGCGGCCCCTCTCCCTTCGTCAGAGACCCGGATGTTGCACCTCACACGGTTTTCCAAACTTGCCACCCGAAATTTCTCCACGACTGGCAGGCCCGGATCGTTTTGTCCGCAGCCTTCCTTGCACATCTCTCCCAAAGTGGACCGCTAGAACCCGCGGCAACCGGCTCCGCGAGCTCGACGTATGTATGTATGTTTGCGTTTATTGGCGCAAGGGTATCTAAGACGAAAAGAGCGCCGAGACTATGTTACGCGGTCCTGCGATATGTCAGGTTTGTGCTTAAAATATGTATGACATGAGTATGACACATCATAAAAATTCTGTATATGTGGGTGAAAGGGCCCGTAGACTAAAACGTGAAGGTGTTCATAATGGCGGATGAAAGGGATTATGGTTGACACGTGACGGTGCCTCGAGCCCAAGAGCATGCTACGCGATGGCTACCCGTGCGAACAGAGGAAGCATCAAGACCTCGCTCAATGCTCGTAAGCTCTGAGGTCACGCGCTGTACGAGATGAGTTTTTAAAACTTGATGTCTGCAAGATATATTAAAAGGCATTTGTTTGTGACCACTGGTTCATCTCCTAAGAATAGTGAAGGGTGTAGCGGAATGTTGCAGGTGTAGATTTTTGCGAAGTGTTGTTTTCTGGCCTCATTGCAGGATGTGCACTCAGTTAACACATGTAAGATGGAGAACCGTTCCCCACACGCGTCACAAACTGGTGGGAGTGTGCCATTCAAGAGATATGCGTGTGTAGTGTAAGTGTAGCCTATTCGCCGTCTCTAAATCGATACTTCACAAATCTGTTTTGTTTCTCTGTTGTGCATCTTCCTAGGTGTGATTTTATTGAGTGGATCTTGTTTTTCGTCTGTGTGTCCCATGTGTGCTGCCACCAATTATGGATTTCCCTTCGAGTCAATGGTTTCAAATCGAGGTAAGGGACCTGCGGTAGGTCAACACCACTACGGAGGGCCGCCAAAGTGGGATTCTGGTCCGCAATTTTATTGCCCAAAATTCCACAGTGTCCAGGAATCCCGCAAACAAGTATATTTATTTTGAATAATTGGCAGTCTTAACAGCTTTAAAAAGGTGTTTTAAGACAGCGTTTTTTGTCGTTTTAAAGAAATCCAATGCTGTGACCACACTTAAGGAGTCTGTGTAGATGATTGATTCTTGTATTTTGTTTTGTGTAATGTGTTGAACTGTGATGAAAATACCAGAAGCTTCTGCTGTAATGATAGTACTATTTTTGTTGGCAAAATCTGGGTCATGTGCACCACAGGACACGGTAGAAGGAGACTCGCAGGCATCCGTGTAAAAGGAAGTATAAGGATATTTGTGTTGTAAATGTAAAAAAATGCTGTAAAATCAATTCCGGGGTGCACAACGCTTTTCAGTGAGTTTAAGGGATGTGTCACAATGAATAGTTGACATATCCAAAGGTGGGAGAACGTCGGCTATAGAGATCTTCATTCCATAATTAAAAGACACCCCTATTGCCTTTACAAGGCCTTTGACACGCAAGGTTAAAAAGGGCAGGGATCGTCAGGGGCGTTAAATACAAATGGGCAGACGAGACGTCATTCACAATGCCCTAATAAAATACGAGAGTGTTGTATAAGAACGCTGGTGCTCTAGGCACAAGTGGTCGCATTCTGCATAAAGACTTTGATGGGACTTATCCTGAAGGCTCCGGAAGTAAGGCGAAGGCCCAAATGTAGTACTGGGTCTAACATTTTTAAGGCAGTTTTAGACGCGGACCCGTGCGTGACACTTCCACAGTCTATAGGTCTATACGTGACCTAACTAAACTGACAAAGAGGCGTAGAAGGCCGTCTTGGTCAGCACCATAAGACTGATGCGGCAATACGTTTACAAGGTTCAATATGTTTAAGCATTTTTGTTTCAGTTTCTTTATGAGCTGTATGAACGTTAGCTTGTCGTCAAGTATAACGCCTGAAAACTTGTGTTCTTTTTTGACGTGAATCCGTTCTCCGTTCAGTGTAGCGCCAGGTTCGGGACGAATTCCACGCTGTCTTGTGCATAAACACGTACTTTTTTGAGGATTCAGTTGAAAACCATTTTTTCTGTCCATTTTGCAAGGCTTTTCACGCCTAACTGTATCTGCCTTTCACATATGGGCAGGTTGCATGACCTAAAGCTAATCTGGACGTCGTCAACATGTATTGAGTAGGAGATTGAAGGCGGCAACGATTTCCTGAGTGAGTTCATTTTAACTACAAACAGAGTACAGCCTAATACTCCACCCTGGGGAACACCATTTTCTTGTATGCATGTTCTGGATACCACTCTCCCTATTCGTACCCTAAAAATTCGCTGTGACAAATAGCTTTCAATAGTGTTTAGCAGGTGTCCTGTCACACCGAATGCCTTGACATCAAGCAGTATACCATTGTGCCAAGTTGTGTCGTATGCTTTTAGATGCGAAGCATCTCATGCTCGGGGCTGTGTCCCTCCCTCCCTCATTGTCTTTGTCGTTGTCCGCCGTCTTCAGCCCCGCCAGCGTTTGGGCTGACGTCAGCGCAGTCCACTATAAAAAGAAATAGTTAGGCGGCGCCCGGTGTCGATCCCACGACTCTCTGGCCGCAACGGAAGGCACGTGGCGCTCTTCCCAATGCGCTACAAACCGAGACGGGAGCATGTGCTAAGAAAGCGCCTGATGTCCTTCACTCATTCAAACTAAGTCAAGAAGCTACTGATACAACGAAGGCACGCGAAGCTGAACGTCAACGGAAACGACGAACTGAAAACTAATGGGAACATCAGTCGACCCCATGGCTGCTTCGCATACTACTCAGGGTTCCCCCACGTGAAGATGGTGTAATTTTTCTGAGTCAAGGAATACATAAAGACAGTGCTGTTTGTGGATAAAGGCGTCTTCTACACACGACTCAAGGCCAACTAGCTTGTCAATCTTGCTCCCGCCTGATCGAAAAGCCACCTGACAACTAACTGTACAGGGTGCCGTTATATTCAAGAAAATGCATTATAATTTTATTTACCAATTTCTCAAAAACCTTTCCTAGGAGTTGTCAGAGCTATTGGTCGGTAAGTGGCAGGCATTGAGGCATCTTTCCAATTTTACCCATCGCGAACTCGAAGTCTGTAGAGCAAACGCAGCGTCTGTTTTCCCCAGATCAGTCGAGAACGCACGTGAACAGGCGAAAACAGAACGCGAGGGACCACGCCATGAACGCTGGGGCGAGTGTTCTCGAAAGTAGAGCTGGTCGACGCCTGGCGCTCCTCAAGCTCTCCTTCACCGTATTCGCCCTCCCTATTCCCCTCTCCCAAATGCACACCATGCGGCACGAAAGCCACCGAACAGCACCACATGTAGGCCTGTCCCGACTACCCCATACCTTCAATCACCACTCCGGAGCTATGGGAGGTGGCGCTGGGCTGCTCTGACCTGACGACGCAACAAGCCCTCATGGACAGAGCAGCCAAGGCCGCTGAGCAGCTGCGGCTGCTGGCCACCCGCCCCGCCTAACAGGGCCCGATACAAATAAAGTGTTTCTCTCTCTCTCTCTCTCTCTCTAAGAGGCGCACGCTCATGTGGGCGTGGTATTTTTTCTGGTTTTTTGTGAGCCTCTCTCTTGGGCAATCCTGGCCGACACCGGACGCTCCTCACGAGGATCGGTATTTTTTGTGTTATTTTTTCCATGGTAACTAAAAGATTAAACAGCTCTGCTATTAAAATGCGTGAAGCTTCATGAATGGTGCTTGTGGCGATCGGACAATAGAGACTCTGGCCAATCCCACTTGGTGGCTATCCGCACCACCATGTGGCGGCCGACAAGCACGTATACGGTGGCACGAACTTCGTGGAATATGGCGGACAGCGGAGGATGGAGTTATAGTGCGCGGCGGGACCTGCCGAGGATTGTACCTGGGTACGAGGATCACAGTAAAGGTGTGCTTTTTCGGGGACTCGGTGTCGTTCTTGGCAACCGCGGCCGGGTGCTAGCACCCTGGTACCACAAGCCTGATGACTGAGGCTTCAGAAATGAGGTTCTAAGGTGTTCTCGCGAGATCGGCCGAGGAAGGCTAATAGTGATTTACACTAAAAATGGGGCGTGGGCATGGATACCTTTACCATTCACGCAGTTCAGTAATACCTTTTGCCGGGGTTGCGCCAGCCATGCCGTCTGGCTATACCTACTGTACGATTTAATTCAACCTGACGCTTTCGCTAGTGAACTCCATGAAGCCTTCTCCTATCCTGCAAACGCTGCCGACTCTATAATATTTCACTTAATGTCCTAGAGCTCCTCTAGTAGTACAGCTAATCTTCCAGGCGGACTTCTCTTCATCATCAAAGGCATTCGTCCTGCTCCTCTCTCACTCCAAAAGGTGCGCGCGTTAAACGTTCCCTGGCTGAATTAATCTTTATTATGCGATTAACCTTCTTCACTTCCCTTACCGCTTTGCGCTGTCGGTCCCTGTCTAACTTCTTGCGTCCAGCCATTTGTGTGTGAGGCGTCAGAGAAAGTTAACTAACGGATCGTGGGCCAAGGATCGTGGGGGAGGTTATTAGAGCCATAGTTCTATTACGTCATGTCCATCTCTCACAAGGTCATTCATCGCGCCGCAATGACCTTGAGCCACCTGAGCGCAAGTGTGGCTGGTGTGGCGTCCCGGTGCGGGGGACACATGTGCGGAGAGCGGCACGCCTCCGCACGCGTTTTCCCTCTCCGTAAACCGGTTCGGCGGCTAGGAGCACGCATGAAGGTTACAGGACCGGTTTGGGAGAGGGGGAAAACTCGCGCGGGAACGCGTCGCTCGCCGGAGGCGTCTCAGCTGCACTCGCTTGGAGCCTTGCCTCTGCTGTACCACTCGACTAGGCGAATGTTACACGGCTTATTCGCCTGCGCTTGGTCCCGCAGTCTCTCCACGGTGGCACGCTGGCTCGGCCGTCTGTGCGCTGCCTCAGAGCAAGCGAAAGAATGAATCCAATCACCCAGTTGATATAGCTAGACGGCAAGCTGCGAAATCTCAAGCACAGGCATGAAACCCTGTGAGCATATTCTTTGCAAAATCAAGCCAAACAGAGCTTTCGCTGGTGATAACTCGGTTTACAAGTGTTAAGCCTGACCAATTTTTCAATGTCAAATTATTTGTAGAGTGCAAGAGCTCAAGAATACTGATTTCTGCTTAGAAATCAGAATGTACTGCAGTTGTGAAAGATAATGTTGCTAATAAAAGACGGTAATTGTGTGTGCTCAGCACTAAACAAGATCAGCTCTACACCTAATCGAGAGATGTGCGCTGTTTTATTATGTGAATGAGAAAAGATTTCGGTTACAAGAACGTAAGGCAGTGTGCCATTTTCATACCATATTTTACGTATTTTCAAGTTCTGAGACACGCCCGCTTGGGTAGCGTTTGCACTTCAGCGCAGCTACTGCGTTGGTGCTGTGACTGAAGAGTGGTATCCGCCTATTTCACTGACGGTTCGTTAGTTTTATTCTGCCGTGTTAGTAAAAAAACAAAGCACCAGTAAATTCAGAATGGACGTGTAAAAATTAAACAATGGACCTCCCACGTTAGATGGAGTTTTTTTTAAGCTACAAGAGCGGCTTTGTGAAAAGGGAATAAATGTTGCTGTAAGAAAATGGGGTCAATTGAAGCGTTTTAATCAAGACAAAAATACAAAAACCGGAAAAAGAAGCACATCTAAAAATGATAAAGAAGGCTTGTAACCTTTTTTCACTCTAATTTGCAGACTACAGTGTCTAAAAAAAGTCGAGCATCGGGTACATTTCAAGATGATATAAGGGTCACATATTTAAGATTGACTTGCTGAATGCATCGTGGGTGACGTTACAAGCAGCGCTCGGTGTAGCGCGTGCGGGTAAAATGATGGCGACAAAATGCTTCCCAAGAGAGCCCTCCGCACAAGAAAAGGATGCCTTGGCCACACTGGAATTACTGGAATTGAATACAAAACGACAGTTAGGACCAAACATTTATAATTAGAACAGGTGTTCTTCGTGCATTGTAGCGTCTTGTTTTCTCGTAGCTCGGGGACAAACTTCAGAAACGAATTCGTGCCTCTCTTGGCAAGAACTGGTGGTGTGAAGAAATCATTTTTTGAAAACCCTTTCCGGGTTGAGGATTTAAAAAAAAAAGCTATTGATGTCCTATACATGGGGATACTTCCACGACCTTCATGACCTTGCTACTGTATTTTAGAGGACATTGAAACAGGAGATGTCTCCTGTATTCACCGGCGTGTTAAAAGAAGCTTTTACGGTTTTAAGTAGACTTTTACGTTCTTAATCTCTAAAACAGCGGACATCGTAAAACTCTGCCAGGTCACAACTTCCCACTTATAAGCTGAACAAATGTCAACAATAAAGTAGGCTCGAAGGTTGCGGACTCTTGTCAGTATACTAGTAGGGCCTGATGAAACATGTTTGATTAAAACAATATCAATAGCCACTAACATGCACGAAGTGCGTAGTTACTTGAGAGCTGTAACGTGATGGAGACCGGCGACGAAAAGTTACAAGTGGACCCAGATGAAGCGGTAGGGCGTGCGTCACACGATGGCTTGTGGCCGTCTTGAAACATACGAACATTGTGTCTATCAAGATCTAGTCAGGAGTTTTAGTGCGTTGTTGTCTTTCCTACAAACTACTGAGAGATGTCGAAGAGAGAGAGAGAGAGAGAGAGAGAGAACAACTTTATTGAATCGCCTGCAGAGTGGTTTCAGACGACCCTCTCACGCGAGGTTCATCCTAGCCGTGACACGGCCCGGACGTCGTCCCGGCTGGACCCTAGGGCCTGCTCCCTTGCGTACCCGCTCGGGTCGGAGAGAGACCCCGCTCCCCCTCCTCTCTGCGGAGTCGCTCGGTCGCTGCAAACCCTAGGGCCGTCGAGACCTGCTGGACTGCCTGGAGTTTCACGTCGTAGTAATAAGTCCACTTCGCCGCCTCTAAGGCAAGCAGGCAAGCAGGCAGGGCAGGGCAGGTAGGCAGGGAGAGTATTGTGGGTGTTCTCTTTTTGGTTATGCGCACATAACCAATGAGGGGATCGGTCAATCATCAGTAGTTGAAAAAAAGGTTCTTAACTATTTACGGACATCTAGGAAGGCAATTTCAAGCGGTTTGAAAAGTAAAAAAAACAACTTTAACTTGAGGAAGTGAGAAAAATAAGTTGTGACAGTAAATTAAACCAGTTCTTCCTCGTGAAAGGTGGCTATGGTGGTGCGACGGTATGAATGGCCGTACATCAAATCGCACACTTTGGAGCACATTCCGAGCAATGGAAAACGGTCGTCGACCACCCGATCCGGTGGCAAGCTCCCGCCTTGCAGCTCAGGAGACTCCAGAATAATTTGCCAAACGGGTAGCTCGACAATTCTTCCCTCGGCACGATGTGCCGCACACGCTTCCCCAAGATCCCCCTCCTCCTGCAGCAGACACGGACGGCCTGGAGATACGTTTACGCTTCCGGAACTACCCGCCGCTATTGAATGTTCCAAAAAGCGTGCCACCCCAGGCCCGGATGGTATACCGTACGAGGTTTACCAAAACCTTGAGGGAGATATCCTCAATACTATTCTGGATATAATTAATGAAACCTGGACAACCTCAACAATCCCGGCCGAATGGAAGCACTCAATAGTTATCCCATTAGCTAAGCCTGGAAAACCTCCTAACCGATTAGAAAATCTCCGCCCAATCTCCTTGACACTCACCATCTGCAAACTAGCAGAACGAATGCTGGCGACACGTCTTTCTTGGTGGCTGGAGAAGCATCGCAAATATCACCAATCACAAATCGGGTTTCGTCCTGGTCTTGGCACGGAAGATGGTTTGGCGATGTTGTCCGAAGACATCTTGAATGTTTCCTCCAATAGCCACGCCACGCGTACCATATTGGCAACCGATATTTCAAAGGCGTATGATAATCTATCCCACGACGCTATCATACGTGCTATACTTGAGTTGGGCCTTCCACGTCGTGTGGTTGATTATGTCGCCGCCTTTTTAAAAAACCGTACAATCGCTGTCCGTGTAGAAGGGAAGCCAGTACGACTGTTTTATTCGGTGCGTGGTGTCCCCCAGGGAGCTGTGCTGTCACCCATACTCTTTAACATTGTATTTATTCCTTAGCGTGGCAGCTGGACACTGTGCAGCACACACGCTTGCTCATCTACGCGGATGATGTCACAGTATGGTCGACGCACAAAAATCTACAGATGCAGTATACAGCGCTGCAGAAGGCTCTTGAAGTTATCCAGGCATTTGAAGCGAAGGTTATCTTACTGTATCCGCCGAGAAGACGAAGTACATGACAATCGCTAACAAAGCTGGCCGCAAGTAGCTTGCCGTCTACCTTCCATCTATACGCATAGGCGCTCATCAGCTTGCTGAAGCAACAGAGCTCCGTATTCTGGGCCTGCATATTCCCCAGGCTGGTACCGCTACAGCATGGCTTAAAGGAGTGAGGCAAACGGCGGCAAATACCATTCGCCTAATCCACCGAATTGCGCCAAAAGCGGGTGGTGCAAGAATTGAGGTCGCTCGGAGGCTGGCACGCGCTGTGCTCCAACCACGATTGGTATACGAAGCCCAGTTTCAGCGCATAACCGTATCCCAACATGCTAAACTGGAAGCTATTAATAGAGAAGCCATGCGAGCCATCATCGCTCTCCCTCGCATCCCCCCGATACCGGTCCTTCAGGAACAAGCTCAGCTCAACACAATTGATGAGCTCATAAATCAACGCCGAGCTGTGCGACTGTCAAAGTATGCATGTCTGCAGAACGGACATGCACTGTACGACCACTTCAACCCGGGCACCTTGGCTCCTCCGGAAAGTCAGGATGAGCTTCCAGCCTGGGGTTATACGATTATAACCTCCAACAAGACAAGCCATCTGCGGAGAAGGCGGACCAAGGAGGGTAACGTAAAGCTCTCTCCCCTCCCAAATAACCCGGGACCAGACGAATAATGCCTCCTCTACACCTACGCTTCATGCACAGGAACGCATGGAGTCACAGCGTGGACCAGCCCCACTCATCCCAGCATCGAAGGCCGTATTGCCTACACCTCTGCCACATGCACCCCAATCCTGCTGGAATTGCAGGCTATACACGACGCCCTACTGTGTGCAGCCGCTTCCAATGAAGACTTAACAACCATCAATTTTCGTACCGACTCTACGCAAGTGATCCACTATTTAAAACAGGTTGCGTAGACCGCCATTATCTGCCAACGCATCCACCAGCTCCACAGTAAAATGTCATCCAAAGTGGTTGTGTCATGGGTTCCTGGTCACACCAGTATTGTAGGAAATGAACGGGCTGACTTCCTGTCCCACAACTGCCCGGCCCCATCATCCACCGCCCAGCTCCAAAGTGACCAATGGGTCACAAGAATGGCTGCAAATGAGGATCTTCGACGCCGAACGCGTGCTGTCATACCTCTGTGTTCGGTTCTCCTCCCCCTCAACCTTACCAGGATGGAGGAGGTTGTACTACGAAGGATCCGGCTGGGCGTGGCTCTTACTCCTGCCCGCACGAGTGGATGGAAAGGGGATTACCGAGGGCATGTGAAATGTCCAACCTGCTCCGAGGAAATGGTTCCGGCAGACCTTTACCACCTAATATGGACATGCCCTGGAACATAAGGACATTCGAAGGAAATGTTTGATGGCAGCAGGCCTAAATTTGCGGCAAGACACGCATTACCATCGGTGGCTCCATGGTCCTGCCTACCGTTCCTTGCTGGACTATATCCGGGAGGCCAACCTAGTTTCCTGGATATAGACGGACCCGCTTGGTGTCTACTAAGCCTTGAGGCTATTAAATAAACGAAAAAAGCAACAAACCAGTTACATCGCATATCTAATAAAACTTCAAATGACGTGCAGGACGGCTGAGCTAACATCTCGGCGCCAAGCCCCGTTTTGAAAGACATGAATGAAAGACGAGCCGGCACTGATAAGGGTATCCTTAGACTACGACGTGGCAATCAACGAGGTGGTGTTGGAGGCTTAAAAATCGTAGTCAGGTCAATGGCTAGTAATCGACAGACTTGTCTTTTTATAACAGTTACCTGATACACTCTACGAGTGCCTACTGTCACAATATGATGCATGCTAATCCTGCTCGTCTGGAACCTAATAATGAACAATTTTTGTATTTAGCCTCGCTAAAAACTCCCTAGGCCACGCCAGAAGTTTTCAGGGCACAAATAATTCTCAGCAGAAGCTGCACTATATAGAAGCCAAACGAAACGCTTTATACCGTAGAGCTGGCGAAAACATTCTTTGTGGTAATTATACAAAACGTTTCTAATTACACGCAAGAGTTAAGCTTCGTCTTTAATTATTTGTAGCCTGGGAACTTTTGTCATGAACTGGGGACTTGTGACCGCTACTTTACGTATTATGTGCGGCTCACACACCAGGAAAGTATGTCCGAGATGTGTTCTGAGGGATCGTTGTTAACAGTGGTAGTAAAGGTTTGGTTCGTTATTCCTTGCTTCGATGCGCCGATGTTGTGGCGTGTAGAATTCTTCCGATGGTGTGCGTTGGTGCCTGATGGTTGCGGCACTGAAGACACGGCGACGATAGTTAATGAAGGGTTTTTAAAAACTGTATATTTACACGGAAGGCATATACAGGATATTTACAGACTGAGTTGACAAAGTAAGAAATAAAGTGGGATTCCTGGTCAGCTAACACTTTGTGCACGCAGCACCCCCGTCAGCGACGGACCCTGACCTAAGAATACCCAAGTGGTGAGATCTTCCCTAGCCTGACCTGGCTAGCCCGGCAATACGCCGGCCGTGCATAGCACATTAAAACCTCGAGGATTCGATCCCGAGACCTCGTATCTCGTGGTTTTGATGGGTTACTTAGGCTCCACCGCCGATACACAGGCCAATCGGTATCACCTAGCGCCCTGATTGGACGGATTACCAAATCCGGGCCTAAACCGTGGTAGGCAACGCCCCTCTGTAACCCTCAAACGCTGGTCACTCTCTCCCACCAGAAAAACAAGGAAGAGATCAAAAGTAAGCCAAACAAATACGACAAACACTCAGACACCCGGGGAAACACGTGCAAGCGCCCGGGGCAAGCTTTTACGCACGCGGCTTGCGTTTCCCGTTCTCACGCCTGCACTTTACGCGTATAACGCCTTGTGCAAAAGCTGGACCGCCACCACAAATGAGGGGTGACCCGTATCCGTTCCTCTTAACGAACGCAGCGCGCCCTCGAGGCTCCCCGCCATTGACAGGAGAACCTCGGCAGAAACCATATGGACGCGCGGACCTCCCGGTGCCGCATTCCCAACGAAACGTCTTCGCACTTCCTTACTGTGCGCGCGGGCCAACAAAGACCAAACCACCGCCCCCTGGCTAAACTGGTGCGCAGGCGGCCCCCGAAGCGACCACCGCCACGTCCACGCAAAGCTCATCGAGCATCCGACCCCACGCTTTCCCACGCTCGTACTGTGCTTTGCAACACGCCGTTCAAAACAACCCCACACCCCAGCTGAGGCTCAAGACAATTCGTCTCCACGCAGGCGGCATGATCCAAAGGCTGTTCGCTCTTAGCAAGCTGGCTGCTATAAAGCCCTTCATGCGCCCTTCAGGAAACCGCCGCTTCCCACGCGTTCGACTTTGCAGCGTCGCTGGCGCCTGGAACCCTTACAGTGGTGACGTTCTTGTCAACAGTGTACCATACCAAAGCGGATTATGCCGCATAAATGAAAACTAACCGTCTCATACCTTGCACCTAAAACAAAAAGAGGTCACTGAGCGCCCGGTGCTGGCAAAAGTCGTGACGTCTGGGGACGCTACGGTATGTTTGGTCTAGAAGTTAGTAAGGAGTTGCGTTTATCGGTGGCATAGCAAATAGACCGTCGAAGACACTGCAAACGCAGAAGAGAAACCCGGAAGGGCAGGCATAGCTTAAAAGGCCGAGCACTGCCGTGTTGGCGAGGGCAAACATGCAAACGCGGAGGTCTACATATGAGCGTTCAGGAAAGCACGTATATAGCTCAGAGCCTAGGGACGGGGGACCAAGCAAGGGACCATCGAACTCGTTTCAACAACAGCCGTAAAAGCGGAAGCAGTAAGGGCGACTACGAGTTTCCACATTTCTATGGGACTTACTTGTTCACGACCCATGAACTGAAATACTATTGTGGTCCAATAGAAAGATTTACAGACTCAAGATGTTCCCAACGTCTTAGTTTATTTATTTTAGAAACGTATCACTTCTGTACTGAAATACAAAAGTAAACATCTCGCTTGCTAAACAGAAAGCGTCGTCTATAGTGCAAACTAGCGAGACTAAAGCGTCTTTGTTGTTGATTTTTATTTCTGTGCAAAAGTGTTGTATTTCTCAAATAAGCAATCTATGCCATTGGCAACATTTGAGGAATTTGTAAAGCTTTTGGTATTACCAGAGTCCTTCAATGCTTTACTGGTCACGAAACTCCGGCGCTCGCTTCATATAGGGACCGCGCGCGCCACTAACAGGCGCCACCGCCGCACGAAGGTCCATCCAGCCGCCGCGCGTGCGGCGTATTTTGCCAGCTCTTGCGTGCAAAACGCCTCGCTGCTTTGTGTCTGCGCGCTGATTAAGTGTGTTTTTTTTTTCGTAAGTAGTTAGCGATGAATAGTCCAGTAATTGTTGTTTTATCACCTGCCTTCAATGGGGTTTTATTTTTCCAAATAAGTTACCGTAGAACTTCGGCCGCGAACGGCAACGGCTTCTGTGTGCTCTGGCACAGCGCTTGCGCCGTCGTGGTTTACGGATTTTTAAATCTATATTGCTTCTTTTCTTGAAGCAAAGTTGTAAATACCACACATACGGTAGCTGTGTAGTGACGGACTGCTGCTGGGCCTAACGATAATACAATAAAAAACAAAAGACCAAGTACGCGTTCGTTCAGACTACGCTTAATGAATCCGTTGATTGCTCTGTAATGCACAGAACGCTAAAAGAGATAGCCCAATAGTATTGTCGTTTCGATGAGTGGGTACATACTTGAGAACATCTAAAACGCTGCAGAAACGCGAAGGATCAAAACACGAAGAGATATGTGCTGCTCCATGTGTCTTTCTGCTTCCCACGCTTGCAATCCTTGCAAAAACAGGAACCGAAAAAAGAACAATGGAAACTTGATTTTATCACACGCAACAAAAAATTTCTATGTTTACGAGGGAGACAAAAGAGCGTGTCCAGCGTACAAAAATTATTTATTCGCGCTGCGATGTGCAGCACACGGAGGAAACAGAATATTGCCACGTAGCAAAGAACGACGCAAAGCTTTCTGAACGCAGCGAGCTAGCGATCTCCTGCACTACAAAAAAGTGCTGAACACAAGCGGTCTAAGCAAGCATGTCGGCAGGTCACGTGACCGGACGTCATTAAGTGCACGTCCCCTTCTGTATACGTGGAACGTTAATTAATTCAATCCATAATTCGAGAACTTGTAGAAAAAATCATGTGCGACGGTGCATTTTTATATTGCTGCCGATGGGACGTAGACAAAAAGACAGCTCCGTAACGCCAGTGTACGATCACGCCTTTTCCTTTGCACACCAGGGACTAATTGCGGAAATATGAAGAGTAAAGACAAATTCCCAATTTCAACTACCAAGTTCAGCTGAAGGGAGGACCGTGCCCGACTGATGCATCCGGCTGTGCCTGTACAGATTCTAGGCCCAGATGCTCCATAGTGGTTCGCTTCATTCTCACACAAGTGCATTCGGCCACTGTCGCACACTTATGGTATCGAAGCTGAAATCTCCCGTTGCTTGCCTTGGAATGGCACCCCTCCATTTCTCACACAGCTGCCCGTCGCTCGGTCAACAGAACAAGGAAACATTTTCTGTGGTATCGTTGTACAAGGAACGACATCCCGGGACGCAACACATGTTCGGCATCGTCGTTGCACTACTTAAGTCGCATCACAAGATCGCGATATCCACGTTACATTTTTTTCCCGCACGAAACAAACACAACTCGCCGCGGCTCCGCCGTTCGAGCCAGCGCAACGCCGCCCGAGGAGTGACCTCAGTGAGAGGGTGGCGCCACCGCGCGGCGGTCAAATGCAGCATATGAAGCTCCCCCATTGAGTTACGGAGCAGTTTCGTGACCAGTAAAGCATTGAAGGACTCTGGTATTACGCATGATGGTTTTCAAGCCGGTGTGTCATGGATTAGCAAGTGCTCCAGGAATTTGACCCCCCCCCTAGTGGCCCCTTGTGCAGGAAATCAGGCATTGGCATCTGTATCAGCGAAGCGCCACATAAATTCTTGTTGGCTGCTACGTTTAATGTGCCTCGTCATGCACGCGCCACTCAAAATAGAATTGGTCGCGCCACAAGAATAAAGCACAAAGCAAAAAAGAGCAACGCAGGTGCTTCAGAACGAAAGCCATGAAGCCGGCGGTGGGCCGTGTTTTCGCAGTGGGAGAGCGTTATGTTATGCGGGAATGCTGTGGGCAGAAGGAATACAGAGGGTTGTACGCTAATTCACCTGACCTCAGCCGACGGCGCAGGAGTAGCAAACAAGGCATGACGTTCTGCCTGTCGCCCCGCTGCACTCAATGCTGAAGCTACAGCGGCTTCTGCTACATGTCGGCGCGCACAGTGCCGGCACATTCATTCGGTGCCACGTCACCCCCCCCCCCTTCGGTGTTGAAGTGGACGTTAATTATTTTACATTCAGAACTGAAAAGAAGGGTTTATGTGCACTCGCATTTTGTTATTGCTTGCTGGCTGTAGGGGTAGTAGACAGCTGTCAGGCAGGGTACATCAGCCTTTTGCCTTTGCACTCCAGACTACTTCTGTCTGTATAAAACCCCAATTTCAACTTCAACTTCACTGAGAGGGAGCACCGTGCCCGACGTGCATGGCTGTGCCACAGATGGACAGATACTACATACTGGCGCTTACAAAAGCTCATTGGACTTCACCTTCATGGTTCCGTACAAACAGACTGCGATAGACAATACACCTGCCTGGCACAACCTAGAGCATCGCTATCACCCAATGCGAGATTCCGTTCTCCTGTGGGTACAAGCCCGCCACTTCTTGTACGCACCCGGCGCCATCTAGTGCTTTCCTTCAAACCTTCCTTCTATTGTTTTGAATAACTGCTAAAAGCACCCCTTTGTTTGGCCTCAGTAGCTGAGGGGTATTGGCGGGAACGACGTGGGTTGGAGCCCCATCAGTGTCAAACTTTTGTAGCGTAAGCAACACTGGCCGAGGTTGAGCAGTTTCGCGTGGACCTTGAAGGGCCGTGCTGCGCAAGTGTGAGGAGCATTGAATTGGATTTGATCGGATCGGATAGGATCGGAGTGGATTTGGATTGGATTTGGATTGGATTGGAAATTCAATCCAATTGGAGTACGGGTGTGTAGAGAATTGGGTCTGAACATTCGGCGGTCTGCGCATTGCAGAGGAGTGACGTCATAGCCGTGGCAGACGTACTGGTGCTGGCGCCTCCGTTGCGCGGTAGCCAAGTCTGACGCTGCGCCGGAACCGCTTGATAGCCGTTTCGCGTGGCTCCTGGAGAGCCGTGCTGCGCATGCGCGAGGAGCAGTAACTGGACTGGACTGGACTGGAATGGACTGGATTGCAAATCGTTTTAGCAGCAGTAAGCATGATAATCAGCTAATCCTAGACAACCAGCAAACCTAAGAATAACCAGCTGAACCTTAGCTCACGCTACGTATATTGCCGCGAACCATGCATTGGGTTTGTTTATTTGTGTTTTGCTTTTACCGCCCGGCTGCGCCGGTCTGTGTTATCTCCGTGCCAAGGGAAGCGCGTGTTCCATTCTTTCTTTCTGAGCCGCATGTGTTATCTGTTCAGATAGGGAGAGCATTCCGATCTAACGTGAACATCCCGGAATAATCTTCTTGCATCTACAATGTTCTCGATGCGAATCGACGGTTCCAGAACCACGCGCGCCGAAAGATAAAAAGCCTGCAGAGCAGACGCCGGGGCATTCGATTCTGCGACGCTCGCCGACGCACGTACGTCACTTTGTTGACCGCTGCTTCGCCGCCTCTGTATTCTTTTCAGTTGTTAGGGGAGCACAAGTTCGCTCCAATAAACTTGTTTCTTTTCCAAACAACTGCTTCGTCCTTGGCTACGTGACATCTGGTGGAGGTGCTGGGTACGCACCCTTCATGCCCACTACAACCTCTGGAAGCCGCCAAGCCAGTCCAACAAGAGCCAGCCTCCGCGTGCAAGATTTACCACCCGAGTTCGGTCTACTACCGGAGAAGACGAAGAAGAAAAACGTCGCAACCAGCACCATGCTCAACCAAGCCAATCCTCCTGTCGTTCTGCAGCAGCCACGGGAACCGCCATCATTCCGAGGAGCCCCCGCAGAAGACCCAGAAGAATGGTTGGAGAAACTAGAGCGCGTCCGGAAATTCAACAGGTGGGACGACGCAGAAACGTTCCGGCACGTTTTCTTTTACTTGGAAGATTCGGCTCGCACTTGGTTCGAGAACCACGAGAGCTCCTTGACAAACTGGGCTCAGTTCAAAAGCGAGTTCACTAAGACCTTCACTACCGTCGTGCGGAAAGAAAGAGCCGCCCTTTTGTTGGAAACACGCACGCAACACCCCAACGAAGGTGTCGTGATCTTCGTTGAGGAGATGAAGCAGCTTTTTCGCCGTGCGGACCCCGAAATGACGGAAGAAAAGAAGTTGCGCTTCTTAATGCGCGGAGTGAAGGAGGAACTGTTTGCTGGACTTGTCCGAAATCCGCCCAAAACCGTCGCCGAATTCGTGACCGAAGCCAGCACCATTGAAAAAGCCCTCGAAATGCGTGCTAAGCAGTATGACCGCAACTTTGTTGGCGCGGCCAATGAGAACGACTTTGGCAGCACGCGGATCCCGGCCGACAGCCTACGCGAGACTATCCGCGCAATAGTGAGAGAGGAGCTGCGGAAACTTCTCCCAACGCCGCCGCAGCCCCAAGTCGCTTCCCTCACCGACGTGATTAGAGAAGAAGTGCAACAAGCGTTGGGAACTTCTACGCCATCCGAGGTACCCCGAGAGCCACAAGCTATGACATACTCCGCGGCTGTTCGTCGACCCCGCCCTGCTCCAACACGCCGTCAAGAGGCCCCGCCGTACCGCCGCCCACTGTCACCCGCCCGACCCCCGGTAGCCCGAAACCAGACGCCGAGGAAGACGGACGTATGGCGAACTCCCGATAACCGTCCTCTGTGCTACCACTGCGGAGAGGCCGACCACATTTACCGTCGCTGCCCATACAAGAGACTCGGACTGCGTGGTTTCTCCGTCGACGCACCTCGCCCTCTCCCTGGCCAACGACCACGTGAGATCGACGAGTATCTATCTGAAACCAGCCGTGGCCCAGCGCGTTTCAACCGTTCGCCGTCGCCCTACCCATACCAATCGCCGAACCGCCGTAGCAACGCTGACTTCGCCCGTGGAAGGTCCCCCAGCCCACGCGGGGGAAACTAAAAGCAGCAACTTCTGGAGGTGAAGTTGCTCTACGGCGAAAAACCGGAAACCCTCCAACGACGCAAGGACGCGCCGAAGACAGTGATTCACGACATGCCCTCAACCCGACGACCCGACCTAGCCCTAACGAGACTCCCGAACACGACGACAGCTACACGGCGCGACGCGTACCCGACCTGACCGAGACGTCCGTTGAGAAGACGACGACAACGACGATGCACACTGCCCGACCGTCAACACGTACAAGCAGAGATACGACGCCCCGACGAACCCGGAACTCGAGGAAGACTGCATCTGACGTCAAGGTGTCAATCGACGGCTTTGACGTAGTCGCCCTCGTAGACACGGGAGCTGACTATTCGGTAATGAGCGGACCATTTGCGTCTAAACTGAAGAAAGTTATGACCAGATGGGACGGTCCGCACATACGCACAGCAGGAGGCCACCTCGTGACGCCAAGTGGAACGTGCACATCGCGCGTCACCATAGACGGCACAACGTACCCTGCGGCGTTCGTCATTCTGCCTAACTGCTCCCGCGACGTAATTCTTGGAATGGACTTTTTGACAGACAACGGCGCAATAATCGATCTCCAGACGAAGTCGATAACTTTTTCCTCCGACCACTCCATGACGCCGGAATCGAACCCCGAACACCGTGCAGCTGTAAGGATCGCCGATGATCACGTCACCCTGCCACCCCGCGCAAGCTTGATGATCACCGTCTACTGTGAAGGTGCTGCTCCCGACGTCGACGCTATCGTGGAGAGTGACCGAAGGTTGCTTCTTGACCGCGGTGTGTCTGTCGCAAGAGGCATTGCGCGGTTTAAGCAGCGCAAATCCCACGTTTTGGTCACCAATTTCACCGAGGAGTACCAGCATTTAAACAAGGGCGCTGCAATTGCGTTCGTCGAAGAAACGCAACAAGCAAGTGACGTGATAGCAGTCGCCGACTTTGAACGCGCACCCGACGATACCTTCAAGCTTCCGCACCCCTTCGACGTGAATCCGGCGCTACCGCAAGTAGAAAGGAACAAGTTATTGGCTTTGCTGCGTCGCTACAGCGAGTGTTTTTCGTCGAACTCAAAGTTACGTCAAACACCTCTGGCGAAGCACCGGATAATAACCGAGGATGGAGCCCGACCTACCCGACAGTCACCGTACCGCGTCTCTTCCCACGAGCGCGAAGCCATCCGGACTCAAGTCGACGACATGCTCAACGACGACATTATACAGCCATCGAAAAGTCCGTGGGCTGCGCCGGTCGTACTCGTGAAGAAAAAAGACGGCACACTGAGGTTCTGCGTTGACTACCGGCGATTGAACAAGATCACCAAAAAGGACGTGTACCCCCTGCCACGAATCGACGACGCCCTCGACCACCTCTGCCATGCGAGGTACTTCTCATCGATGGACCTGAAGACCGGCTACTGGCAAATTGAAGTGGACGAGAGAGATCGAGAGAAGACTGCATTCATTACCCCGGACGGCCTATACGAGTTCAAGGTAATGCCGTTTGGGCTATGCACGGCACCAGCAACGTTCCAAAGAGTCATGGACACTGTGCTAGCTGGCCTGAAGTGGCACACCTGCCTCGTATACCTCGACGACGTTGTGGTATTCTCCCGGACTTTCGACGAACACCTCGCAAGGTTGCAGTCAGTACTCGAGGCCATCCGTACGTCGGGGTTAACGCTGAAGCCTGAAAAGTGCCGCTTCGCGTACGAGGAACTGAAGTTTTTGGGCCATGTCGTCAACGCCGCGGGAGTCCTGCCTGACCCGGCGAAAACTTCAGCCATAGCGAACTTCCCAAGGCCGAAAGATAAGAAGGGCGTGCGCAGATTTCTTGGACTGTGCGCATACTACCGGCGCTTCGTCGCAAACTTCGCACGCATTGCAGAGCCGCTCACGCGCTTGACGAAAGATAGCACCGCTTTCAGCTGGGAAGACGACCAAGAAAAGGCATTCTGCGAGCTGCAAAAACACCTGCAAAGCCCGCCCGTGCTCGCTCATTTCGACGACAACGCCGAAACGGAAATACACACGGACGCCAGTGATATAGGCCTGGGTGCCGTCCTTGTCCAAAAACAAAGCGGGTGCGAAAACGTAATCGCCTATGCCAGCCGTGGTCTGTCGAAGGAGGAGAAAAACTACTCTGCCTCCGAAAAAGAGTGCCTGGCTATTATATGGGCCATTTCAAAATTTCGCCCATACGTGTATGGCAGACCGTTCAAGGTTGTAACAGACCACCATGCGCTGTGTTGGCTCGCCAATTTGAAGGACCCCTCTGGCCGTCTTGGGCGGTGGAGTTTGCGCCTGCAAGAGTTCGACATTACAATCGTCTACAAATCCGGCAGGAAACACTCCGACGCCGACTGCCTGTCCCGCGCCCCTGTCGACCCACCACCACAAGACTCCGATGAAGACAGTGCGTTCTTCGGGGTCGTTACGGAGAGCGACCTAGCCGCCCAGCAGCGTGCCGACCCCGACTTGCGAGTAATGATCGACTACCTCGAAGGACGAAACGTCGCCGTGCCTAGAGCGTTCAAGCGTAACTTACCAGCATTCAGCCTCAGAAACTCCGTCCTCGTGAAGAAGAATTTCAGCCCCGGAACAAGAACGAATTATCTACTTGTCATCCCCGCAGACCTTCGTGACGAAATTTTGGAAGCGTCCCACGACGACCCGTCTTCCGGACATCTCGGCACAGCTCGCACTATTGCAAAAATTAAGGCGAAGTACTTCTGGCCCCGCCTTACATCCGACGTCACCCACTACGTTCGGAGTTGCCGGGACTGCCAGCGACGAAAAACGCCGCCGACAAGACGCGCCGGACTTCTACAACCGATCGCCGTCCCGCGGAGGCCCTTTCAACAAATTGGAATGGACCTTCTAGGCCCGTTCCCGACGTCACGATCGGAGAACAAGTGGATTGTCGTAGCGACAGACTACATGACGCGCTACGCAGAGACCGCCGCTCTTCCGCGGGGGACTGCACAAGAAGTCGCCAAGTTCTTTATAAACCAAGTTGTGCTGCGACATGGAGCCCCTGAAGTCCTAATCACGGACCGCGGAACGGCCTTTACCGCGGAGCTGATGCAAGGAATCTTACGCTACAGCAACACGGATCACCGAAGAACGACGGCGTACCACCCCCAAACGAACGGACTAACAGAACGTCTGAACAAGACAATTGCGGATATGCTGTCCATGTACGTCGACGTTGAACATAAGACTTGGGACGAAGTCCTCCCGTATGTCACGTTTGCGTACAATACAGCGACGCAGGAAACTACGCAGATGACACCGTTCGAGCTTGTCTACGGAAGACGACCGACTACGATGCTCGACGCCATGCTTCCGCATGTACAAGACGACGACCTCAACGCCGACGTCCAAGGATACCTTCAACGTGCGGAGGAGGCCCGCCAGCTCGCTCGAGTTCGTATAAGGGACCAGCAGCTGGTGGATGCCGGCCGCTACAACCTCCGACGCCGAGACGCCGAGTACCAACCAGGGGATCGTGTGTGGGTTTGGACTCCCATCCGACGACGCGGACTGAGCGAGAAACTTCTGCGACGGTATTTCGGACCCTACCAGATTCTGCGACGTGTTGGCCAACTTACCTACGAAGTGATCCCCGATGGTGACTCCGGCACATCACGACGACGTACGCGGCCCGAAGTCGTCCACGTGGTTCGCTTAAAACCTTTCTACGAACGATGACGAACTTTTATTTTCGTTTTCGGACTGTCGCTTATGTTAGCATCGGGTCGATGCACTCTTAGAGGGGGGTAATGCCGCGAACCATGCATTGGGTTTGTTTATTTGTGTTTTGCTTTTACCGCCCGGCTGCGCCGGTCTGTGTTATCTCCGTGCCAAGGGAAGCGCGTGTTCCATTCTTTCTTTCTGAGCCGCATGTGTTATCTGTTCAGATAGGGAGAGCATTCCGATCTAACGTGAACATCCCGGAATAATCTTCTTGCATCTACAATGTTCTCGATGCGAATCGACGGTTCCAGAACCACGCGCGCCGAAAGATAAAAAGCCTGCAGAGCAGACGCCGGGGCATTCGATTCTGCGACGCTCGCCGACGCACGTACGTCACTTTGTTGACCGCTGCTTCGCCGCCTCTGTATTCTTTTCAGTTGTTAGGGGAGCACAAGTTCGCTCCAATAAACTTGTTTCTTTTCCAAACAACTGCTTCGTCCTTGGCTACGTGACAATATCCTGGCATAGCCGAGATAAGCCACTGCTAATTTTTTTTTTTTTTTTTGCAAGGCGCCGTAATTTTTGTTACTGTAAAATGTTCTCTTGGCTCAATTCACCCATCTTTATTGCAAATAAAGGCGGTTCAGTATCTTTTAGGTCGGATTAGAGGCGGGGCGTGGCACATCAACTCGGTTAATTAACTTTCTGCGCCGCACTGGAAGTGTCTGGGTTTTACGTATCACGGAACGGAATATCGCGTCACCATTAGTTCGACGTCCTCATTGGAACACGAAAGGACGCCTCAGAACCGGCGACCACCTTTGAAGTCTTTAGCTTTCAAACACTTTCCTTTGGCGAAAAATGTTTCCTTTTGCTCATTTTCAGAAAAATGTAATAAATTATCCACCAACACGGGCAGCACAGTGGGTCTGGCTCTTGCTTGTAACTCGGCTTGATCCGCGTATGACACGCTGTGGGCAGTTCGGACGTGCGGATGACATTCAAAATTGGGACGTTCTTGCTCCACTTTTTATGCTTTCGCATGGCCGGCCGTGGCCTGTCGACGGCTGTGAAGGCCCGTCGACCAAAGATCTTGAAGCGATCGTAGCGTCATGCGTACGAATGCTGAAGAGACTAGACGTACGCTCGGCTGATTGAGCGATAGCCTTCAACCCCGTAGTGGTGAAAGGAGGAGAGCCCAAACACGTCGCAAGTCATGTCCCGGGGTAATGACGACATGGCCTTGCCGGGAGTGGCGCTGGCGACTCCATGGGTAGAATGTACACTCTACCATGTGTACCGGAACGATAACTTCCTGAATCCCCCACCCCATGCTGCATGCTGACGCTGTTAATTTCCGTTGTCTTGGAAAATGTTACAGAACAGGAACGCCTGACTCTTCCTAATGTAGAATTCACGGCTAGAAGGAAGCGGTTTACCATTTACACAAAATATTTTGTAGCGTGTTCATGGAAATATTAAGGTTGATGGTATTCAGATACCCAAGAGGAGTTTTGCCAAGCTCGCCAAAACGCTGACATGTTGAAAATTACGCCCATCTTCCCGCGAGGGAACCCTGATGTGATGCGACGCATCGGGGGTTCAATTGTTCGTAACGTTGCCTTGAGCGTTTGCGCTGATGCTGGTATTGGATTGTGTCAGCCCACTCGCTTGACATCACGGTCGTCTCGTCGCAACTTATTGCTAGGACGAGCTGGACAGCGGACATTGAAGGGCATGGCAGCGACCACGTGCCGACCTACATTTCAGTGGATGGCTTTACGGGTATTCGACCACAGCGTGTCATTCGCTACTCAAACTGGGAAGGATTCACAACTGTGATGAAGGAGTGTGCGGACTCAGTGAGCTCATATGAGTCCTTCGTGGAAACAATGTCAAGAGCTCGCAAGTCTAGCACCAAGGTGCTGAGGTTGCCACTTAAATACAGTGCTGCTGACTCAGAGTTCGCGAGGCTTCGAGCAGTGCGTCGACGAGCAGAAAGACGAGCCCGTCGGACGCTAGCCCCTGAGGATATCCGAGCTTCCAGGCGTGCTCAGAGGGCAGTCCAGAGGCATATGGACAAGCTTGCCAAATGCGAATGGGAGTCCTTCTGCTCGAAGCTGGACCCGAGGAAGCCGCTTTCCAGGATATGGGGCCTGGTTCGGAGCCTGCGGACCCCACCAACTCAACTGCACCCATTTAACTCCATTGCACTCAGCACGAACACGACTGATCTACACGTTGCGAACGCCTTCTGTAGGAAAATTACCACGGCGCCGACACCTGCTCTACCCCCATCTTCGCCCCCGAGTGAGGATTCCCCAGAGCTGTCGTCTTCAATGGATATGCCATTCTCAATGGCAGAACTGCTTGCGGCACTGACCTCCATCAAAAAATCCACGTGCCCAGGTCCGGACGGAGTTACTTATACAACCCTGTCCCATTTAGGCGAAAAGGGGAAAAGGTTCCTCCTAAACATTTTTAATCGCTCGTGGGAGACTGGCCGTCTAGAGCCAAAATGGAAACACGCTCGCATTGCGCCTGTTCTCAAGCCAGGGAAAATTCCAACTGCCATCGACTCCTACCGTCCCATAGCCCTCCTGAGCTGTGTAGGCAAGCTGATGGAGAAGATGGTGCTCTATCGCTTGGACTGGGATCTGACAGTCAGAAATGTATACCCGCCACAGATGTCTGGTTTCCGCAAAGGCCGCAGCAGCATTGATAATGCCATCGCGCTTGCAACCAGAATCAAACAAGCCAAACATAGGCGAAACATCACCATTGCCGTGTTCCTGGACATCAAATCAGCCTATGACTGCGTAGCGCATGAAGCTATTCGCTCGGCTATGAAATCTTCAGGTATCGGAGGCCGGATGTATGCATGGTTATCAGACTACCTTTCCGATAGGTACGTCTACATGTCCACAGACAGCGGCGACTCAGCACCATACAGAGTGACCCAAAGTGTTCCTCAGGGAGGGGTGATAAGCCCCACGCTGTTCAACATCTCCATGATAGGCCGGAGAAATGCTTTCCGCAGTCGGTCGAAATCTCCCTGTACGCGGACGATATCTGCATATGGAGCTCTGGCTGTAACAGGCGTGTGCTACGATCGAGACTGCAGCGAGCAATCGACTCCATTGCAGCGTTCTTGGCAGCACGAGGATTGGAAATCTCGGCAAGCAAATGTGCAGCGCTGGCTTTTACGAAGCGGGACCTCACGCACTACGGGCTCACTGTTGGAGGCAATGACATCCCATACGTTTCCAGCCATAGGTTTCTGGGGGTGACGTTCGACAGATCGCTCACCTGGTCACCTCATGTCCGCCATCTCAAGGAGAAGCTCTCATCAATCGCCCGCATATTCCGTATGCTTTCTAGTAACTTCGGCGGTTGCTCTGTTAACTCTCTCCTTCAGCTATACGAAACGCTCTGCGTCGGTTTGATACGTTACAGCATCCCTGTATTGGCCCCTCTCTCTAAAGGAACGATAAAGGCCCTAGAGTCCATGCAAGCACAGATATTGAGGACCTGCATTGGTGTCCCGAGAACTACGTCGACTGTGGGAACACTGACGGAGTGCCGACGCCTGTCACCCTTGGCTCTCGGCGCGCAGGAGCTTCTTCGCGTGCGACTGCGGATTGTGGCAAGGCAATGTGATCACCCTTTAGCGCCAAGTTCGGTCCCTGAAGTGCGTGACTTCCTGACTCATCATTACCAGCCGGCAGCTCTTCCGCTGCATCCTCCCTGGATGTTCCCAACGATAAAAATAGTGACCACAGTGCCCGGAATTTCAAGCAATGAGCATATTCCGCCTGCCGCTCTGCGGTTTTTTCACCTTGAATATATCCACTACACATACGGAGTACACACACATCTGTACACTGATGGATCGGTGTCATCCACATCATCCACTGTCGCGGTGTGGATACCTTCATCTCGCACCACCCTCAGTGCCATTCTAAGCCACAAAACCTCATCTACGGCTACCGAACTCGCAGCTCTGCGGCTGGCCTTGGCTTATATCATCGAGCAACCTGCACGCGTGCGGGCCATCTTCACGGACTCTCGGGCTGCACTGCAATGTTTGGCGTCTTTCCCCAAAGATCAGCTTGTGCTTGATGTACATGCTTTGCATCTTCAATCTCTGCAGGCGCGTCATCAAATAACACTCCAGTGGATTCCTGTCCATTGCGGAATAACTGGAAATGTGAAGGCGGACGCTGCTGCATACATAGCGCATAACAAACGTGGACCACAAGTACCGGTACCATTTTCTCGGAAAGATGCTTCAGCACTTGCATCCAGTGTGGCATATAGCATGCAGCGTTCGATTTGGACAGACGCATCCCATCATTACGCGCCCCTCCACTCTATCGACCCGCACTGTAACTTTAGCATGCCACCTGGAATATCGAAGCATGATGAAGCAGTACTCCACCGCATGCGGTTGAACGTCGCCTACACGCGATACTACTGCTACAAAATCAATCAGTCCACCTCGCCTCTGTGCCCACAGTGTGGTGTCCGTGAAGATCTGCAACACCTCATTTGTGACTGTGCGCGATTTAGTACGCAAAGAGTGTGCCTTGCAGTGTCTCTGGGCCGGCCGCTCTCCGTAGGGCTAGAACTGAGAGACGTGTTAGGTCCCTGGAACTCTTCTAAACGTGCCTTTCGAGCCACAAAAGCTTTACTGGCCTATCTAAAAGCCACAAGCCTTGATCAGACCTTGTAAATAGATCAAATCATGTGTTCCTCTTCATCATTATAATCATCATTGTCACAGCATTCATCTGGGGTAGCAAGGCAGGCGGTTTAGCTCGGCTGACATCGCCAGACTCATTAAAGATTGTTCTCTCTCTCTCTCTCTCGCTGAAGGGACCGTCGCTTCCATCACGTCTTCATCGGAAGAATCAAGTCAAGCACGGATTCGTCAAGCAAAGTCACGCGGAGTCGAACGAGAGCGAGCGCTGACTGAACCGCCGCAGCGCGCTACCCGCTTTATATTTACAGCGCCTGAAGGAGAGGAGACAGCGGAGGAGAGTCGCGCATGCGCGCACTTGCGCACCGGAGCAGACGCGAGCGGAGCGAAGTGCGCGTGCAGCTGTTGTTATGCTAATGCGATGGAGTGAGAGTATTGCACACAGCTGTCGGAGAGAAGAACGGGGGAGAGTTGCACATGCGCAGGTGGTGTGCGTCGCTCATGCGCGCACTTGCGCGCGCCGGAGCAGTTGTTAATGCAGCGTTACGCTGCGAAGCGCGCCCAAACAAGCGCGCCAGCTGTGGTATGCTAATGAGCCGGAGTGAGAGTGTTGCACACAGCTGCGGGAGAGAAGAACGGAGGAGGGATGCGGACAGACGCCGCGACAACGACGCAGGAGGGACATGCCTCAGAGCAAGAGATGCGTAGCATCTAAAAATTGACCCACTGGATTCATAACTATTCAAATTAAAAAAGTAAAAAGAATTGTGGTTACTTTGGTGCTGAAAAAGGTCAGGAAAAGTGTAAAGTGAAAAGCATTGCATCTTTCGACCGTTCCACGTACAAACAAATGCTTCGTAGTGTGCCTAAATACCTTAACATCTGGTATACGCGTACATTGGGGACAGCTTTCATCGCACTAACGTGAATTTTATATTGCGTAGTGCACCACCGTGTGACTTAATGTTCGTAATTCATAAGCCATTTACATTTAGAGTAGTCTCAATGATAGTTGGCAAAGCTGCTTTAGGAATCATGGGTGCCGCAACGGTCCATCTATCGCGTCCTCGCCTACATTAGGCCAATAGTGTGTAAATGTGCTTTCAAATGGGTCTTTTCGGCGCCTACCTTTGTCCTCACGGGGCCTTGGCTATAAACTGAATAGCTCAGCCCAAGGTCGTCATGTGTTGGCAGGTAACTCAAACAGCCATGAAATGCCGGGTGCTGTATCTTTGGTGAACCACTGTTGCTAATATGGCATCAAACATTGTAAGCACATGTGGTACCGAGTTTTCCCTGGTGAAATTGGACCATTGATAGAAAACGTTGGTATGTTGAACTTGCATACGTCCTTCGTTTTTACTTAGTTATTTTTTTTTTTTTGTGAGAAGTATAAACTGGTGGCCGCGCAGATATATAGTGTGCATGGGCTCTAGGATCACTACCATTTTCTGAACCACTGGAATATTACCTGCTGAAGTGGGTACGATGCAACATTCCCCGTTAATTCAGATCCCGAAAGGGATGTTAGGGGATTCTTCCACCTGTGATCGTTAGCATGCACAAATAGTTCACGTACAAAAGCTGTTCCACCTTTCTCACCCACAGCGAACGCTGCTACGCTGCACAGCTGTCGCGAAGAGAGAGAGAGAGAGAGAGAGAGAGAACTTTTATTGCTGCCCGTTATTTTTTTTACCGGCGGAATCAGCACCAACAAAATTGTTACTCTTTGGGTCACCGTCAACACATCTCATGGCCCCATATCGCAGGTTCCCGTTCATCAGATAATTGTGGAATTTTAAGTTTGTTCTAAGGGCTCTGGCCGGAGGCTCTTTCTGGAACTTTTGTTATTTAATTTACAACATTGCGCCCAATCTGCGTGATCACGGAACAGGATAATAATCTGTAAGTACAGGGTACGCCCGCATTAGAGTTGATTAATGTGAAGGACGCTGCAGCTGACAGAACGTATTAACTGAGAAAGAGCTCTTCTGGAGAGATAAGTAGCCCGTAATTATCAATACTGTACCGTACAGAACCGCCTATAACTAAACAAATACGCAGAAAACAATGCCATCATTAGAAAGTTTTATTATTGTTGTTTTTAATACTGAACATCTTAGAAACGTGTACATATTATTCCTTCTTTTTTAAGATTAATACTTTTTGGTTCATGTAATTGGGATAAAAAAATAAAATCCGACGCACGTCCACGGGGGAAACCAGGACCAAATATGAGGCGAGAAAAAAAAATCGGCAGCACCGAAAAGAGATTCGTATCACCTCCGCCGTTTGCTTCTCAACTTAACGCCTTGTTGTGGTTGCCATCTGAAAAGAGAAGAACAAAGGGGGCAAGCAATGAACTCGTGCATCTGGCACCGCCATATACTATGATTCGACATCCCGACCTTTGGGTCCTCAATTCTCTCTATTCGATAAACCACATATTTTCATTCGATCAACCACATGCTTTAAAGATGATAGCCTTTCTTGGGCTACTTAAACGGAGAAATTTTGTCTGTCTGTGACTCGATTCAGCCACCCGGCCAAAGTGAAACTAAATATGCGCAATAGTCTTATATACCCATAGCCAAATCTAAACATCTAAGTCCAGTGGCAATCTTTATACTTGTCAACATTGTTGAACAAGAACAAAACATTACGCGAATGTGAGGCAGAAAATCAATACATAAGTGATCTTTGCAGTGTTACTTTCTGAAAAAATTTATGCATGGAAGCTTGGCTTTTGTTGTATCAAATGAAATACTACCTCAACTGCAGAAAATCGTTGCCTGCTGTTGCCCGTGCCAGTATAGCCCCTGGCCGAATTTTAAGAAATCAAATGGCAACAGTAACGAAAAGTTGCACTAGATAGGTTCTACGTTCCGCTTGGAATGTACGTGGAGCAGGGCAACGTGGTTCTATAAACAATTTAGTAGGGTGCCTCGAATCACGCGCGTCCCAGCCGTACGGCAGCGCTGCCATCGGGGCACCCGGCATGGAGAAGTGTAACGCGGTAAATTTAAATTGACTTGAGCAAAGCTCTCACGTGTTACTTGGGAGGAACGAGACGGGAGAGGAACAGCCTGATAAGTGAGCGGGAAGCAGAAGGGATGCGTTTACATGGCAGAGGCGCCAGTCGACTATCGTCATTCGTCGACATTCGCAACGAAAAAAGCAGACACGAGGACAATTTTTGTTTGTATTTTCCTACCTTTCTCTGCTTGTTAAGTAGTAATAAAAAAGGATTCAAGGCACCATCCTTTCCTTCGACGCTATTGCATCATCATCATCAACAACAACAACAACAACCAACCAACTCAGGTCCCCTGCAGGGCAAAGGACTCCCCATTGACTCCCAACTGATCCTGTCCTTTGCTGCTCGAATCCACTGTTTGTGCCGGTATTGCCTAGTTCTATCAAATAAGTAATAAAAGAAGCTTGCTGTATGTTACGGTAATACATCAGCATTGGATGGCTACTTTGAATGCAATAGTGACGTAGCGCCACAAACAAACCAATCATACAAGTTACAACACTACTTTTTACCAGAAAATACAGTGGCGTTAGTAAGCTATAACGGAGAGAATAAGTCCGCAGAAATGAAGCCTAATGTGCCACTTACCTCATCAAATAGGCATCAACGCTTCTTTTTAATGTAAGTACACAAATGTATACAGCTAGGTGACCTTGTACAGAAGTCATGAAACTAGAGACCACAACCCGCCAGCGAAAGGGTTCGGTCGATTCTCTTTATAAACCCTCACTACGTAGTCATATTTTAGGTACATTATTAAACATTTCGTGCGCAATCCAATGCCTATTTTCATGCGCTTTCTTGATTAGTCGATCGCCTCCCCCCTGAACGTTTATTATTTAACATTAAAATTTGCTGCGCTTTAAATTTGCACTAAGGAGTACCAACTGGCTCGAACCCTCACGTTGCCCGGCTTCACGTCATCCGGCAGCAAAGGAAACAGAAAACAGCTTCGAAAGCTGCTGTTAAGAGGCATAATGATGTAATCATTCTAAAATATATCAGCTGTATGATTAGAGAGCTCACATTAAAGAATACAAAGTGAGAGCTGGAATTATAAGCACCCAAATCTGCAATTCCAACCAGAAGCTCTGTGCTTGAATTTGAAGGCAAAATGTGACAGATTTTTGTATGGGGTGTTTGCTGCAGCTATTTTGATATTTTTGCGGTAGTTTCCAGTCGAGCAGGATGTCCACTTTCCTGAATCAGCCTTGTGAGCACGTGTGTGTCTGTTCGTGTGAAGATCAATCGGTGCCAAAATGGAGATGAACTAGTCATAAACATCTAATTTTTGAAAATTAAAACGAGCAGGTGTGCCAATTTTATGGTTCCTTCATATACCTTACTGTTTATGAAAACCATATCTTCCATTTTAGCCCCAATTATTTCCTTCTGCAAGTCCCCAATTCTGTATAGTCTTGACCGGTTTTACAGGGACAGCTAACCATAGGCAAGATGTGTGACGTCCCGGGGTCACTGCGGGAAAGTCATTGGGGGTTCGTCATTCTTTCTTGTGCTTCTTAGTTTTGTCACTTAAATTACATTCAGCTCGCAAGAAATTAGGACTATGCATTTTAATGAACTATGCCAGTCATCCTAGTCAAGTCACGTTGCATGTTGCCTTCAGGGCCGCGTCATTGGCGTGGTGTGCTCCTTAAGCACAACTACCAAGACAAATTTATAATTGCAGACAAATTTTAACACGATTTTAATGGTGTGTTCCATATATTTTTTACTTTTGAACGATCCATTTTCTTTTTGCAGCACGGTAAAGGTTTCCGCTTGCACTATGTACACCTCCGTGCCGTTCTTTCTTCAATATTACCTCTCTGTGGTACTCCAGTCCACATTTGTAGTAACTGGAGGTGAACTTTTGTCTGCTTTTAGTACGCTTCATCTAATGTGGTCTCCTCTCATGATCGCCACTTGAATAATTATTCTGCGTGACTAAATATTAGTCCCAATGCCACTTCAGCAACCAACACACAAGCAGCACATATACAATCACCACGCACGCAATACACACACGCACAAATAAAATTTGATTTATTAAGTATGTCGTCAGCTTTTCGCATGAGTACATGTACTCGGCAGCTGAATCTTTTTCATTACGTTTATTCTTAGGTGCACTTCGTGTCTATGATGTACAAAAAGGAACTTCCAGTAGCCTGATTCTCATTTATGGCTGTGCTTTTACATTGTCTTTTTTTTTTTTTCAATGTTACCGATGAATAGGCAATAGCAAGTATCGCGACATCGTCGGCAGTATTTCGATATCTGCTTACTTCATCAGAACTTACCTGTGAAATCCTTCAGTTCTCTCCTGTTGTTGCCACTACGGCATCTCTTCCAAAGCAGAGTGAACGCCCATGTGGCCAGTGAAAACGGCGTTTGTGATGGCGAACGCCATGAAGAGAAGATTGTAGGAACCGAGCACATCTCGTACGTAACCTGCATATCATTCCGATGGATTTTAAGGCGCCACAAATCAATGGCATGTTACCAAATGTCCGTCAAAGGAGTTGCGCTCCTGACTAATTTATTGTAATTTGACAATGCAAACTTGCTTACTTCAAATTTTAAGTCGACAGGACTGCATAAAAGTTGTACCAACCGGGTCACACTTGAAATTCTTACGCAATTTATAATTAACCATTGAACGCACAGCTCCTGCAGGATGTAATAGTGGCCGCAGAAAAGTGTAGCACATTTCGTAGTAGAACCACTAGCAGCAATGGCGGCAATCTGTCACTTGAGTCGTATGGACGTTTACCGTATTCACGGCATAGCAACAGCGCAAAAGGCAAGATACAACATAAAAGGAACGCTGGGTGAGCGCTGCGCAGAAACGCAGGACAGCGCTCGTCCTTTTCTGTGTATCAGGACTCACCCAGTGTTCCTTTCTTTTGTATCTTGTCTTTGCGCTCTAGCCATACCATGAACCCGTACCAACTTGCCCAAATAGCCACTTTGCTTCTTTACGGGGAACACAGTACGTGCAATAATCTTATCTTAGGGCCGCAAAATGTACTCTAACCACCGGCACCGCCAAACAAGTTCCAGGTGTAGCCAGGTGGCGGCATTTGGAAATAATATCGTAGCATGTGGGTGTGTGTCCACACAAAGCCTATTTTGTGGAGTCTACTGGAAGCTTCCAAGCTCATGGTTAAACTGCTGAATCAGTTTACTGCAAGACACTTTTTTAAATGTGGATGAGACCATATTTTTTATGACTGGGTTACATTGATCTTCAGGGTGGTAGCGTTTTGCGGACCGATACTTTCGCTGTCTGAACGTAGGGTTATACGCAAAAAAACAATAAAGTGAAGCATTCTTTAACAAATAGCGCTTTCAATTTTAGAGGGAACAAACACACAAACATTATCTTAAAAAACGCACTTCACTAGTTCTGAAGGTTCGTCAAATTTTAGTCTGTTTGCCTCCTTACATTTAAAATGCCCTTCGTTCAAGAGTGCACCTGTAACAATTAGAAAAACATCAAGCCTTCCGGAAGTCAAGCTGCTGATATAGTAACCTCGAGGCACGCTGATTGTAACTCGCTAGAGTTAGGGGCCAGAGCGGACATCGCATTAGGAGCAGCACCACCTACGCGTTCAATAGGGAGGAGCTGGTGAGCGGTAATAGAGATGGCTCGCTCCACCATTCCAGAAAATCGTACAAAGTAATGTCGCCAGAGTAAGGTATCAAGACAGCTAACGCCCAGGATAGACGAACAAATAAACCATCCGAGGAGTGAGCCTGTACACCTGCGGACTTCCTAATGCGGGGGTGGTACTACTACTGGCTTGACGGACGGGGAACCTTGGCCTTTGTTGGAGATGCGCGGGATTTTCGACAGGTGTCCGCGCAATGCAGAAAGAAACAGGTTGGGAGGCACTTAACGAGGGATCTGCAGTGTTTTACGTGCTTATTTCAGCAGAAATAAATTTGGCTGTTATCTATTGCTTGTATTCAATGGCGAGGCGCGCATGCAGGCAACCGTGTGAGTGCGCCGTCACTGGTTACGTCGGGCTCCGCGGGGTGGTTGTACTTGTCTGTGCTAAAGCACATGATATAGGTTGGACGTTACCAACTCTACCTCACCGAACGCGAAGTATTGCCTCGAGTCCAATGTGAGTGCGATTAATAACATCTCTGTTGACACCACCGTTGAGAATCGGGTTGAAAGGGAGTAAATGACGCACGCCGGTGTTTTTTTTTCTTTGGCGTGCGGGCTCAGTGGCCCAAGCCGCGCCATGTCCGTGGCGCATCGGTCATGACTGTGGCCGTTTCCAGTGTTGCCAAGAGAAGAAATTGACAGCTAAACGTTTCAACGAATACCACCTATAGCTTCGTCGGTGAAGTTCAACTTAGTGAAGGTCCATTTGTCTGTGATGCGGGAGTTTATGTCCTTAGCTTATTTTGAAAGCACGAAAGAAGGTATGACACAAGGAACTCTTCATTGCCACAGGAGAAGAGAACGTCCATCCTAATTAGCAGCATGCTGTTATTTCCCCTGAAATCTTAGCAATTTTAGAGGAGCACGAAAGATAGCAAACAACCTGACGGTACAACTTTCTTTGCGCTGCAACTTGCGACGGCCCCGTTGAAGAAAAATTTCTAAATGCCGTGTATTAAGGACTTTCACGGATGGGCTCGCAACCATACGAAGAATTCATATAGGGACTTCTTAAAAGCGCCTCGTTCTTGGTCAACAGTAAGATATTCACTAAAATTGCTTGTATTCGTATTCGATAACCATTCCAATTGTTAGTATTTTGAAGATTTCTATTGTTTGCCATTGAGGATAAACTTGAGCAGGACCATTTTTCTCGCGGAATCAGGACCAGACGACGGCTGTGGGTCCAAACGATACATTCAGTAAAAGCCCCTACCGACGCTAGCGCCACCGCATCTCCGTAATGGCGCACAATGCATTAGGGCTCTAGGCTTGTTTCATGTTCGTAAACAATTAGTGAGAAAATGTAGGCATTCTCCACACGTATTCCCACAGTTTTACAGCTGCCGCTATTTCAGCGGCACTCGCTACAGACGTGATCGTCGGGAAGGAGGACAAACATTTTATTGAGCCTTTAAAGGCCCCTTAAGGGGGCGTGGTGACCGGCGTACCGGTGACCGCAGCAGCCCTCGCCGTGACCGCCCGTTGGGTAGACAGGTCGGAGCTGCCCAGCGCCTCAGCCCAGTGCCCACCGTCTGGTAATGGGGGGAAAGGGGTTGTGGGGACAATTCAAAAGGAGATGGTCCAGGGTTGCCACTGCTCCGCAGGCCGGGCAGTTGGGGGAGGGGTAGACGGAAGGATAAATACGGTGCAGGTGGTAGCGACAGGGGAGGGTATGGGTTTGCACCAGTCGCCATAGCCGTTCTTTCCTGTTGGATAAATCCGGGTGTGCGGGAGGGAGCTGGCGGTGTGAGAAGCGGAAATGTGCCGTAATGTCTTAGAAGGTTAAGAGACTGTCCCGAGCTGATAGGGCTCCGTGAAAGGGTTCGAGGCTAGGGCCTGCTCAGACGGTGAGCTCTCGAGCGGCCCTATGTGCTGCCTCATTTCCCCCTACGCCCGTGTGGGCCGGAGTCCAGATCAGCTCTATGGGCACGGGATTTTTAGGATAATTCCGAGCGTGATTATGCCAGGGGCGAGATTATGCCTCTGGCGTAATTTCGAATGGGTGTTTTCGAATCCGAGATGATAGTGGTAGGGGGCGGCCTATGTGTAAGGGCTAGGGCTATTGCCGCCTGTTAGGGAGTTAAGGGGAGGAGTGTTGGGATGGCTGATTAGGGCGACAGCGTATGCGTCCTGCCGTCGATAGCAAGCTGCGTCCACGTAAACCGTAGTGGGGTGGACGGGGTATTTCTCTGTAAGCGCTCGTGCCCGTTGTTCCCTACGCTGCTTGTTGAAAACAGGGTGCATATTGCGCGGTAAAGAGCGGATAGTGAGGGAGCCATGAATGTCGGGTGGTACCGGGAGCCTGTCGTCACAGAGAATCGGGGCTTTAAGGTTAAGAGTAGCAAGGAGAGTGCGACCGGTGGGCGTGGATGAGAGCCTATTTAGCTGACCGATAAGGTGGGCTTCAATGAGTTCCTCCGCCGTATTGTAAATGCCGAGTTTCTCGAGTCTGGCAAGTGGTAGTGCTCTGAGGGATTTGTAGCGCCGTTTTGTAGATCTTTCGAATGAGGCAGTTGACTTTAGAGAGTTCGGCACGCGAGGGCAAGAGATACGGGAGGGAGTAAGTGAGACGGCTGAGCACAAATGCCTGTATCAGCCGGATACGTTCCGTTTCTTTGAGCCCCTTGTTGCGGGCAGCAATCCTGCGGATGAGGGCGATCGTCTGATTCACCTGAGAAGTCAGCTGTGCTAGGTACTTAGTGTTTGCGCGATTGCGCTGTATGCAGAGCCCAAGTATTTTCAGGACTGCCACTTGGGGAACATCTCCTACCATCAATCCGGACCTCAATGATGGGTGTCTGGAGTAGTTTGCCGGATGGTTTGGCGGGGAGAATTAAAAGCTCAGATTTTTCCGGTGAGCATCCAAGCCCGACTTCACGAGCGGCCGCGGTAACTAAGTCAGCTCCCTGTTGGAGAGCCTCCTCGATTTGAGCGTCGCTGCCTCCGGTGGTCCACAGCGTAATATCGTCGGCGTATATGCTGTGGCGTAAGCGAGGGATCGCGGCGAGCTTACCGGGAAGGTGGATTAGGGCAATGTTAAATAGGAGCGGGGATAACACTGCGCCTTGAGGCGTGCCAATGGTTGGAAGATGGATAGTGTCGGATTGTAGGTCGCCGAGCTGAATAACAGCCGTGCGGTTCGAAAGGAAGTTACGGATATAGTTGTACGTGCGTCTACCCGGAGCCAAAGTGGCAACGTTACGCAAAATAGCCTGGTGGGATATCCGATCCTTTGAAGGGGCAGCGATAATTTCGTGTTTTAATTGCAGGAGTACATCTTGAGTTGACAGCCCTGCCCGGAAGCCGAACATGGTGCGCGGAAATTGCCCAGTCTGAGTCATGTGGTTCACAAGTCTTGCATGACGACATGCTCTAGAACTTTGCCCACACAAGATGTAAGGGATATTGGTCGCAGGTACTCAAGCGCAAGGGGTTTGCCTGGTTTCGGGAGGAGAATAACTTTAGCGTGTTTCCATTCGGATGGTAGGTCACCAGCCTCCCAGCAACGGTTGTAGTAAGCAGTTAGAATGTCGATTGAGCGATCGTCAAGGTTACGAAGCAGCTGATTAGTGACGCCATCCATCCCGGGTGCCGATCTTGGACGGATTTTGAGTAAGGCTGCACGAACCTCGGCCACGGTAATTGCCCGATCCATGACGGCATTGGCGGGTCCATGGTAGTCGGGAAGAGCCTCACAGGCGCCTTTGGTGAAGTAGAGTTCTTTAATTCTAGTCATGAGTTGGTCGTTAAAGCCGGGGAACTGTTGGATAATTTTGGTGAGTCGGTTTTTGCTGGCCTGCTTAGACTGAGTGGGATCAAGCATATGCTGTAGTATAGCCCATGTGCGGCGCATGCTGAGGTTTCCCCGCATGTCATCGCAAAATTGGCCCCATTGCGTTCGAGCCAGTTCAGCGGCGTATGAGTCGATCGTGCTATTTAGGTGAGCAAGTTTAAGTCAAAGGCGCCGGTTGTGTTTCTGCCGTCTCCATCGTTTTTGAATGCTGGAATAAGCCTCCCACAGATGTTGCAAATGGGAGTCGACGGTTTCGGCTAAAATGTCGGGGTCAAAGGGGCTGGTCGTGTTGTGTCTTGAAATGCACTATACGATTAATCCATTCTTGTACGGGAACATCATCTTCAGGTGGATCTTGCGCGCGGCAAGTCCCCCTAAAGGCGTGCCAGTCCGTAATGTACTGCTGTCGTAGTTTTCGGGCAAGTGTGGCAGAGGTCTGAACGGTTGTCTGTATAATAAAATGATCACTGCCGTGTGTGTGGGGCGTGCAGTACCATTTAACTCCCGCTATTTTGTGGGGCAGTGTCAGATCTTGAGAAGTGTCCGTCTGCGCAGTGTTGCCTACACGAGTGGGTCGAAATGGACGCACATTTGCAGCCACCGCTATTTCGGTGGCCTCCGATCCCGATGTCAGCGCCACCACATCAGTGTGACGGCGTAGTGTGTGCAGGTCTAGACATTATATAGAAGCCCCATGCACGGTTACATGCTGCGAAGCACCCACCGATGAGTGGCGGCCTCGCAAGGCAGGCGAGGCCCGCAATGAAGTTCATGGCACCGAGGCTGAGCGGCAGGGACTCCTGGTCGAACCGCTCAGACACCATCACTGTGGCGGCGAAGATGCGACCGCCTCCGGACATGCCCACGAAGAAGCAGCTCACGAGGAGGAGCCAGTAGCTTCGGAGCAAGGCCGTGCCGGCCAGGGCCAGGGCCTGGATTCCGAATCCCCACAGCATCACGGCCTCACCGCTCAGAAGCTGCAGGAAGACGACAAACAGGGGAACATTTAAACGTGATATTTGCAGTGTTTATTTTTTTTTACGCAAGGCATTTTCCCACTTGTTCCCGCAAGGGATGTTCCAATAGCCGCAAAAGTAATGCCCGGAAAAAGTATGAGCATTTAAATCTAACTGGCTTGCTGTGAAGCCCTCCTGCGGAAAAATCCACTTTTTTACAGGCATGGGTTGGCAAAGGTTAGAAAAAAAAAGAGGCGACGTGTTCTGATGTCCCCCTCGATTGTTTCTTGCATTCCGCTATCTCTTTTTGCTTTTGTTTTACAGCGCTGTCAAAATCATTTTTGCTTTGTGTAGTCGGCGGTGCTGAATGCTTGTCGGCTTCGTTTTGTAGCAGCATGACATTGGCATGAAATAATGTTTAGACATACTAGCTCGGGAACTACAGCAGCCCGAAAACTACGTGATTATTGCAATATTACATGCGCGATTACCGCGTTATTACAGAAAAAAACCTTATCCATGTCTTTATAAAGAAATTAGGGAGAAGCAGGTGCTAAAAGTGCATCACACCTCTTTGAAAGTGCGTCAAATCGATCGTCAAACCTTGAAAGACCCAAATCGCAAAGGAAGAACGCACCAATGCGACCATTTTTCGCGCACTAAGTAACGCATCTACGAACGGTCTAAATGTACACCGTTACGTGGTTTATGAGATGAAGGTGCACAATTGTATTTCTTCTTCATGATCGATGCGTGTGTTGCCTAACCGTTTCCTTTTTCGGAATTTTCCAGTATCCGTTTTGACACAATGTAAATCCGGTTTCACGCACGTGCCTCGTGTCCAGAGACACGCGGCAGAGCTTTTCGGTTGCCCAACCGGTGTATGGGTGAAATGAGTTTTTTGACAAGGCACCATCGGTTCCATTAAGAAAGCTTCCAGTTTAACAACTGTAGATGGTGGGCTGTTTTGGGAGGCCTTCCTTAAGTGTCCACTGAAAGAAGTAATGAAGAAGGCGTGATTTAGGTCCCTCGGTGCGCTGGAGCGGCTCATGGAAGGTGACGAGGAGTTAGCGGTGGTCGTTTGAACTGTGGCCGCGCCGCCGCAAAGCTCACCCAGGATCAAAATCAGAATATTGGGATTAGAGAGGGCCATCTCTCACTTCCCCTGCCCGAAAGTAGGATGGAGGTTACTTTCTGTACTTTTACTTCTGTTGACAAGTCCCCTACCATATATTCTTGACGTGAAATAGCGGCGAGGGAGCAACAGAGTGGGACACTCCACAACACTGCTACCTAGCGGAAGTTTCGCAATTACCGAGGTCGTGCGTGTGATTTTGTTAGTCGACTGTTTTCTTAATCGAGGTGGTTGTTAGTAGGTACTCGTCGCATGCACGTTCCTCCTCCTGTACCCTATTTTTTGTGCCCTCGTCTTGTAAATGTCACCGTGCATGCCAACTTCACAAATTTTATCACCTGCTACAATATCACCGGTGCCTGCAGATCCCGGGCCACCCCAACTTAATGTACTACATCCGGGACGTTAATACAGCTTCCTAGTTGTAACGCAATTTTCTTTTACAAATTCCTAGGACCTGACGCTTTAAGAGTTGTGAACGTCTCAACAACGAAGAACGCTGGCCTTACCTTGTAATCGAGCAAGAAGCCAGTTCCGGTTCGGGAGACGAGGTCCCCCAACGCACCAGAGGTTACCAGTGACACGGCTTGGAAGTCCTTGAGGCCGTTGTCCTTGCCGAAGTCGACGGCTGTCATCGTGAACAAGATGAGCACGAACACGGATACGGCGCGCGACACCCCGATGTGCACGAACGGCACGGTCGCCAGCGATCGAAGGTTGCGGACTACCCTGCCAGCAGTCGACGCCGGTGCCTTCACGAGCAGGGGATTGGTCTCCTCCGACTGCTGATCACCGGCCGTAAACCTTGACCAAAGAAAGCAGAAGTGGATGCAAAAACCACGTACGTTAAACTACGTTAAACTACGGTCGCCAAGTCGGCAACCGTAACTGACGGAACGCAAGAGCTTTTACATTAGATCTCAGGGAAAGAGAGAGAGAGAGTAAACTTTATTAAATTTGCCAGCTGTGTAGCTTAGTCGTCGGCCGTGAGCCCTTGGGCTCTGGCAGCGTCCTCAGCCAGCTGGACGGCCCAGAGTTGATCTTCCGGGCTAGAGCTGGCAGCACGGTCTCCCACTGCTCACTGTTAGTGATTGTGCGGCCATTTTGATCGCCTGCGGACACTGCCATAGCATGTGCGCCAGGTCCGCTCGTTCCTGACATCTATGACACTGGGGGAATAGCGCCCTGGGTAGCAATAGCTATACACTAGGGGATTTGGGTACGAGTGGGTCTGTAGCAGTCGCCAGACCACCGAATGCCGTTTACTGAGTGATGGGTGCGCGGGTGGGAAGCGGGTCCGGCTTAAACGGTAATGACCGATGATATCACTGTACCATAACAGCCTGTCCCTGCCTGACATTGGGACGAGTTCCGCATCGGAAGGGCCGTCCGCTCGGTCGGTAAAGCCTCGAGCGGCTTCGTGCGCAGACTCGTTCCCTGCAAGGCCGGAGTGGGCGGGGGTCCAAATTAAGTTGATCTTGCCGGTCCGGTTTTCGAGGTGGAGACCAGAAATGAGGATTGCGGACGCCTCCCTTTGTATGTGTCCTCGTGAGAAATTTAGAATTGCTGATTTAGAGTCGCTGATGATTGTCTTGATTTTTGTGGAGGCAACCATGGCTAAAGCAATGGCTACCTCTTCTCCAACCACCGAGTCTCTCGCTCGGATAGAGCAGGAGGCGATGGTGTTGCCCTGATTGTTGACCACCGCTATGGCCATTGCCTCGCGACCAGCGTAATCAGCCGCGTCCGCATAAGCAACGTTCTCGACTTTCGCAAAGCGTCTTTGCAGGGCACGGGCTCTGGCCTCTCGCCGCTCCTTGTTATGTGTAGGATGCATGTTACGGGGGAGCGGAGAGACGAATATTTTCCTTATTGTTGACGGGATCGCGACACTAGTAGGCGCACTGTGGGGGTGAGCTATACCCAGCGAGTCGAGTATGTGGCGCCCCGTTGTGCTGTAGGTTGAGGGAAAAAAGCTATTTTTTCGGGGGTAACTACTACAGACACGATACATTAACGTGTTTGAATAGTACTGCACGCCACGTAGTTTTCTCCCGGAAAATTAGTTTTGGTGTTCCATGTTTTCACGGGCCAAGGGCGAGCTTCTCTTAAGCTATTAAACATGCTCGTGAAATGCACCGTGGTTGAGAACTATGGCCAAGCATAACCATTTCCGGCTCTGCATACCACACTAGAGACACATTTGTATTTCCTACCGTCGCAAAAGCAGCTGCCATCGGAAATCAAACCTACGTGCCCACGTTCCGGAGATTTTTCTCTGCTTTCACGGTCGACTTGGGCTTCCACAACTTGACGGAGATGCGTGGCACATGTGAAAATAAGTCTGTGCTTATTCCTTTCGTTTTGCTGCTTTCCCATGACGGCTTGTAGAGGCAAAACAAAAAGAAACCCCCCCCCCCCCCCCAAAAAAAAAAAAAAAAAAAATCCCGGGACATCTTTACTAACGTGAAACCTGGGGAGGGGCGAAGCATGCAGTGTATGAATGTATTTATTCTTGGCGCCTTGGCGTCTGCGCCTACGGAGATGAAACTGTTGAAGGATGTATACAGCTTTCTGTAAAAGTATCTTGTCTTTGAAGCAAGAAGCTCTCCAGCACGAGGCGTAAACGAGTGTCACGCTGTTTTCTTAGTACGCGCTACGAAGCGCTCCAACGCTAAGCGCAAACGACTTTTCCAGTGTTTTAGTACCGTGACTACACGAGACGACGATTACGACGACGATAGGAGACGCCAACAGTACCAGCCCCTTAAAAAACGTTTTTTTGTTTTTGGATTTTAATAACAGGTTCAAAAGCCATAATGAAATCTCATTAAGTTCACTGGTACTGCCATCGCAATCACCTAATTTGTCTGCGTGTTTATGCGACCTTAAGGTAATAGCTGGCCAAAGATTATTCGTGGACCTATGGATTTGTACGATGAAAAGCAGATTGGGTTACGGTGGTCGTTGCTCTCGATAATTTCGGGTTATATATTAACTAAGTACTGACATCAAATTTTTGTGTTACATTTTACAGCGAAGCTGCTAGCCTCTGGTTGGTCTGAAAATTTTTTGTCGTGAGCAAGAAACCCACGCAGGACCAAGCAGTTCTCGTCTAAGACGCCGAGCGCATGCATTAGGATTGCCAAGCAAACAGCATATAGCTCAGTATTCGTTAAAAACCCACAAAACAAGCATCGAAACCGTATTATGGATGATAAGGCACCTGTGAACAATGTGACCCCCCAACCATGTGTTCCTAGTGAAGATTATGTTGGCATATCATGTTTGAAGGCTAGGCAGGACGAGAGAGCATGCGTCACGCAAGGCAGTACCCCTAAGTTGCCGCCAGAAACAGCCGAGCGCAAGTGAAGGTCCCCCGATACGACGAGAAACACTTGATACTTTCCCCCATCAGCATTTGTAATGGCTTACAACAGCTTCGCTGGACATCCACTTTCGCAGGGTAGGATGGCGACCATTTCTTTTTTTCACTGCTATGGGTGCCTACCAGCCCAGTTATAGAATGACACATTAAATGGTCGACACCAAAGTATATAATTATTTACAGCCTATTTTATTCATTCCAGTTTCGGTTTCGACGACACGAACACCGCTGCTATGGCGTAGGGCAAGCTCTCGCAATTAAAAAAAAAAAAGACACGAACACCGAGGCGGCCGCCATGATAGGACCGTGACGGTGCTGGTCGCACCACAATCGGTCCGGCGCTCGCGCTCGAGCGAACGAGGCCGTTCAGACCGGTTGTGGTCGCGTGCGCACGAGCCGCATGATGTCAGTCCTGAAACTGCAACGTCATACTCAAGGTTAATCAGATCACGTCAACAGCAGCCAGCGCTTTGGCTACCTCTCGGTAGCCCTGACGTCAGTAAATCGGGGTGGGAACGCATGGCGCGGTACTCAACGCGTCATGCTGATGCCGATGCCGAGAGGGTATCCGTGTCGAGCTTCCTCGTACGTGCAACGTTCACAATTAATGTGTAAATATTTTATAGTGAACGGCTGCTCTTGAAACTATCGGGGGGGGGGGTGGGGGGGGGGGGGGGGCGTCTCTATACACAGCTTTTTACATAGGAATCTCAGCTGTGGTATTTCGGGTCAGTACTCCTTGAAGATGCCAACACGCGTGCTCCCAAGTTTTCACTTGAAGTTTCGTTTAGGCGGTGATTTGAGGCTGTTTGCCCCAAGTATATAACTCCACTCATTGCATTGCACGTGGCGTGTGGTGTGCATATTTACTCACTTGGGAGTCTTGAAGGAGGTGACGAGGATCTTAGATTCAGGCTGCGCATATGGTTTCACGTCGACGCTGCTTTCCTTGTGTGCGAGGAGAGGCGTCACCGCAGCCTTCTCGGCGGCATCCTGAGCACCGCCATGAACGGCGGTTTGTGGCACCCTGTCGACGAATACACAACCGAGCAGCATGCTGAGCTGCAGGGCTCCGAGCACCAAAAGTGCGAGCCGGAAATCCAGCGCCTGCCGAAGCGCCTCGGAGATGAGCGGAGACACGAAGCCGGAGACGGATGTCACCACGAAGAGCAGGCTCATGGCGGAACCCCGGTACTTGACAAAGTGCCGAGCCACCACGGTGAAAGGAATCACCTCCTCGCAGGCGACGCCCAGACCTGTGGCCCGACGAGGAAATACAAGGGAAGAAGGCTCGCGGCGGAATTAAAAAGGCTTCACACATTTGGCGTCACTTTAGTACTAGGACTGTCGGGGTTGAGGCGTTAGGGGACGGCATTTACTGGAGCGCAAACGCCATTAGCTTAGAGGTTGCAAACAATTCACCTGCGTGAAGCTCTTTGCAATACTGAGCTTGTTAGCAGTCACGAAAGTTTAAAATGGTGATTGGTGCCAAGCAAATGCTTCAGTGTTGCAAGGGTGAAACACCAGAGATGGCGGCCCTCTCCCTTCGTCGGAGATCCGGCTGTTGTGCCTTACATGGATTGCCGAACTTGCCAGAGAAAATGAATTTCTCCACGACTGACAGGCCCGTATCGTTTTGTACGCAGGCTTTCACATCTATGGCAAAGTGGACCGCGTTAGGTCGCGCTAGAACCCGCGGAAGCCGGTTTCGCGAACTCGGCGTCAGTGCTTCCTGCTTCAGACGCGTACGCACATGAACTAGTAAGGAGAACAGCACGCGAAATATCCCGCCACGAACGCTGGGCAGAGTGTCCTCCAAGGTCGAGATGGCCGAAGCCGGGCGCTCCTCACGGGGTGCCCGCTCACGTGAGCTTTGTTGGCGGAGTTTTCTGGCAAGGCTCGATGGCGCCACTAAAAGCTTAAACTGCCCTGCCGTTAAAAAGCCTGAAACCGACCGTTCACACAAGTTCTACCCATAATTAAGGTATCTAGAAAGGAGTGCGACACACTGCTGATGTTTTATCACTTGGTGCAATCAACTGCCCTATCTTTGCGTTATTTTGTTTTTGTAGCCCACCACGTGACAACAGATCAATTTTCGTTGCCTTTGCATCCATTGGGTCTGAGAAGCGAGGGTGATACAGGTTAAGAGCCTGCATGTCAAAAACGCCACGCAGAAAGAAAGTGAGTACGAAAATAAAGGACACGCACCGTCGTTTATTTTTTGTTTAGTCTTGCTTTTCTGTGCGAACACTGCTGGAAGTTAACAAGAGGGAGTCAGGGTAATTAGGGTGACGCAAAATACATTGTTGATCCCCTAGTGAAGATTGTTGCTCGGGCTGAGCGAAATACGAACATGACAGTTATATCCACACAAAGTTAGCAGTGAAACCCTTCCACGATTATGATTATTCTGTAAGCTTCATTTTCCCGTCATTATTTTTCTCAGCGCCAGTAACATTTGCCACTTAGCACCATTTAGACCACTTCAAAGCTTGGTTACCTCCACAATGATTTGCGATTCACATTCTGAGACAATTCAGCGTTCCCTTTTCGCTATATTAGCGACTATAGTCTTCTTCGGGCAGTATTTGTTTAGTTAATTTCCCCTGGGATAGCGTCAACTCGACATTCAAACCAAAGATGGTGAGAAAAGGAGAAGGATTGTGAGAGACTGAGGTAGAGGGAAAGAGGGAGAATGGAGGAAGTAAACCTGTGATGGGAGCTACAGAAGGCAGAAAGAGGGGGAGGAGCGTTGTACGGACAGAAAAAAAAAACAGTTTGTCAGCACAAATCAGCCACATTTCGAAAATATGCTAATAGAAACTTATCGGCAGCGGTGGGACACGGCGTCTGCCCAAACTTTTTCAAGGAAGTTTTTTTCTTGAGGAAAAACATTAGAGTTATTACGTCTTCTGAACTCATCAACATAAAAAAGCGATAGTTGGAAATAGAGAAAGAACACCTTAATACATTCGCTAATTCAGCCTCACTGGCTGTATGACTTGCTGCACCAGATAAGAATGAAGATGACAATAAATGTTCAGGCGGCAAGTGCAAGTGGTTAAGAATATCTCGAGGCAAATCGCCGGGATATACAGCAGGAAATCTGCGTGGAAAGCGTAAATGGTACTCAATGGGGGAACGTCTTACGCTACTGTGGCTCTAACGGCGAGTACGAAAGGACAGTGACTCACCTAAGAGAACGCCGTAGAGGAAAGCCACGAGCGCCGGGCTGTTCGCTAAAGAGCACAGCATGACCGGCACCGCGCAAAGCAGGGCACCGAACACGAGCAGCATCCTCTCAGAGAAGCACGTGTTTAACACGCCGTACAAGGGTCCTGGAAAAAAGAATGGAAATGGCAGAGGTGCTTACGAAGCAATCAAGAGGGCAGAGAATCCAGAAGTAGTCCGCACAGTCAGGAACAGAGGGCGGACTAAGGCAACTCGAAGCATGAGTAAGGGAAAGGAAGATATACATTCGCAGTGCCGAATGCGAAGTTTCTGAAGAAACGAATAGCCTTCACGGCATTAATAAACCGTCCGTAAGAGTCACAGGACAGCTATTTTCCAATTTTAGGCGACAAACTTTGTATACACACGAAAACACAGGTTGGTAAGTGGAAACTGCTTTTTGTTTTATCGTTGTCACGTGTCATTCGTCTCGCAAAATGTGCGCAGCGAGGCCAGGCCAACGGCACGATGGTTGCTTTTCTGCGCAGTATGTCTTTACGCACCAGCTTGATCATTTCTGAATTTCTTCTCGCAGATATCTACGTTCTGTGCGCCAAGGTATTATTTCCTCGCCCGAGCTTGGGGCGACTTAAAGGGACCCTGCATCACTCCCAATCAACGCTTTCCCTCTTTCTTTCGCGTGTGGAAACACTACGAACGCTACAGCGATCGTCAGCACGGAGTGGCACTGCGTGATTTGCTCGCCGCCGCAGATACGCCTTCCATTTCTTCCTTGCTTTTCCGGCTTCCTTTTTAACGTGGCGTTCAAATGCGTTCATTGCTGCAACTGAAGGAAGGTCGGCGAACAGTCGCTGCTCCGCTGTAATTACGTAATTGAAGCCGTCGAAGAACGCCATGACCGGGAAAGAGTGAAATATCTTTTGAGCTAGTATCTAAATTTTCTGACGGGCGTAGAGCAGTAATGTTTTGCTGACGTACTTTGCAACCCCTTAATACAGTAGACTCGCGATAATTCAAGCTAGAGGAGACCCTAGGATGTTGTTTGAATTATCAGAAGTTTGAATTATCAAAAGTTCTCATGTGTACGACTCTGGGCAAGGTAACACCACACAACGATTAGCGCTTGACTTGAATCACATTTAATTTTTTTAAGCGCTTTGAAACCCTAATTGCACAAAATTAAAAGAAAGCTGATGCGTAAGCTCCAGGAGCCGAATGCCGTGAGCGTCACTTTCGTACCGCCGTACCGCTTTTTTTCTTTTTTTTTTTTCTTTTCTTTTTTTTGTGACACGGACACGCGATTGCTCGATTGCGCGTTCTTCTTTTTGTTTTTGCCACAGTGGCCCGCGTGGTTTTTACTGCACTTCGACAAAAGTAGGCAGCCAATCATGTTTAAAAGTTTTCTGAGGCCAGTTCGTTATTTTGCTTTTTAATTCGCATCGTTGAAACGGTAAATAAGGTTCGAAAGTTGAGAAACATCATAGTCTACCTTGCTTGTGCTTTGTGTCGAACGTTTGTTAACTACCAACGCCTTGTCTTTTGGAGGCTTGAGGCACTTATTTTTGATTTTTCGACTGTTATGATTACACAAGCACGCAAATTCTTAAATAGTTGCGGGAAGACAGTCGATATTTTTTTGGTATGGGCACGCAAAAAGTACGAATTAACCGAATGAAGGAGTTTTAATTAAGCGGTTTTTGAATACATTGAAAGAATAGCGGGCCAACCAAAAATTTGAGTTTTGTTTGAATTAACCCTAAGTTTGATGTATCGCCAGTTTACGTATAAATACTGGATGTGTCGGTTGACTACCTTCTTCAAGGATTTAGGATTTCGAAAAAATTTGAAAGAAGTGTTGCAGGAATCTGTAAGTGATTTTATCATGAACTAAACTCCGCATACCATGCAAGTAAGTGTCATATTGAAATTATAGCACAATAACAAAGCAGCATCTTCTTCCCTCCTTAACTAACTTTGAGAAGCAAGCAACTCACTTAAATCCCGACCGCCATTTACGATTTATAAAATGTAAGAAAATTCAGTGGAATTTGTTTGAATTTCACACTTCGCGCATTTTGCATGCTTCCTTGAGACAGCTGCTTGCCTGGATATAAAGGTTTTAGAGCGTCGCTGATAAGGTCTCAAGCCACGAGCGCATGCGCAGTGCGGCCACTACGCAAGAAACTCACCTGCCATCTGGGACATGGTGATGGCCAGGGTCAGAGGCCATGAGGCGTCCTGTCGGTCGACGTGCAGCATGTCCTTAAAGCCGAGGTAGATGACCGCCTCGGACTTGAACATCACCATGCCGAAGAAGACGTAAATGGCCATGGACGCGGCTACGGGCCAGCAGGCACGGGAGTCTGGCAGAGCCATTGCGGCGCTGCTGCTGCCACCTCTACTGCTTTCACTGAGTGGCTTCTGCAGTGTGTGGATGAGGTTAAAGCAATGAGGAGTCGCTGCTGACAAGGCGGCACACCTCGAAGCGTCGAGAACATCATCCCCAAACCACTAGGAATTCTCGAATATTAGTGTGGCTGCTCTACGCAGGCTTGCGAGCTACATGCATGGAGAATCGCATAAAATTACACTGCATGCTATGCTGATATTCATACCCCCAACTATACGGGGCTACATTTGCATTTATCGAGTTTATTCAGACAGTAGGTTTTAGGCAGTGGAGTTTTAGGGAGTGGGGTAGATCAGTTCTTATGCTGCCGTATCTAGCGCAGCCCATGAAGAATATTTGGGAGAGATTTTCTGCTCCCATTGGTGAGCTTTCCCAAGAGGTGCGGCAAGGATTGAAATATACATCTTTAGGTGGTGATCCATAAATGAAAACCAGGCCGCCATGTCTTCACGGCGAGCCAAATACAGCCTTTTATCCCCCTTGCTGATAATGTGCGTTTCAATAAAATTACTTCTCAAAACGTAAAGTCTGTTTGCAATGTCTTCATAAGGAACCTACGAATTTTCTGGTTATTCATTCGATGACACAGTAACGACGCAAGTTTTAACACAAAAGAATTCAATGTGCTGTCAATGGCATAGGTGTCGAATTGAGCCCGTAATTATAGCCCTGAAGAAAATATGTTCAAGCAAGTTACAACCCCTTTGTCAGTAATGATGGCTATACAACCAAACAACGTCAATTCGGCTCTGTACCTGAACGATGTATCAACTCACTCAGCGTTTCGTCCTTCTGCGTTACGACCCCTGTTCGTTGCTTTTTGAAAAAGAAGTACCTCTCGCGCGGCTTGTAGGCACGAAACGCCTGCTAGTATGCTGGGTTCACAGCAAAGATCATATTCGCGGGAAAGAGCCGTAATTCTCGTATAAACATACTTACTCTAAAATAAATTGCAACACTTTGTCTCAAACTACCCTCTAAAAGCGCAACAAATTTTACTAAACCAAATACCTTAAAGATACGTATAAAAGCAGCTCGGAACGACATTCGCTTCTCGTTTTTCGAGGCTGGTGATTACTGCGCATGCGTTACAGTGTACGTGCACAGTGACTCTTGGACAGTTTAGTGGCGAGTGCTGATGTTCTACGGAGAAAGCCATACAGAACAGGGTGCAGTTAAGATGGCGGTAATTGACAAAGGCTAGTCGTGGCATTCCTCTCAATTCCGCAGATGTGTTTCTACTGGATTGCTTAAACACGTAAGTGTTAGAACAGACGGTTCGTAACACACAAAAGGAGAAAGTTCGGCGATGATTTTATTGATGCAACCACTGTTGACACTTATCAACTTGTGGGTGGTGAACCGCGTGTCAAGTGGCTTCCCGACCCACATACTACAGGGTAGCTATCAGTCGGCGAGGCGGTCACGCTGAGATAAGAGAACAGGAAGGTCTGAAGTAATCCCAGGATCATTTTTCTTTTGCTTTTGCGGATACACTTTAAGGTATTTGCTTTGAGTTTGTGAGAGCTCACTAAGGAAGAGAGAATTCAATTGGAAAATTAAATTTTAAAATCTTGTTTTAACGTGAGAAAATGGGCGCGTTCGTTTGGCAGTTTTTAGGCAATTTTGACGAAAATTTCCAGGCATATTTTACAGAATTGTATCCGTAAGTTCTGTACTTCAGAAAAAGGGATGAATCGAGCTGCCTTATATATACCCCAGGGAGATTACCACAACTTTAGAACAACAGAAATAAAGAAATTACATTTATTCTCATCAGTGCTGCTGTATACTTTCCTTTCCAATGGGGCGGATGAATTATGTCTTGTGTATTTTCTTGATCTCTCCTTCCACCTGGTCCAAGTGCCAGTTTAGTTTACATCTTTCCCCTATTCTCAACCACATACGTCGGGATAATTTTGTGTGCAACAACTGTCATGTGCAGTGCGCTAGGTAAACGCAACTTCAAGTCATGTATCATTACAGGCTCTAGACAGCCGTTCATGCCACATGCCCCTTTGTTTTTTTTTTTGTTTTTTTTTTTGGGGGGGGGGGGTATAAGCCACCACCGCAGGCAAGCTGTGTCGCTTACTGTGGCGCAGTGACAATGCCAGCCATTTCATCAAACTAACTTCTCGCGAACAATGCAAATCACCACTTCTTCATAGTCAGCCATCAACAAAAAAGTGAAGTTTGGTTATGCACAGTTAACGGTTACTGTTATGCAATGGTATTCAGGTCGGTTATTCAACGCCGAGTTTAACACGTCTGATGGAGGCGAAAAGCGAAAACGATTGTGTGCTCGAGATGTATGCGCACGTTAAAGATCCCCATGTGATCAAAGTTATTCCGTGGTCCTCCACTACGGCGCGCCTCATCGCCTGCGTAGCGTTGACGCGTTAAACCTCATAATCAATGAAGTTCAAAACGTCGGGGCAATACTTGAGATACGTGGCGCGATGCAGAGAACGCCTTTGTATCATGAAGGCCAACGTTCATGTTTTCAGCTTTCACCAACCAGAAAAAGTGCGCGTATTCATCATCATCATCACCACCACCACCAGCCTATGTACGCCCACTGCAGGGCAAAGGCCTCTCCCATTAATCTCCAATTACCCCGGTCCTGTGCCAACTTTGACCAATTCATCAGCGCAAAATTCTCGATCTCATCTGCCCATCTAACTTTCTGCCGCCCCCGGCAACGCTTGCCTTCTCTAGGGATCCACTCTTATCCTTAATGACCAACGGTTATTTCGCCTTCACATTACACGCCCTGCCCACGTCCATTTCTTCTTTTTAATTTCTACTAATATGTCCTAACACGTGTTTGTTACCTGACCAACTCCGCTCTCTTCTTGTCCCTTAATGTTACACCTACCATTTTCCGCTCCATTGCACGCTGAGTCGTTCTCAATTTAAGTTGAACCCTCGAAGTGAGTCTCCATGTTTCTGCCCCGTAGGTGAGTACCGGTAAGATGCAACTGTCATACACTTTCTTCTTCAGCGACAATGGTAGGCTGATATTTATTATCTGATAATGTCTGCCGTATGCACTCCACCCCATTCTGATCCTTCTAATTATCTCCGCCTCATGGTTGGGATCCGGGGTCACAACTTGTCCTAAGTAGATATATTCGCGTACCGCTTTCACTACCTCGCCCCTTATCCCAAACTGCTGTGCTGTCCCGAGATTATTGATCATTACTTTGGTTTTCTGAATATTTCAGGCCCACGGTTCTACTTTGTTCGTCCAGTGCGGAAAGCATGCTTTGCAATTCGTCCCCTGCGTTACTTAGCCAGGCAACGTCATCAGCAAATCTGAGGTTACTGAGGTATTCTCCATTAACCCTTACTCCCACCTGTTCCCAATCCAACGTTCTGAATACTTCTTGTAAACATGCTGCGAATAACATTGGAGAGATTGTGTCTTCTTGTCTGACGCCCTCATCATTGTTCAAATTATGTTCAGTTGTCGGGATCATTAACCAATCCAGTACGTGTAGATGGATTGGCCAACGAATGATTGGCGGGTGAGTTCGAGTACCCCGCTCCTCAGGTTCATGGGATAGCGGATAAACGAGTGTTTTCTTCTGAAATTTGCAACTTTTTGGGAGGGTATTAATGTCTGGAGCTAGTAATGTCTTAGAATTTTGGTGGCGTATGTCATCATCATTGGGCAATCCCGCTTAGCAGGCATGGCGGACTGTGGATGAATTTTAGGGTTGATAATGACGGTAATAACTTTTTTCCGAAACTCAGTGATAGGGGCGAGGGGAAGTGGGAGTCTTCCTGGATTCCTCCTTCTGAAATTGTCTCTGTGCTCACAACAAGCGCAACTTACCTTCAAAGGCTTATTACACCAACTAGCCCGACATCAAGCTTTACTGAAAAGGTGGCCTGCAGCGCTTGCGCGCGAACGAAATCTTCGGCCAGTAATGCCTAACGCTATAGTGTCAAAATGATTCCGACGAAAGCGACCTTAACATTTCTTCCTTAAAGGGACACTGAAGTGATATGTAAACATTGCGGGATTACTAGCGCAAATTGTAGCCGGAGTCCCCAGGCCAAGTTTCGACCACTCTGGGCGCGTTTACGCGATTTTATTTAGTAGAAAAATTAATTCGAAAATGCTGTCCTCCTCTCTTACGCTCGCCCATTTTCTGTGGCGTTTTCGTGTGACGTCAGGAGGTGCCGAGCTCGCAATTGGCTGGGCTACTGCACGGCTCCCCGGCCTTCAGACAGAGTCAGTCGGCCCAGCGTTTCGTCCGGCGGCCGCCGACGGGTCGTCGCAATTCGTTCGCTCAGTTGAAACGAAGCCAGGACACGTTTGTGAATGGAAGAATGTGCCTTTCTTTACTTGGTTAGTTTGTACACTGTATCTAGCTCCAAGTCAAGGTCGCTTCACGCAAGCGCTGCACAAGCGCACATGCTACGCTTCGCTGACTGGTACGCCAGTAGGAAAATATAAGGCCTCTTGAAGGCGGGAGAAGAGTCAGCGAAGTCAATATAGGTACTAAGGAAATAAAATCAACTGATATTTTTACCGTACAGCGTAAAACTAGGGTGCGGGAAGCACTTTTTTGCGCTGGGCGAACAACCACAGCGGTCAGCAGCACGACTACGCATCTGCGAACGCTTTTCCGTCTACGAAATGCAATTGCTAGACGTGAGCTATTGTGGAAACTCGGGGTACGCTTACTGCACGAGCGCAATACAACAAATAGTCACCTAAGCTGCTTAAAACGCCAAAACTAAATAAAAGTGTAAACGTATTGTACAATATATACCTTTATATTACGAAGGGCGGCTGAGGCGGTCTCGTGGCCTAGTTGTCTGGGGTGCTAGGTGTGTTGTCAGTAGTGTTTTGCAAGTCACGAGTTCGAGTCCCCGCGGGTACGTGTTCTTTTTTTTTTTTTTTTTGTAAGTTAACTTTTTCGTTTTCTGCCGATGTTTTCTACATTGAGTTCACCTTTTTTTTTGGGCCGAGACGTTCATGGCTCCACGAACTAGTTCACAGAACGCGCGCAGGCTGGCACTGGCGCGCTAGCGAGTTCACGTTGGCGTGCTGTTGCCATAAGCACCGACTGCTTGCGGGCAGTGGGCACAGGCCAGAATGAACAGACCCTTGGCCTGGTGCGAACACGCTTTTTACGGTACAGGGATGAGTGAGGCAAGCTCCAAATATGAGGGAAAAGTGCATGACATTTGGGCGTCTGCGGGTACGCGGAGGGCGTCCATGCACTGCGTAGGCCTCGGCTAGTCAATGCTACGATTCCAAGCCGTCCTGGGAGGCTTATCTTTATGCATTTTCACAGCTGACAACATGGCAGAAGTGCGGTACGATGATTACTGAGTTATTGAGAATGCCCATCCAACAACGCCACCAGTTGTGTTTTACAGAACCGAAACCGAAACCGAAACTTTTGTTTGGTTGCTCACCTTGGGCATCGTCCAATCACGGTGCCCGCTCCTCCTAACGTCACAGCTTTAGTTGGTGCGGCCGCCGCAAACCGCGCATGGTAGTTTTTCTTCTTTCGCGCTTTGTAAAATAATTACCGATTTGTCAACCGGATAAACGATGAAAAGTGTGGCTATTTGAGCCAGTCTACGCAGTCCAAGCAAAACGGGAGCTTGACAAATTCACTTCAGTGTCCCTTTAAAGAAAGAGCAAGGCTCACCGTGATCCAGTTTACAACTTACTGCATGAGCCACGAAAAACGACCGAAGACGTAGTCAATCATCATTGCAGGAATGTCAAGCCAATGAACGCCCAATTTAAAAGAAAAAAACACAAAGTGGATGGGAACATGGACAGCTGTCTATACAAGCCAGCTTCGAGATTTATTTGTACTGCTTGCAGCCGCTGGAACTAAATACAAAAACTATCTTCAGAGGAAAATAAACGGTTCAAAGACAAGATCAGGGAAAAACAAGACAAGCGGACAATACTCGACTGGGTGTCTTGTTCTTCTGTGGTGCGGTCTTTGCCCCATTTATTTTCCATGCAAGACGATGTCTCAACCAGTTGAAGTTATAACAATCTCATTAAAGTTGTTTCCAAACTGTTAAAAACTGGACCTTCAACTTTTGACCGCCAATCACTGCGGTATCTTAAATGTGCTTGCCTCGTAAACATCGCGCACCCGCTGTCTGAATGCGCTATCGGACAAACAGAGTGCGCACTGGTTCAGATAACCCTTGTTCCTTATCAAAAAGTCCCCCTTGCGCTCTATGCGGCGAAGCATCGCCGTGGCTATGCAAAGGGCTGCAGTGAAGAATTTCGAATTAAATTAGTAGTCTTGCGGCTCTTGAACGGTCCAAAACATCGACCTGCGGCTAAACCGCCATGGGAAATTGAACCCGCGACCTCGTCTTTAGTATCCCCTCGCCTTGCAGACACAGACACCGCCACGGGTTATCGAATGTTCAAGGAAATAAATATTTGTAGGCTAGGTAACGTCATGCTATGTTGTGATAATTTGAATTGCAAGAGCATATCCGTTCATTATTATTTATAGAAGCTGGGCTGTACAAAAACGTTCCGCGACACAGCCGCCCTATGCCTGCCTAAAGCAACACATAAACGCCGTTCCAATTTTGGTAATTGTGCCGAAGCTTAACGAGGAAACTGGCGACTTGGGCGAACATGCACGCAAGTTCAGCTTGCTCATGAAGGTGCGAGCGAGTTCAGCACGAGGCGCAAATCATAGCGTCTAACTCGATAATTGGATTCGCGGTTGATTGATTACGAAGTTTCACACGCCGACGCTGCACAGGCAATGAGGCGCGCCGTAGTGGAGGGCTCCAGATTAATTTCGACCACCTGGGAATATTTAACGTGTGCAGAAATCTCGAACACATGGGCGTTTTCGCTTTTCGCATCCATCAGGAAAGCGGCCGCCGCGGCCGGGAACCGAACCCGCGTCCTTGGGCTCAGCCGCACAATGCCTAAGCCACTGAGCCACCGCGACGGGTATAATTGGATCAGATTAACAGCATACATACCTGAAACTGCAGCAAGCTGCAACCGTCCCAGTAGATGTGAAGAGCCGAACGAAGCGAGCCCACCAGGACGTTTCGCTGTTCTTCTCCCGTCACAAACCCAGACGTTCACGACGGCTTTGGTTGCTTGGTCGAGAATCCTTTTTCATTCTCCAGTTTTCGTCACACGCGCACTTTCACAGGTGGTCTCCCAAGAGGTGCGCAATGGCTGCAGCCATCATAACGTGCCAGGTTTACCAAATCAGTGATTAACGCACTCACCTGAGCCAATGCCAGATTCGGGTTAGAACTACCGCTTGGCAAACACGCCTCAAGTACGGAGCCTGCTCGCTTCAAAGCGCAAGCGGAAGCTGAAGTTTCTAAATAAAAAAAAATCGGAGATATTCCCAAGTAGCAAACAGGGGCTTACGTCAGCGAGTTCAGTTCTAACCGGCTGCACTGGCCGGTGACAACTGGATTTCAGCCAGGACTAAGCGCACCGGTGTCGAATTTCTGGAACACGCGGCTTGGCTGTCAAGTGGTTCAGGCCCACGCTGTCGAGACAAGCGCGATTTGGCGTGCTACGCGACCCTCCGAAGTTGGCTGATCGCCCGCTCGGTGCAGTGGCCTAGGGAGCACACCACAGCTGTTGAGTGAAAGCGTTCTTTTGAGGATATCGTCCGCGAGTAGCGGCGGCCAGCGCCCTGTCCTTTTATCTGTTGGGTTGACTGTCTTATCTTCCTTCTAGGGCGTCTTATCCGATTCGGTGATCAGCGCACATGCGCGTGTGCGTTTTCGCGCGTTGTCCTTATCCCCACTCGCTATCACTCGCTGTTACTAGTGCTACAAATTAGAACACAATTGGGCCATGATATTAGCTTGGGACTTCACGAGGTAATAACGGGAACTTTGTCTTCCCGAAAGAATGGGATGTATGAGCTCTTCCTCCAAATGACGCACGTGAACGGCCCAATACTTGCATCACACTTGACAGATAAAGAATGGGAAGTGTATTACAAAAGGTCTTATCAACACGCATTCGCGCCGCTTCTACAGAGTAGATAGACTGAAGTACTGCTTTTAAACAGTAAATGTTTAGGTTTTTCCCGAGCATATTGGTTATACCAGTCTGTTGACGAAAGCTTGCGTCATGTAGAGTAGTTTTTGCATGAATAGTGGTGCGGAATACACTGGCTGGAACGTACTGGCGGGCCTTTGTTTAACGCGTGATACTTCGAGAGCTTGTGAATGTTGAAAGATTTGGGGGCACCAAGAAGCGCCACTTTTTCTTTTTTGCAGATATCTTTACAGTTTTACATTTAGGCTTCCTATACGCCTTCTTTAATCACGAGAAGCCAGCTTTTACAGGAGTAGTGAACGCTGCCTGGACATTTATTTTAAATTAAATTTGAAAGAACTGCTTCTCTCGTCTTCCTTTCCGCCCTAAACATCCGCGTAATTCATTCTCAGGACTCAACAATCCTAGCGCACGAGTCTCTTTTCAAACCTTCATTAAAAATTTGGACAGCACTGAAGGGAATTTTTTCCTAGCAGAAAACCAACAAACCTGACACAGCAAAAGCCGCAAAAAAGACGCTCAATGAGCAGAAGTTTTAGTCCAAACAGACATGAACTGACTCCGGACTTTTTCCCCCACAGGGTCGAAAGGCTACCGTTGCGAAACGTTTTCCACACATGGCGTCAGTAATCTGGCCGACATTAGAGAAGAATGTCATAAAGGTATGCGAACAGAGTTTCCCCTAACGAAAACATCCCATCAAACGTCATGTCAAGTGCAAAATAATTATCACTGTACAGAGAATGAATGAATAAATTAATGAATGAACAGAAAAAAAATGCCTCGTTTGCTCATAACCTAGATGTGGAACTCGGGTAGGATGAAGTTCTTCGTATACATACGTGTTAGTGTCCGCGAAACAGAAAGACAAAAATCCTCCCGTCAACTACTACCGCTATGAAGTGTTCATGACGTCACTTCTTCGGCGTGCATCTCTTGCGCACAGAGCTAAGTCGTGCATTTTCCGCATCGTAAGTTTCGTAATGAATCAGAGCTTGCGGTCATACAAATACCAATTCAAGGGTCTCGTAGAGCACTGAGAACATGCGGTAGCTGGCTGCCATGTCCTTTGTTGGTGCTGCTTCGGCCACTTGTTTCACAGTAGTACGTAATTGCTAATCCTCTGTGGCCTATGTCTTAGGGACCTTATTTTGGTGTGAGAAAAAAGCACACACACAAAAAAAAATACTGGAAAGCCGACTAGCACTTCTGCGTTACGAGGAGGACCACCTTGCTGAAGCGCCGTTTAAGGGGTGAAGCCCCTTAGGGGCTGAGGCTCTTGGCGTCTCCTGTAGTCGTCGACGTCGAAATCGTCGCCCGTCTCGTGTAGTCACGGTACTAAAACACCTGGGCAATCGTTTACGCCTCGCGCTAGAGAGCATCACGGTTCAAAGACACGAGACTTTTACGAGACTTTTACAGCAAAGCTGTATATATTCTACTCTCCAACGGTTTCATCTGCGCGGGCAAAAACGCCAAGGCGCCAAGAATACACTTACACACTGCATGTTTCGCCCCTCCCGAGGTTTCACGTTAGTGGAGATGGCCCGAGATTTTTCGGTGTGCATGTGCGAGGCCAAATCCCACCAATGTATCCGCCGTCCTCGGGGTTGTGTCTGGGAGAGCGAAGGGGCTCTACAAGCTGGGAATTGTGAGGGTAATCTGAAGCGCTCGCCCCGTCATGCGCTCACTCGTTCTCCCGCATTCAAGCGTAGTCGGGTACCTATCAGGTTCCCCCCCTCATATCTGGGAGTTTGAAACTACGTTTGTCCCTCGATTCAAGAGACTGGCCAAAAGGTTAAAAAAGTTCTTCGACAAGATGTACATATCGGTAAAACATTTTCAGACTGCTGAATCTGGTGGCACAGTTCACATTCCGCAACATTGATCAGCAAAAAAAAAAAAAAAACATTTGAGCCAAATCATAGATACATAGCTGCTACTAGCAGCGCTCTTTTAAAATAGACGTGGCCGAATGTTCGCGAAAGCAAATAGCAATAACTCTAAAAAGAACGTGTTAAATGAAAATACAAAAAAGAATCGTAGTCGCGCCTCCAGCGCGAGGCGGCAACCCAAGCCCGACAATAACAAAAGGTCTCAACAAAGGGACCGCCACTAGTGCGAACTCGGGAAAATTGAACTGAATTCAGCAAACTTTATCCTTACAGGACCGTAACAGGAGTAGAAGAGCGTGAGAGGTGCGCGGGCACTAATTATTGTAGTGGTAATTTTTTTTTTGCTAACTCCAACGATCCAAGCTCGAGCGTAAACAACCCTCCTGTTAAAATAGTGCACACCAAAAATGGCTGGACAAACAGGAGCGAGCACATGGTGTGAGCGCTGGTAAAAAGTTCTTGTTTTCCGCCGAGTAATAATTGATACAAAAATACTTTGTTATGTAGTGTGGTTACACGCACATCCTTTATGCCTACGGTCCCGGCTTTCCCGAGGGTTCCAGCAATAATGAGACGTCCTAAGAAAACTGCTTTTCATTTCAGTTCCTTTGCCGCCCGGCAACAGCGCTGCCCGGCAACATCGCCCAAAGGTAACAGCGTTTCCTATACTTTTGAGGTCACACTTGAAACATGCCCTTTGGTCAAAAGAGAAGACACACACGGGTGAAAGGCTTCAACTGAAGCTTCTGCACGTTTCCTTTTGAATTTACAAGGTTTGAAGGACGCTACCTCAAAGTTTTTCAGAAAGCTTTAGGTGGATGACGCAACCGCGCCTCATTTTTATGCGATACTGGAGGTGATTTCGGAACGTCGTCACGCGGTTTTTCGCTTTTGATTGGGGGGTTTTATGCGCAGAAGCTACACGTGGGCTATGAGGTGTGTCGTAGTAGAGAACTCCAGATCAATATAGACTACCTGGGGATCTTTAACGAGCGTCAAAATCTCGACACATGGGCCCGCCTCCATCAGAAAAGCAGCCGCTGCTGCCGGTGGCTGCTTGGGCGTTTTTCACTTTTAAGTTTAATATTTTCAAATAAGCAGACAAAAATGGGGCCGTTTGGCTCGTGGGATGGTCACATAAAAGGAAGACAGAAGAAGGACAACTTGTGAAATTGTACCCTTGTTTATGCATCGCTGGTACATTTTAATGAGTCGATAACATCGCCTCTGTCCAAGTTAAGTTACACTTGACTGAGAAGACAAAACGATGCTTACGACTCGAGTTTCTGAAACGGAATAAAGTACGCTCGTGTGTGTTTAAAACTGGTGATACTAGCGCGTCTAAAATAGATTAAGTAGGAACATTTTTACAACAAATCCGAATGTTATAAGCAACATGTAAAGGTAAGAAACGGAATTCTGTGCTGACAGATTGTGGATGCCTCCTCTGCTGGTCCTCAGTTGAGCGGCTCTTGGCTGGTTTCATCTGAAATGTACAAAAATTTGAATCTTAAAAAAATGTTCATCTATGTAGCGCGAGCAACACGACAGCCACACCATCCCTCCAACTCGCCTACACAGGCCCACAAACACACGTGCATTTAACGCGTATATCTGCAAGTATTTCGGTGGTGAAAAATCTGGAAATAAATCCGTGCACCGGGTAAGCTGGCGGGTCATATATGTAAACTAATCCCAGCCGCGTAGTCAATTCGTGGTGTTCTTGACCTTATGGGTTAATACAGTTTGTTGACGAAACGTTTTCGAAATTACAAGTTCTTGGATTTTGAAATTCTTCTCCAGACACCACGGTGACTGGTATTTTTCTTTTTTCTGTGCGAAAAACGTGTTGAGGGAGCCTGCTTCGCGTAGGGAACATACTTTCTCCTGATTTATCACAAATAGGAGAGCAAGCGCGCAAGAGCCAATACAGAACTTCCAATTAAGAAAAGGACGAGAGGAAAACGGTTGTCGTGGCAAGCAAAACCAACGTGGCAGAGTTAACAATGATGCTACTTCCGCATTTTTTTGCAAATAGCTATGAAAAAATTGTGTCTATCTTGGAGTACTCAGGTACCCTACTTCCTTAAACTTCAGCCATGAAGTGAGCTGCTTTTGAGTAATTCCAGCTTCTTCTAGCAGGTTTTAAAACTATCTCATTTTACTTCGATGGACGAAAGAAAGTTATAAGACAAGCTTGTTGCAATTCCCTCTCTGTGCTGTTTTAGAGCCTCCGAACGCGCCAGACTGGAAGGAAGGGGAACGCAGCCGCCGGGCACCGTTATCTTTGCCAGGTCGAGCAACGAACGGAGTAAACATCTCTTCCAAAGGGTCACTCGGCTGTTCACTTTCTAGTTCGGTCAGCGCGTAACTGGAGCAAAAAGTCATGGCAGCAAAAAGAACAGAAAATTGCTGCCGTATGGCCCGCCCTTGTAATGATGAAAAGTAACAAGATCTCCACAGAACACTGGCGCGGTTGCGGGAGAGCACAAGGGTACTGCTGGTAAACAATATCTTGTAATTTCGATCCCTTCTGCTTGCCGCGCCATAAAAAATACTCCAAATTTAAGTCAAACCGTTCCATAAAAGATTCTGGACAGTGGCAAGTGGGCAATCGGGCACTGACCAATGTATTTATTAAGTTGGTGTTTCTTGACGCTGTGTTTTTCTTTCTAGTTCATTACTACTTCAGGTTACGCAAAGGAAATATGAAGACTGAAAACTTTCTTTTGGCGATCTGTTGCTGATATTCGTTATAGGTGCGTAAGCAAGGATGTGTTTTGGGAGTTCTGCTGGAACACCTTCACTTGCTTGAGTCTCTTTGCGAGACATCTTGGTTTGCTTTGGGTGCTTTTGATACGCCGCTCCGTGGAGCCCGCATGCTACGTTTCATGCCCCTTCGCCGAGCACGCGCCAACTTGATGAACCAGCCACGGCACTCTTGCCCCGCGATGCCATTTTGTTTTTTGCACATGCACACGGTCACTTCCGCTCCGGGGCTTCGCAGCCAACGGGCCAGCACTCCGCGCTGCCATCATGCTCCCTCACTGAGCAGGTGCTCTCCCGCGGTTAATGTATAGTTCCAACGGCACATCCGGAGCCCTTTCGGAGCAACGGTTTTGATCCGTCTGGACAGGAACGTTCCAATGGCAGATCGGGAGCAACCAGATCCTGTTCTAATGGCAGATCGAGAACGCCGTCCCAGCCGAGATCGCTCCGTGGAGTAAGAAAAGCTGCTCCCCCGAAATCGGCGTAGTCGGTCGAAACTCGCGGGGGGCCTGGTCTCTCGTGACGTCGTCGCCATCTGTTTTCGCTCTACTCCCCTTTTCGAATCACCATGGCCCCCGTTCCGGATAATACGCGCAACGGCCACAGTCACAACGGGAAAATAGATGCTGCACGCCGAGTCGCGTTCATGCTTGCTACTTAACGAAAGCGAGTAATACACTTGAAACTCGGAATCAAGTGGCGAGCAGCCCAGTTTGAACGACGACTGCGTTGGCATGGCGTATAAAATCGCCATTTGCGTTTTTTTTTTCGCCTGCCTACGAGGAAGCCGGCTAAACTATCGGTATGGGTGCCGTTGGACGTGACGGAGGCTACTGAAGTCCCTTCATCAGCAAAAAAAGCCGAAGAAGGGACTTTAGTTGAGACCCGACCATAAGAAAGAGCTTGCAGGGTAGCAGATGTTTTTGGAAGGGCCCTATGTAAAGGCTGCCGGGAAATTCCTGTTCCCGTCATGCTTCGGCATATGCTCCTGCGGGACCGCGTGCGTTCCAAAGGTCGGTTTGGAGCAACTGTTCTTCGAGAGAGCAGCATGCTCCGCGGCGGCGGTCGCCGATCGCTCCCGATCTGCCTTTGGAATCCGACATGAGCATTACATGTAACGAATCCTGCAGTTTGCCTTCCGGTGCAAACGAAGTAATAATATTACTCCGACAAATAGGTCAAGGTTAACTTAACTTTATTTTAATTAGAATTAAGGTTATGAAGACAAAATGCAGGTTTGGTTCACTCAAAAGTCTGCTTTGACTCGATAACAATCAAAACAATTTTATTGGGAACTTTAAGCAAACGATCAAGATTTTAGACTATAGACGAAGTGGCGACTCCCCAGCCGTTTCCGGCGATTTCTGTATGACGTCATAGAATCATGCTTGTGACGTTATACAGAAATCGGCGGCCGCCGTCCTAAGCTACTGTCGAAAAATATGATCAAGCCATTGTAGTGCGCCCCGTGGTTACGTTTGATAACTCCACGTAAGCATTCAAGTGATTCTAACACGCTTATACTATGCTTTTGTACTGGCCCATTTTTACACCACTGCAGCGCGAAATCGAATAGTACATATTGCATGCCGCTTCCGTTAATAGTGTATTTTTCGGAAATGTACTTTTCTCATTTTCTGGAACAGCATAACGTCCTCACAAAATTCCAGTATAAGTTTAGGCGCAGTCCTACCTGCACGCAGCTAGTTGAGACTGTTCACGGCTTTGCTAGTGCAATTATTAAGGAATTTAAACTGACGTCATTTTTATGGATTTAAAAAACATTTGACAGAGTTTCTCACAACAAGCTATTGCACAAATTAGACAGCATATTACAAAACATGCTAGTCGCATGGATCCCAGCATACCTCTCTAATCGCCAACAATTAGTTTCTCATTCGTTGGTTCATCCAGATGTGTTCGTGTTAATTTTAGCGTTCCCCAGGGCTCGGTGCTTGGGACCTTATTGTTCTTGATTTTCATAAATGACATTGTTACCGGACTGTCACTTGGTGTCATACTTCACGATTTTATATCATATAAACAATTGTGTGTAAGTTTCGGATTGGTGAAGGCAATTGAAAATAGGAAATATTTTAAAAATGTTTCCATGAAAATAACGCACTTGAAAGCCCTTTTCTCACACATCTATTCCGACAGAAGTGAACCACTATAAGTACGTGTGCCGATGGATTTCCAGTGACCTTAACTGGGCTAAGCATATCAATACTGCCGCGGCTAATGATCTTAGAAAACTCCTTTTTAAGATGGGCTTTAAAATTTTCGACCCTCTCCGTACGCCTCGTAGGTCACAACGATGTTATTCGTTCAATGTTAGAGTATGCAGTAATTATTTGGGACCCTTAAACTTAAAACAATATTAAAAACTAGAAAGCATTCAGAAGAAGGCGGTCAGGTTTATGCACAATTCTTATGGGTGCACATCGATAACAGCTCTTCATAAGAGCAACCTGCCAACAGTATCAGAGGAATCGAATCCCACGTCTCAAATAGTTACTGGACAGCATGCTATTGACACCTCCAACATCTAACTTTTCAACAGATTACGATACAAGACGCCGACACGCCCTATCAATCCCACCGCTCAATTCACGCAACAACTGCTTCCAATACTTTTGCTTCACAGTAACCATTGTAGAGTGGAACAACCTCTCTTGCAAGGCGCTAACCGAAAAATCGCTATCTGCTTTCGAGTCGCATCTGCACACATGATGCATATTGTTCTGTTTTCTGTATATTTTGTGTATGTTTGAGTGTTTCGCAGCGAAAGTGACTCCTGCAAATATTTTTCTCCACCCTGCTAAGATCTTGAACAAAGATCGCAGTATAAATAAAAATAATAAATAAATAAATAAATAAATAAATAAATAAATAAATAAATAAATAAATAAATAAATAAATAAATAAATAAATTTCGTTGCTGGAATGAAGCTGAGTAAGTTACCGAAGGCTAGCTCTTTCAAATTGAGCAAATTTGTATTTTGCCTTCATGGGCTCTTTAGATGTAGCTACTTTCAGCTACTCGAGTGTGTTAGCTACACTAGACACTTTTAACGAAACTTGGGTAGTTTTTTTTTTTTTCGCTAAGCGGTTGTCGTGCCGGTGCGTACCCACCTGGTAAGCGTCGCCACCCTGCTCTCCGCCGACACCTCTCCACAACGGGGTTGATCATCCACGTGATAGCGAAAAGGGCGTTTATGATGGCAAACGCTCCATACAGGGGGTTGTATGAGCCGAGCCTATCGCGAACGAAACCTGCGCACGGGAAAGAACGTCACAGCGAGCGGGAGCTGTCACCAAGAGAGAGCAGCGTGCTCACACAATCACGCGGGCATATCCCACATTGCGCTTAGCTTGCAATCACCAACGCCATCTTGCCAACCCATCGAAATTCCATCATTCCCGTGCCACGTGGTTTCGACTCCAGAAGTTTCTAATGCTTCGCATCAACACTGTCCTTCGCGTCGCAAGAGGTTCCAAACGGTAAAGCTTGGCTTCCTCGTCAGGCACAGATGGGTTAATCTTAACGGGAAAGCGTGGCTTTAAGCGTATACAGGCCGACTATAGGCGTGCCGAGGATGCCAATCCATCGCGAGGTATGCACGGACAGATAATGTAAGGAAGTTGGGCACGCATCATAAAAATAATATTTTTCAAATTCTGCACAGAGCCATGCACTCTTCCCCACGTAGTGTTGGAGGGCTGACATGTCAATTCGTGTCACAAATCCTCACGCCTTAACTGCGCAGTAGGAGGGTAGCTGACGAGCTCAATCCCGGACAATCAACAACATCTGGTAGGCCGGGCGAAACAGGCCGCCTAGACCCAGGGCTTAATAAACCATAAGGGCACCCCACCTGGTAGTCAACCAAATAGATTTGCTGTAATAAATGTTCGTTCATCATTATCTCTAAAATACTTTCCGCTGGTTGAGCAGCGGAGAACATTCCCGGAATAATGAAACTATCACAAAAATGTTTTTCGGTCCTTTAAAAAACTTGAAGAAAAAACACTTGTCACAAATAATATCGAGACACGCAGGCAAGACGAGGCATCTTAAAGAGGGAGCGCTAAGGCAGCATCAAAGTCCGTCCTTGGTTCAAAGCGACTTGGAGGCAGAAGCGCGCTATATAAGACACGGTTTGGGAGAACTCATTTGCATTCGGCTTTTTCTTCCGCTCTGCTGAAGTTCACGCCGCACGCGCGGAGCCCACTTCCCCGGCGTGATAGGGTGACGGGTATTAAGCCCACCAAGTCAGGTATATCCGAGATGACAGCATCTCCGAAAAAGACGCTCGGCGGGCGGCACGCGTCGAGCATAACCGACTTCGCCCTTGGCAGCAAACGCGGACGCCGCCGACATGCCGAGCCTTATCCGGACGAGAGACAGCAGCGCACCGGCGGTGTTAATTCACACTTTAATATGGGTCGCTCGAGGACGCTGGAGTCTGCTTACCTCACCGTCTCCCAGTTTCTCCGCGGACATCGAGCAATCAGGTCGCTAAGAAGGGTGCGAGCGTACTCAGAACTTTACGAAAACGCATTCTGAGAATCGTTTAAATGGCATGTCGCGTAATCTAATACTATGCGGACGGTTTGACTTGAGGGGAAGGAACAAAACGTGAAAATTTTTGGGTCTTTTCATCGAGCCCCGGGGCGCAAAACTACTCCTGAGGATTACAATTACATACATCATTATCTTAAAATTCCGCCACCGTGGTCCAACGCGTGCCTGAACCATCACCTAATTCGCGCCGTGAGTTATTCCTTGGTTGCACGCCTGTTGTAAGAAAGGGCAAACATTTATTTTTTGTATAACGTATAGCTGCTATATCTTTATTTCCTTTTATTCCGCTGTAATCGTTTAGTTTCCTTCCTGTGCCAACCGTGCACGTGTGCTATTTTTTTTTACTCCAGTTGCGTAGATCCATCAAGAAATATGGCCGCGCGCAGTAAAAATTTCAGTACCAGCCAAGAATACAGCTGACGGCGCTTTGTACTGCCGGCTATATACAGGGTACCGCAATGGTAATTGGAACACTTAAAAAAAAATTCTGAGCGAAGGTCGCATTTTGTGGTCGATGTTGTGTGACACCGGGAACAACGACGGTACTTATCTGTTTATTCTGAAAATAAATAAACGATTTTCGCCAATGGGAAAATGGCGGCCAGTTAGGACGTGCGAGCTAGCGCAAGTTGATTTTGGAACGACGGCGCCACGTGGGGATGCCATAGAGTTTCTCACTAGCTCACCTGGAGTGGAATCTGGCGCTAGCGTCAACGTGATTCGGCGAAAGTGCTCTACGCCTCCATAGGTGCCGCCATAGTACAGTGTACAATGTAGCCATAGTGTGTAGTTCGGCCGGAAGTTCGGCGTGGCATGGCCGGCAATGACTTGTGGCTACGCAAATTTAGTTTTTGTTCAAAAAATTGCTGCCAAAAGTGCCGCTGTTAAGACATTTTATTTTGTATAAGACAGTGTGGTAGCGGGCTTATCTTGCAAAACAAATTTGGAGGTTCAAAAAAAAGGGGGGGGGGGGGGAAGCAGAAGTCCTGCATTTGGCTCCCGCCTCAAGATACAGCGGGCTATCCTGGAACTGTTTTTCAAAAATTACATACTCCAAACTGGGTGAGGTTTTCTTTGATGTTTTGTAATATTTTGCTGAAAAGAATTATTTAAAGTGTCTTAAACTGTTTCTTGCTTCCTACTATTATTATCGTAAGCTGCGCGCTTTGGCAGGCGAAGCAGATGAGGTGCAAGAATCATGTAATCGCGTCGTATTTATTTGTTCTGTCCAAGCAGATATAAATAAACCTAGAGGCGAAGCCTGTTACCGCACGCCCGCAGTTTTCAAGCACGCGCGCAAAGCATTATGAAATTGCATGAATGATTTAAATGGCAAATAAATACTGGCTTGTCGAGTAGCTATGTATGTTTCCGCATTGTGCCTGCCCAAAGCAGTGCAATCAACCTGATCAACGTAATCAACCTGAATTTTTTTTTTACTTTGCACAGGATGAACACATATGCAGCATGAACAACTGCTTGGCTAAAATGCACTAATGGGTGCGGTTAGCTTGCACAGAGGGCGAAATGCTTTGCTCTGAGCACTTGCTAAGGAGCTCGACCGTATGAGACCTGGGAAAGCAACATTGAATGAGTCAACATCCTCAAGCATCCACTTCGATTCAAGCATCCACGTTAAACCAGTTCTAAATGGTGCGAATTTTGCCTGCGAATTCGCCTCATGTTCGTTCGCAGGTGAATTCGGCTGCGAACGAAAACAGATCGGCAAAACGGTCTATTTTCATTGCTGTGACAAATTGCCAAATTACAACCGGCGTTCACAGGAAAAGTTCGCCTGTTCCAAGCATTTGGCAAAATGCCACTGCAACAAAAATATATGGTTTCGCTGCACAAGCGGCACCGCAGCTGAGAATTCGCAGGCGAAATTCGCACTATGTAGAACGGGCCTCACTCGTGTTTATTACCAATCCAACTCCATGTCGATAGACTTACTTCTCGTTTTATCCCTGCTTGCCTGATGCAATTTGCTGCGGTGTCTATGCCTATATCCCAATCTTTTCTTGTCTTCGTGGTCACTGCTTACGGCGAAAAAAGACAGCAGACATATCGTATCCAGTGACAAAGCTTTCAATGATATGAGCTTTGACTTTCACCTGTCGGCTTAATACGGGCATGCCTGCTTGCTCGCTCTTCATTCTGGTATTGATGCGATTGGTCGTGAACGTTATTTTGGAGGTATTTTCAGACATGCTTATGCTGAAACCGCTGAGGCAGGATCCGCGAACCCCACCATGTCCGCGGCTATTTTATCCAACTACACGGAAAATATATTAACTCAAGTAACCAAATCATAGGACTGCTTGTGTTTAATAAATTAGGAAGCCGCACGATTTACTGTTATCTCTTAAGGCTTGTTGTTAAGCAAGCTTCATTTAACCTACGTCCGCTAATATATCATGCGCCCCGTCTGAAACGTTTTTCGCCGCGCTTGAATAAACTGTTTGCCAGCAGGTCTACTTCTGCTGTACGAGTCAGTAAGTTCTATAATTAGCCACAGCTCGCATACCGATGACGGGTGACCGAAAAAGACAAAGGATTCCGGTGATGAAGTTCATGGTTCCGAGGCTCAGTGAGAGGGAGTCCTCGTCGGACCTTTCGGAGACCATGACAGTGCTGGCGAACATCCGGCCACCTCCGGAAGAACCGACCAAGAAGCAGCTCGCTGCTTGGAGCTCGAATTCCTTGTGCAGGGCGAGGCCTGCCATCGCCAAGGCCTGGGTACTGAATCCCCAAAACATCACTGTCTCTCCCGTCAGGATCTGCGCACAAACACGCGCGCAAGAAAAAAGGCCTATTATTTTGGGCGAGAAAAATTAGCGAGGCGCAGAAACGCACATGAAGCAAATAAACCAAATCTCTTTGGCGTTAATTTGTACGCCCTCATCTCCCACTAATACATCGATCTGATCAGAGCATCTTAGCCCTTGCGGGATCAGAGAAGCGAAAATCGGGCGATGAACATAACCAGCTATATTAAAAAAAACTATTTTTAGCCACCAGTCACGCGGGCTCTTGTTTTAGTTTAGCTCCCTTAGAAGAAGCTGCAGCTCTTTGTTCTTTACCGAATTCGACACTCCTTGAGACGGTGTAAAGCTACAATTTAAGGCACTACTATTGCAACTAGTTGAATAAAGCTGCTCAAGGCCGTAAATTACTAAAAAACACCAAGTGCCAAATGAAATATTTGTTTTTGAATAATTGTTTCTATTGTCCGCAGCAATCGGCTCCCAAATGAAAGCTAAATAACTTTAAACAGCTAATGAAGAGTACGGAGGTGAAAAGGAGACAATAAGCAAGGACTCCACAAAAGCAACGCAAAGCTATGCTTCCCACACACACACAACAAAAACGAATTTGCTGTTCAACGCACGAAAGCGGCTACACAACAACGGATGTCTGTTTAATTACTTTCGCCTTAACTTCTCGCCCGTCGCTGCGTAGGCATCGTGGTATTTTTTTTAATTGCACGGTCGTTGAGGCATACGGCGGCTATGTTTCAATGTTCCAGCAGCAGTGCGTGAAACGCCCACTGCGCTACTCTCGCTGCAAATGGCCCCTTTCGCCCGTAAACAGTGTGCTAAACTGTTTCCGACGATCTAGTTAATTATTCTCGGCCCTAGGACAGCCATCGTGGAAAAGACACGTCCCATGAATGATTTCCCGCATGTCGCGCCTGTAATTAAGCGAGCGGCCACAAGGACTTGCTTTTCCATCCGTGTGACCGCTGCACGAGAATTTATTTTACTGCTATTAGCCTTATTGGGCTTTTCACGCAGTTCTTCGTAGTCTGTCTTTATCTGTCTGCCGTTTTTGTCTATTGGTATCTGTCAACCTATTTCCCATGGTAGGACCCATGTGGCCTTCAAACCAAGGAACAGAGACGGGTTCTGGGAGAAACCAAAGGAGGAAGTCGCGCGAGTTGGACATATGCATACTCGAATTAAGAAGCCAGCACACAAAATATGCAGAAATTTAGAGAATTGTCTACTAATGCGTAGGTATCAACCTTATTCCGCTTGTCTAGAATAAGTTCTTTACAGCCAGTAATGGCTGAGTAGCAAAAGGCGTTGGATTTTTTTATTGTTTTAAGTTTTCACTTGTTACTTCGCAAAGTGTTTTTTTCATCTCGAAAATTTGAGGCGTCGTGCAGGGTTGGTCTGTTTTGGCTATTTCTTTATTCGCGTTTGCAACCTTCTTTTCCGCGTTTTTAGTTTAGCGTCCTTTGTTTTTTGGAGGACGTGCATAAGATGCACATTTTTTATTTTGCCTGAGCATTTGTGAATTTCGTTTCTATTTTATGGTTTTGGTTTGCCAAAATTTTTTATTTGCGATAACTGACCAACTATCTTCATTTACGCGCTTATACATTTCTGGGGAAATTCAGGGCTCACTCATTTTCGCCATTTTTTATTCATATTTTGAACGACCGTTTGCAGACATTTTTGTTTACTCTTAAGATGCCTATTTTTGTATATGCCAGGTCGTTTTTATGAAAATTTCATTCTTTTTGTTTTCAGTTTCTGGCATTTCAAAATACTGTTCGACCAATTATCTTCACTTGCGCTGTTAAAAGATTAAAAGTTTTACTTCCGCCAAATCCGCATTTTTGTGGAAAGGCAGGGCGTTACACGGTCCTGGCTGTGGCGATACTCTGGAGAGAGAAAGAGAAAGAGAGAGAGAGAGAGAGAGAGAGAGAGAGAGAGAAGAGAGAAGAGAGAAGAGAGAGAGAGCGGGAGAGAGAGAGAGAGAGAGAGAGAGAGAGAAGAGAGAGAGAGAGAGAGAGAAGAGAGAAGAGAGAAGAGAGAGAGAGAGAGAGAGGAGAGAAGGAGAGAGAGGAGAGAGAGAGAAGAGGAGAGAAAGAGTGAAGCAGAGAGAGAAAGAAGCTCTTTAATGTGAACTGGTGAGGTCAGCCCCGCTAGGGACAAGGCTTGCTACACCAGATGGGGGTGACTACGTTGATGAGTAATGAATATTAGACATTAGGGTTACAGCAGGTAGAAGACAAACAAGAAACGTTGAAAAAAACGTAAAAACAAGGAATGCTGCCAGCAGAGTCCTGACATAAAAATACAATTGAAAAGAGAATCGTTAATGTAAACACTCAAACAAAATGAAAAGTAAACGACGCCAAAAAAAAGAGTAACAACACCAACCCAAGAAAAATAAATCGATGAACGCCGGCGACACCAACGCAAGCAAAGTAAATAGATGAACGCCACAGTGCGAAAGAGTAGATATCGCGACACACTTGCTCTGTCTGATCTAGAGAAATTTGTCTAAGTTCAGTGTCTAGTAGGAACTGAGTAGAACTTTTGCGACCTAAGGTACTGTCAGCAGTATTGGCCCAGGGCCCAAGAAAATGACGAAGTTCCAGACTGCTTCCATGGCTGTACACGAGAGAGGGAGCTCGCTGCAGTTTTCCGCGGAGCAGCGAACCGAGGGCAGACGCACAACAAGTGATCTACAGTCTCACGCACAGCGCAAGTCCGGCACAGAGGGGAATCGTCCCAACCTATCTTGAACTTAAAACTCCGAGTAAATGCTACATCCAGGCGTAGTCGGTGCAACACTCCTTCACACCGCTTGTTGATGCCGCGTGGAAAGCGGAAGTTGCAGGGCGGGTCAGTAGCCTGCAGTGGTCGCAGGAGTCCTGCAGTGGTCCCTGCAGGGGTCCTGCAACCCCGACATTTGTGCAGTCCATCCACTTGCGAGGATAAGGGCGTTGCTGCCCTCTCGGGATAAAGGAAGCTGGGTCGTACTGCTCATAAAGTGGCCTGCGCTGGCGGCTGCATCAGATCTAATATTGCCTTGTATGCCCCAGTGACCAGGCAGCCACTGAAGATTGATGTCATGACCTTCGCGCACTGCCATTGTGTGTGAGAGAAAAGGGGCTCTAGTATGTGAACGGGTGAACTGCGCATTAAAACACAGCCGAGAAGAGGGAAAAGAAAACACAGCACTACACTCACAACTGAAGGTTTATTGAAAATAGTAACCTAAACTTATGTACCCAAAAGACCGCGCATTTCGAGTAAGGTCATCTTTTGAATGACCAAGCTAAGCGCAGGATTGCATTTTCTACGTTACGCGCACTGCAACAAAACTGTGTGTGCGACGTCACCGAAGGTCTCCTGACACAAGTATCACTCTATTTATAGGTATAAGAAGCTTCGGACACTTCTCGAGTGAGCTGATTGCATTGTTTGAACAGCCAGGTTTATTGGAAATAGACGGGTGTACGACCACACGAGACCTAGTGGGATGCTAAATGCCAAAGTAAAAGGTACTCAATGTGTAGATAATGCTTGTGTAGTCAGGTATTTACACAGGGCCCCGTCTGTCCGATAGAACAAAGGCCACAGAACAATGAAATCGGATAAGCGACCTATAGGGTAAGGACAACACACTTATATCTACGGTCCCCAACACATCTTTGGCAGATTTGCATTTGCTCTCTTTTTAGCAACCATTGCAAAAATGCTTGCTAATTCATTTGGAGCCTTCAAAACAACGCAACTCCATGGCTCGAATCTACGCTTTTTTTTTAATCTAGAAGTTTATATGGTAAAAAGTTGGTTACGCCAATAAAGTTAACTTTGGTTTGATTTCCACCAAATTAGCAAACGTTTCCACACTGGTCGCTAGAAACTCGAGAATAAGATAAGCCTTATAACAAGTGTGCTGGGGACTAGCGTCACTAAATAAAGGCTTATTTAGTGACGCTACTGGGGACCATAGGCAACTTATTTCACTCGCTAGCTTAAATCCCTCCAGCGTAAAGATAAAACGCGCCTTCATCCACACAGTTTGTTCGTGTCCGTTATGTTTTGGAAATAACACGGTGGATTGTGACGTATGTATGACGTGTGTGGTCACATTGGTTTAGGTTGTATTGAAATGTGTGTCCGTTCTAATAAAAAAATCAGTTGCGAGTCAGCGCTGTGGTTTGCCGTTTCCCTTCTTAGTGTCAGTGTGTAAGTGGGCTACCATCAACAAGTTTCAAATTCAACGCTGATGAGCCCAGTTGTCACTTCTATAGGCAACTTAAGTACGTTGCCTGTGCAGTAGGGGTCCTTTATGGCATTTTGTTGTCCTGTGATCTTTGTATATCGGACAGAGGTGCCACTGTGTAAATGGACGAATACGCGGGCACTATCTGCAAATTCAGACTGCTTCACACTGTGCCTTGTGCGGTCGAACACCCGTCTTTTTCAACACAGTTATTCTGTTCAAACAGTGCAATCAGCTCAGACGGGCAGTTTCCGAAGATTCTATATTTGTAAATGCAGAGAAACTTGAGTCAGCCAAGTTTCGACGACTTTGCACAAAAATAAAGGAAATTTCTTTTTTTACAGGATATTCTTCTAATATCCTCCCGGATAATTTTTTAATATTTATTTATTTCTCCCTCACTCACTCGCTCCGTCACTAGAGGGAGCGAGTGGGCAAGTGAGCGAGCAAACGTTCACCTTAACGGGCTTGAGGCGATGATTGTTGGGCGCCCGCTCGCCCTTGGGTCTGCTATGGTCCGGGAAGCCCTGGTCCTTGCTAGCTGCCCACGCCCTCTCCACCAGGCTACGCTAGACAGAGGTCGGTCACGGCCACCTGGCCCGCCCACTGCTCGTATGTTGAGTTAGGGTTGAGGGTAAGGGATGGGTTTCACTGGCACTCCTATACTTGCACTAGGCCCTTTATACAACACCATAACTACAGAGCGACCTCTTTAGAGCTAGGAATACACAACACATTAAGCGAAATAGCAGAGGCACAACATACAGCGCAACTCACAAGACTAGCACAGACAAAGACAGGCAGATCGATATTACAAAGAATAGGTTCTCAAACGAGGCTGCAGGGGGACAAGGACCGATCGCCGCTGCTGCGCGCGCTGCTTCGCTTTCTGCAGGTTCCACCAATTCCCAAACATATGGACCCAGAGATGAACCAAGAACGTCGCCTGGCCAGAGGCAAAGGCCCTCACCGCTACATATACCGCGGACACTGGTGCATACTATGTCGACCGCGGCGGCATACCCAGACCGCCCGGACACGTACGCTGTGGCCGTGGTCGCGGCGACCTCAGGGGAGCTGTACACGGCGGGCAGCGTACGGGCTCGGGACTCCAACCAAGCAGAAGAGCTGGCCATCACACTAGCCCTAACTAACCCAAAGTGCACACAGTGTTAAGCAACTCGCGTAGTGCGGTTATGAACCTCGCTACAAACAAAGTGTCCTCGTGGCGCGTCTAGGGTGTGCGGGGCCCTACCACAACGACTAGTGCCAGCGACTATCAGGTGGTTCCCAGCGCTATGGGCCCGGTGAGCACGGGTGCGAACGTAACGAGGAAGCAGACCGAGCACGCGAATGTGCTCACCGGCCACAGCACTGCCTGACCCTCGACCTACGGAAGGCGACAATGACGGGATGATACCGGTTGGCAACAATTAAAGGGGTGCTGACCTGGTATCGGGAAACAGAACGACTTATCCGCCACACACCGGAATCTCACCCGACGGGAGGCAGTACTGCTAAGACAGCTGCAGGCACCGCGCAATATGGACGCCAGTACTCGCAAAGCATGTATGCCCGGAGGTATACCAAAGTGAGGGGTGTGCGGGGTGCGGCAGGATCGAGCCACCATGGTGCACGTGTATGGGAGTGCCAAGAGACAGACCCACTCATGGACACGCTGCCACCACGCCTTGCCAGTGCGGTGGCCAGCACAGACTGCAACCTACAGCGGGAGGCCGTTCAGCTTGCGCTGGCGGCCCTTGAACGCCAGCGGCCGAACACGCTGCCTCCCCCCCCCCGAGGAGGCCGGCGACAGTAGGTAACCTCTCGCAGGCAATAAAGATGTTTCTCTCTCTCTCTCTATACCTTGTAGTACAGGGCGCCGGGTTGGGGGCAGTGACTGCAGGCAGCGGGATAGAATTTGGGGTATATGGTGTGCACTAGAGCGCCGTGGGGATTCTTTTTCAGCCGTCCAGAGGCGGTTGTCTCGTGTTTAGAAGAGGGGGTTGCGGTGGCGGGAGTGTCGTCGTTAATGGCAGTAATTGGCGAGAATGCATGTTATTCTTAAAAAATTAAATCCTGCGGATTGCCAGGTTGTCGAAGTTGATCTCTCTGGACACTCGTGGTCTTTTTTGTGTATATAGGTTCACGTTTTTTTCAAATAAACCTTCAGTTGTGAATGTAGAGCTTGTGTGTATTCACCCTCCTATCGTCTGGATTTGTGGGCTCTGATATCTCCATATATGGTAATGGGGGTAACTGGAGGCCGAGGGTAGGGAAGGGAAGAAAGGTGGGAGTGCAGCAACTGCACTTTGAAATCTGGTGAGTCTAAAGAAATGAAGATGAATGCAACTGGAAGAATTCAACTAAACATTCATTTGACAGCCATCGCATATGAGCTCAGCGTGACTTGTTTCCGCTTGCTTAGCTCTTTTCCTACTCAGGGCACAAACACGGTACATGGCACTTGTTGGCAGAAACCATACGTATTCAGCTGACACGCGTGAGACGGATGTAGCTAGACGTGGTTAAAGCGTTTTAATTCGCCCCAAGAATCGACGCGGACAGCGCAGGTAGCCGGCTTAAACAGTGGTGCGGCATCTGCTGGCAAGTGCTCACTTCCTTTTCATCACCCCACTGAGAAATCTGGAGGTCGTTATGAGACCGAAATGTGTTCGAAACGCGACACTGAAACTGAATCATAACGTAAACGTTAAGAACCAGCTTGCGTGTGACGAGGCAAGCAATTCGCTGAGGCTGGGTTGGTTGCAGTGTTCTTGTACACTGTTACATTTTCAATGAACAAATATTTTTCCAAACAGATTTAAAATGGCTCGGAATGTCGCTCATATAGGCGTAAAACTACATACGCATCCATTGTCAAGATTTGAGAGTGTCTGCAATGCGATGAGAATTGTAGGCTGCCGTTCCATTCTGGGCTCCGGATGAGTTCCGGCTGCCGTTATAGACGCTCTGTACCATGACCGGCTGTATAGGTGACCACCTGCCCATGCTCAGTGACCACTCCCCTCCATTTGCGTTTTCTTGATAGCAGGCGAGAGTCAAATGCCACTCAAGCGGGCGCAGTGGCATGGAGACCAAAAAACACTTACAAAACAGGCTGATCGTCTTTTTCTGTTTCTTTTCGCCGGCTATGCGCACTTGCTCGGTTCGCCTCTATTGCGGTTATCTTTTGTTCTGGGGTCATTACACTTATTTATAGCACTTAGGTAAATCACTCCCATCTAAACCCCAAAAAGAACTGTTCGTACTGCTTCTCCGGCTCCTGGCTTTGATAAGACATTTATGATCGCCAATGGAAATTTTCGGGGTTTGTATAGTTAAGCGCAAAGAATGGACGAGGACTGTACATTCGTTTGTACATACATTTTTACAAACCTCAACCGTAACAAATCATGGACTACCACTAGGCCCATCGATCACGTTATGATATTTTCGGCCGTTGTCGGTGAGCATGACATCTAAACTCGCGCTCCCTTTTTATATTACGTTTACTGAGGCTGCCTGTAGCCTGCCTCTATAGCTTCTTGCTATGTTTAATCAGCACCGATGTGTTTGTCCACCTCGTTCTCGTCCCTTAACAGGCACACTCGGGTCAAAGCCCACTGGTGCAGACACAGAGCAGATATTGTGCAGAGGGTTGGGGTAGCCAGCCGATTGAGCAGGTCGCGTACCCCTGAACTAGATGAGCGTGAATGAACAAAAGGAAGCCCCTCACTTTCCTGAATGACGTCCGCAGCCTGAAACCCGAAATACATGTGCGGAAAAGTACGCGTTTCCACACGTGTCCTCCACTCCGAAAACCGGTTTGGCAGCCGGAAGACCCCCCTCATCATCCGCGCCCGTGCGCGTCCAACCTGCCAGATATATTTCCTCGCCGTGCCGGAAAACGAATTGCTCGGACGCCCATGTGTCTGGCGCATCATGCGACCCCAATGAGTGACGTAGCTATCTCACCTTGAAGTCGAGGGCGAGGCCAGTTCCAACGCGTGAGCACAGGTCCCCAAGCCCGTATACTGTGACGAGGGTAACCGCCTTAAAATTGCCGAGGCCGCTGTCCTTGCCGAAGTCCACAGCGGTCATGGCGAACGAGATGAGCACGAACATGGTCACGGCCCGGGAAGCCCCGACGTGCACGAACCTCCAGGTCCGCATCGAATGAAAGTTGCGCGCCAGCCTGCTCCATTTGGTGGGCGCCGCGCTCCTCTGGAGCAAACGGTCCGCCTCCTGCGGCTGCGAGCACCCGGGACGGGGAGGAGGCCTGCGTGATTTTAAAAGAAACATGCTTGGTACAGCGCAAAAAAAATGAAGGAAGCTCACACTGACGCGTAAGACTTAGAACCAGCGAAGCTGTACGCAACCTTCACGACCATCACGACGGTTTAAGTCCACGATTGCAGCCTACTTGCATCTTCGCTGCCGGAACGACCTTTACTCCATCATTGTTGCTATAATTGTCAGATTATTTCATTGTTTTTGAAAGGGATAATCATTTGGCATCACCTTGGAGGGACGTAGGCTATGACGTGTCTTTGTCGTTCCGAGCAAGTGTTGCTACGATTACGGCGAAGGCTGGGGGTTTTCGTTTTTGCGACTCTTGGCCAATCTGACTAAATGGCATGCTTGGCTTGGCAAACGTGCGCATGGGAAGCTGGGCGGTCGCTCCGAGGTGCGCACACACGAGCGCTCGACATTTTCTCGGTTTCTTTAGCTGTCCGGCGGTCGCCGCAATATTGGCCAATTTCACTAAGTGGGTACGCTTTGCTTAACAAACGTGTGCAGGGGACGCTGGGCGATCGTTGCGAGGAACGCACACACAAGCGCTGGGAATTTTCTTGGTTTTGCCAACTGCCGGCGGTCGCCGCGAGGCACGTATTAACGTGCGCGCGCTGGGCAATTGCGGATACTTCACTGCGGACACGAAAAATTACGATTTGCTAAGCAACTCCGCTGTTAACAATACCACACAGATGCAAACGGGTAAACGGAACAATTAAACGGAACAAGTAAACCGAACCGCGCTTTGTTCGGTTTATTCTGTGAGTACGTGTCTGTTTTTCGCGCTGTACCCAAGAATGCAACCAAGGAGTAAAACCTTGTACCTTAGTAAGCGAAACATTTTGCTGCGTATTGCGGGCTTAACCCTACAGATATTATCCTAAATAATGTATGCTTGGATCCAAGGAGACCAGATTCAGCATCATCATCATGATCATCATAAAGACCTGCTCATCGCTAACCAGGAAGGAGATCATTCCTTACTGAACTGAGCGGCGGGACGATGAATGGGATCCCGATACGGCTACTAACGAGGAGGCGCTTTTCTGGGGTTGCTCCCCACATTGGTGAGGAAACAGTTACTGGAGCAGTATGTGGTAGCCTGCTCAGTAGGGGTGTCATAACGACCCTTCAGGTGCGTGCGGGTTCGTATGAGTGAGAGTGAGTGCGTAGAACTTTTAGCAGTAAGGAACCAAACTACTCACAGTCTTAATGTTCTGTCTTGATATTTTTTTTAGAAAAAGAACAAGCTCTAAATTTCCTTTAGTGAAACACTGGTTTAGGGTATAAGCTTGGGCAGGGTATAAGCACCAATAAAGCTCATTTTTGACTTAAAGGTTATAGTACCTGGTGGGTGTATCTCAGGGTGGCTGGCAACGGCTGCATGTCGAACGCTGTCATGCCAGAGAGCGAGATATTTGTGTATCATAATAGATTATGCGATACAATGCATTTTCTATTTACGACTATAACAAGCTTCCGGTAATTTATTCGCGCCTGGGGGACTTCATCGTCACTTTTCCAACACTCGATAAGCTCGTTCACACAATGTTACGCCGGAATGTTAGCCACAGAATGTCTTGCATTCTTGCACCCCTCCCCTACCCACAAAAAGAAAAAGCTGGTCAAGAGGGGTCGGTTGGTGACAATCGCCTAGAAATATCCGGACAGAGAACTGCCCTCCCCGCTGTGGTCCTCGTCAACCAATTTTTTAAATATTTATTCCTCACCCTGGGAGGGGAAGATGAATAGTTAACACTCGGACCATTTCGACCATCTCTGGTAGTCAGTCTTACAAAACATTTGTTCAACGGAATCCCGTCCATTTGGCGTTTCGAGTGGCAGATGTTTTCAGTGGGAAGGGCGCGGCCTTGTGTTTGTCTCCGCCGGCGTCGCTTACCTGTCTACCGCCGGATGAACCACTAGGTTCATGTGTGGCGTGGGGATTATCTCCGCATCGCCGTTCGCAGCCTCTCCAGGACCGTCGGTAGGCACAAGTCTCCCCAGTAGCGTCGATCGCGGGCTCTCTCTAACATCGCTTCCTCCGGAAGCACGCAAGTGCTCTTGTTGTGCTGAACGTCCACTGCGCAAAAATCGACAAAGGAAAAGGAACACGGCACAATGCGCAACAGCTTTCGAACAACGGGACATCACCTATAGGAACAAAAGCCAGATGACATGGGAAATGATAGAGGTAGACCAGATTGAACGGGAGGGAGGTGTTTGTGTTAGCTGGCCCTCCCTGCCACTCAAGTAACAGGAAACACCATCTCTCAGACAAGCGAGTTGGTTGTTCGGGCAAAAACAAATATGGCGCGTAAGCCGAAATTGTCGTATGGCAGAAGGGGTGGAGAAAATTTGTGCAGGTATTTGTGTCAAGAAATTTTTTTGGTGTTTGTGTTTTATTTGTGTTTTATATGCTTTAGATTTTATATTTTATACATTGTATATTTTTATAGAAAGGTCAGTTGAAGGTCCCGCATTGTGTAATGTACCTTCCCCGTTGCCTCTTTCTGCAGTAGACGTTTAGTATAGGGTAGCAGCTAGCCTTAATTTAGGTCTGGAGCTTTTGCGGTAGCGTCTTTCGTTTAACGTTTACCGGGCGATACAAACTATATTTCAGGATTTACCCACTGTCATTTTGACACCCTGTCACTTCCTCTGGAGGCGGGAGAGTTCTTTAATGGTACTTTCTGAGTAACCTCTGCCGGACGGTGCGGGTCATATTTGGATAAGCACGGATAGCAGACATAAGCACAGTCGCGAAGCTTGCGAGGCATGATGTCGTTGTTTTAAGGCCTAACGTTATAAAGTACGTAGTCATGGAAAAATACAAAGGAGGGATTGTGATCCAGAAAGAAGGCCTAAACGGTGCAGTCAAGGTCAGCGGCGAGACAGCGTCCGGTGTTGTCCTCTCGACTCTTATGTGCCTACAAACGGGGGTACCATTAGCGGTGCGAGGTAGAAGTTTGGAAGGAAATAGGGAAAACAACTGTACTCATTAGTTGTATGAAGGTTTTGCGTTCAGTAACACAAAAGCCGTACTTCACGCCATATCTCATTGCGGCCATAGTTCCCTGACGTGTCCTGCCAGTGCTTTTTCGCAGTGTGCCCATGTCTGCACTGGCATCCGTTGTGTATGTTTGTGCTGATGCGAGTCTTGACGTGAACGTTACGCATGCTAAAATTCTGAAGACATTGTACCCTGAAAGTTGGGGACAAATGAAGCTGGAGACCACAATGCATCCTATTATAACGACAGCAGAGAATTAACGGCAGGTTGTCTTTACGACCATGCCGCAACCCCTAGGAGCCGGAGGAAACTCAACACGCAAGCCACTGGAACGCCGACAAAGGCCGACGCGGGTCGCACGACGGTGATTTTTGAGAAACAGTTGCATTTTACCCGAGTGTGCTTATCTTTAAAACACGTCCCGCATATAACTGATACATTCAAGATGCCTACCAAAGTTATGAGTTAAATGCCCAAATTATGCCTACAACGGCGTGAAGCTTTGTTGATGACCGCGGACTATAAACGCGCCGGGCCGTTCGTTTCCCAGCATTTTGAGCTATAGAACGCTTCGTGCTTCAAAGCCACCTGATTTTGTTCGCGGACATACAAAATACAAAAAGCCCTAGCCACATAAGCTTCGCGTAAAACGGGGTCTTGAACACCGCTATTCCTCCATTAAAGCGTCGGCGTTGTCACCTTATTTGGCATGGAATCTGCAAAGTAGACCTTAAGTTCCAAGTTTTTAGTCACCGCTCGTATCATTAAATGTTTAGACTCGCCCTATTCTGGGGTACATACGTAGACGGCTCACTCGGGCATCGTGAGGGACTCGATGAAGGTCCTGGAGCAGGAATGAGAGTACGAGGCCGTGTCGAAGCTGCTTCGCCGGGCAGCAGCCGAGACGTCTTCGTGGCATCCGCTAAGGTCCAAGACGTTGGCGTTGGGTGGCACCCGGTCGACGACAATGCATCCCAGTACCATGAACAGCTGCAGGCCACCAAGAACCACGAGGGCGTACTGGAAGTTTAATGCGTGCCGTAGCCCCTCGGCGATGAGGGGAGACACGAAGCTGGCTACAGCGGTCAAGATGAACAGCAGGCTCATGGCGCTCCCTCGGTACTTGACGAAATGGCGAGCGACCACGGTGTAAGGAATCACGTCCGAGCAGGCTGCGCCTAGACCTGTCGCGGTGCTGGTCATTAAACGTGTTCCGGCACTTCTATAAGACATTGGAACCCACAGTCACTTCATTTTGCTTCGCCAGCTTTCACAGCCCTCAAAATAAACCATAAGGACAGCAAGATACAACAATATGAAACTATACGAAACGCTACTAAACAGATCATGATGATGATTTGAGTTTAATGGCGCAAGGCGAACAAGGGCAAAGAGCACCAAAGACAGTTATGTGGTGACACAAGTGTACAATTAAATCCTAAATTGTCTCAGTAAGAAAAAGTGAAGCGAATCCATGAAGATGGCTGGTGTATTGGGCCAGGATGATTATGCATGATATGAAAGGAGCCGCTCAACAAATCATACAATATAAATCTAGGATACCGTATAATGAGGAGCACGATACGTCCTCCAGCCGACCAAGGGACATAATTCAAGAAGCCGTGACTGCGCATTTTATTTACGTTCGGTTGTTTTAGAGTATCATGATGAATCTCCTGCTTGATAACGATTTTTTTTTTGTTGTAGAATGCCCCTTTATCTTCCCGAACCAGCATAGGATATGAAAGTCGGCCGATATATATATCTTTCAAAGTGAGGTTCTAAGCGGCGGCCCTACACCTAGATTATGCAACGCGCTGTAGTGTAAAGTTACTGAGTATTTTGGACCACTTGAGGATTAAAAGGCCACAAAATTGACAGGCTCGTGCACTTACGATTTTCGTCTCCGTAAGAAAAATTCCGGGCCTTTCGCCTCTTGCGAAGATGAAAGAACAGAGGAGCTACCGATAGACAGCTAAATTGTGCTATGTATGGTCCTTATAAAAGACGCGCACATGAATGAAGACACGCACGCATAACGTCCTACAAATCATTCGAAATTGATTCTCATACAATTTGTTGTGGTATAGCTTTGATTTAACAAGGTCACAACTGTCTTCCGTAGCCACACTCTCTCCGCATCTATATCTTTTACAGGTCTCCTTGGACCCTGGCCCTCTCCATTGTCCCAGAGAAAAGTGTTGGTTGCCTTATTTGACTATTTACACGGAATCGGCGTCGCAGAGACAATTTAGAACTTTACCTGTGAGATCGTGTGGACTTTTACGTCACCATGCAACGTTTCGTGTTCACGTTTTCTTTTAATCTCTTCTTTTTTCCCCTTTCTTCTGTCCTAAGTCTTTTAGGGCCTTTACTCCCTTCTCCCCATCCCCGCAGAGTAGCATGTGGGCGGGAACATGCCGGCAACCTCTCTTGTCCTAAGAAATCTCTCGCATCACTCGCACGCTCACCACGCAAACCTCTCATGCATTCACAATCCTCACTCACCACGCATCAACACTATCTTCTCACTCACACTCACTCACTCACTCATTACTCATCACTCACTCACTCACTCCACTCATCTCCACTCTCACTCTCTCACTCCTCTATCTCTCTCTCTCATCTCTCCTCTCTCCTCTTGCAGATGGACATGTTTTGACAGTAGACGGGAATTCGTTTACTAAACTAATCCTTGCAAGTTAATGAAACTCACCGTAATGCTAGTCGTCTTAGCAGCCAATTACAGTTCGATTTTTTTCCAACTTGTATTACATTAAAAACTACGGAGCACTTCTTACTATCCTAGAGCAAGCACGTGGGATTCTTTGTCGACGCGACCCAAATGATGCAGAAAATATTGTTAAGAGCCTAGCGCAAGACATCTTCGCTGTAAAAGGCCGAAATCCTTGCCGATCTACGCTGGAATGCCAACTAAAAACAAGCTCACAAGCGCACTGGAAAAACCTATGTTTGCCAACCATATATAGTAAATTCAATAAGTCTACCTGCGTGATATGGATGCCAGGGTCAACGAAATCCATCCCTTACCGCTCTTAGTATATCAAGACCTTTCGCAAAGTCGTTTAGGATTGCCGAAATTCTTACACCTCCTCAAAAGGTCGTAAGGCTGACAAGTTGGGGAGGCGATGGTGGTGAACAAAAATTTTATACGTGGCTCCAGTCAGAAAGCCCGGCTATAAAGTCAGTCATGATGTACTGAGTGAGAGAAGCAGGCACGCCATCGTTTGGTGCAACCGCACTCACCGAAAAGGATTCCGTAGAGGAAGATCATCATGGCGAGGCTGTCGGCCAAGGCGCACAGAATCACCGGCACGGAGCACAGCGCGACGCCGGCCAACAACAGATTTCTCTCGCAGAAATACAGGCCAAGAACACCGTACAGAGGTCCTGGAAAGCATCGACAACTTTGTCGGTAAGATCGCACAAGGTGTTGAAGGAGTCGAAATAGAGTAACAGCTTAACGCCCTCGCCGGGAGAGGCTATGATTGAAACAAAATTTTAGAAATAAACCTAACATTATACACTGCCCCCCCCCCCCCCTTTAATTTTGGCGCAGTGCGTTGTTCGCAAAGCCGCGCTGTATCTGGAAGTGGCCGAGATAGGTGAAGGAAGGATTGAGCTGCAATCTGAACTGAAAGTTTTAACGGCCAAATCCAACGCTTAGCAGGCGTCACGAATTAAACACCCACAAAACATTACGTCTCTCAGGTCGCATGACTGCCTCCTGAACTGCAAATGGCTCAATTCCTTCACTTTGAGCCACTCCAGAGATAATAGAATGATAAACTCTGAACGGCTGTTACCGGTTAAGCCGTTATCAATGCCATAGACCTCGACCTTTCCCTTTACCGGAGCTTGCTTCGGTCTCCCCGGTCGGCAGAAGATCCCACCCACGCTCTTCGCCAAACTATTTGTCGATGTGCCCCGCTTCTACCACAGGCAGTGGTTTCAGAATTCATATCGGGCAGCTCATCAGTCTGCGATTAATCTTGTAACGCGAAGTGCCTCTCGTTCATTTTACGCTGGTCGCCTAAAAAATCAGCATATCTAAACATTGTACCAACTACCTACTGTTTCTACCCTCTGCCAATTTCGTCGCACAGGAGCTCTGTACCAAATTTTGGCCTAATTTTTTAAATTCCTGCTCTCTGGCTCTTCACAGCCGTTTACTATCGCGATAAATTGAAATACGAACAACTGAGCGCGTGGCTTTCAGTGCATTCCCCGCATCCTGGCGACGGGCCGCGCATGCGCAGTGGGAACAAGTTACGAAAGTTTGTGTCCAACGTTGATATGGAAACACCGTCGTTCGGCGTGTGAGCGTTTTGGTTTCACACTAAACTTTTTTTACACCCTTTTAGCCAAAAAAGGTGTAGCATAAGCGGAAAAGGGGTGTTGGGAGGCCTTTATACCCTTTTTCTTGAATCTCAACACCCTTTTCCTAGCTCTACACCCTTTTTGTGTGATAAAATGTTGATATAATTCAAAACCCTTGGTTTTTTTTAGGGTGTTGAAAGGGCGTGGGAAAGGTGTTCAGCTGTTCATTGAATAAGGCCATGCTTGGATGCATAGTAGTACTGTAAAGAACAAGACATCCCCTAATATACTCTTCTAATCGCAAGAAATTTTCAAACGCAAAGAAAAATAATTGGTCGTATGCAATAATCGCTCGTTTCTATGAACGGTGCACCTGATGCCCCCAGTTTAGCTTTGGCACGTTAAACACCAATTTGAACCTTCAAAATTAAAAAGACTATACTCGTGTCGCGAAAATGTGTTTACCGACTGCAACACGCTTGGCTCTCTGTAGGGTGTTCAGACGGTGTGAAATAGGGGTTCAGTTGCAAAAAAAGAACAGCGGAGCTGGGGGTCGACCTAGTTTCTTCCGGTGTTGCTAAGTTTTGTTATGTTTGCTAAGCTTTGCAATGTTCTCGCTAAGCTAGGATGACCGCTGAGGGGTGAGGCCAAGTTCAAACGGATTTTACAAGGCTGTTGTGTGTGTGTGTGTGTGTGTGTGTGTGTGTGTGTGTGTGTGTGTGTGTGTGTGTGTGTGTGTGTGGTCCCACCATCACTGCCAGGGGATCCAAGGCGGAAACAAGCTAGGTCGTCCCCAGCTATGCTGTTTCTCCAGCCTTGCACCACTATTGCAAGCTCCGCCATTTTTTTTTTTTGCCTTTTAGAATCCAAAAAAAGACTAGTACCTTTGAAATGGTATAGTAAGAGGTGCGCATATGCATAAGCCCCTCGTGCTCACACTCTAACAAGCTCGAAAGCCGACTTCACTGTTATAATACCCTATCTGCGGTGGGACACTCTTTACAGGTGCCGCAGTTCTTTTTCTTTGTATTTTTTTGCTAACGCCACCGAAACTAGCTCAAGCTTAAACAGCCTCAAGGGTAATAAATTATGCCAATTAATATTGCTTTAAACATCGTGAGGTACAAAACACGCCCCGCTTGTGTAAAATGTTCAGTCCACCCGTGTAAACAAGTACAAAATGCCTCCAAAGTTGGAGCTCTCTTCACCTTTTTTCTGAGTTGGCGGTCTTTTCTAACACCCTTTTTCTTTACGCCCTTTTTCTTAGTTTCGAACACTAATTTGGAGCTTTATACCCTTCTGGGAAAAAGGGTGCTGAAACAATGAACACCATTTTTGAAGGGTGTTGAGGTGGCGGGAAGATTTGTTTGGTGTTTAATAAAATTCATATAGGTTATGGAGCACAAAAACTACCTCGTGATTAAAACGTTTTTGCAAATCTGCGTGTTGATTGGTACATTCTCATAGTAAAATCCCTAGTTCCAAAATTAGCGCTAAAATATATGTTTTGCGACAAGCCCACCGATTCGATCGAGGGGCTTTCCTCTGCTGGATATAAAAGCAAGAAGAGCACATGTATTACTAAGTAAGTATGCACTCCCTGTACCGCTTGCATCCTGTTGGTTTTCTTGCTGAATAGATTTGTGTTCCAAGTGTAACTTGTGCGTATTGAGTGTGTGTTGAATGCTATGCGCTCCGCCGATTCACATTACCACGCCTAGCTGCTGCCCTGGCCAGGGTTCTGAGCAACCTTACACCCTTTTTTAGTGTTCACACGAACACCGTTTTTTCATCCTTACACCTGTTTTCAACAAAACACATTTTAAAGGTGTTCGCATGGGACAAGATTCTTACACCCTTTTCGGCCAAAAAGGCTGTAAGAAAGTTAAGTGTGTTGTCTTCCCACCAAGTTCGGCGCCCGCTCACGCAAGCGTTACCCAACTTTGTTGCTGCGATGAGTGAAAGCGGCGCACGCAAGTATATTGGACACGAACTCTGGTAACCTGTTCTTAATGCGCATACACGGCTTGTCGCCAGAATGCGCGGCATGCACTGAAAGCCACGCGCTTCGTTGTTCGTATTTCAATTAATCACGATAGTACAACACGGGTGACCTGTTGGCTTCACCTAAGGGCCGCCTTGCAGGGCCCGAGCCATGCCGTACCTGCCAGCTGGGACACGGTGATGGCTGTGGTGAGGGGCCACGAGGCGGCTTCTCGGTTCACGTGCAGCATGTCCATGAGGCCGACGTAGGTAACGGCCTCAGACTTCACCACTATCATGCTGAAGAAGACGTAGACGGCCGCCGAAACCGCCACTGGCCAGCAGGCACGGGTGTCGGGCAGAACAATGACCACGTCGCTGCTAGTACCGCTGCTACGCTGCTCCATGGGTTCAGTTTTTCTTGTGGGCACAAAACGAAGCTCCATAAAGTCAGCACGGTTTACGGGAAATATAAGGGAAACACTTCTTTGCGACATGACCCAAAATTGGTCAGGTATAAGAAATATAATTTGTGAAAAGCAGGTGACGAGCAAACCGCGCTGTTCCATTGTGCGTACATTGTGCAGAGAATGATTGAAGGGCACGTAACGGTAAAATTGCCACTCGCATGTTCTGCGCTGTCGCAAGCTTGAGGTCGCTATCGCGAAACGATCCGCAAAACAACGCAGGTCGTGCCGTTTTGCGCATCGCTTTGCGCGTTAGATGTGTTATTTCCTTCCGGCTCTCGCGTGCTCGCAGGGCTTGTGAATCAATAAAAATACGGGTTTCTGACGCCAATAGCGAGCCATTTCAAAATTATGGACCCCGTTTCAGAGAATCCGGTACCCCTGAGTTGATATCATATCTGCGCCCACTGCGACGTCATGAACACTTGTATCAGAACTGGGTACAATGTAGGCTGCTCATCGATATGTAAAATTGTAAAATGTGTAAATGTTCCAACCAATAACCCTTGAGGGATTGCCTAACACGAGATAACCCAGAAGTGGATCGAAACGAATAAGAAGTTCTGTCAGGACTCTAAGCTATCACTTTCTATAAAAAGCTTAGCCATGAAGTGTGTGGGTGTGTCAAAAAGCAAATCCTACACGCCTACGTGCACTGTTCTCGAACTGAAGCCCACCGGGAGGAGTCACCCACTGTTTATTTAGCTTTCGCGCAGTTCTCGTTATTTCTGGAACGTTCTTCATTTCCCTATTTCCAGGGCAGTTGTATCGGTTATCCTGAGGAAAGCAGCCGAAATTTAGGGTATTCGGACAGTTTGCTTCACAAAGTGCGATAACGAACAGCAATCGGCATTGGCGATGCTGTTCTTTAGATCCTTAATATATAGTATGGGTATAAGGCCACTTGGATCCCTTGGAGAAAGCAGTAACTTGTGAAGCCCAGGAAATAAATCCAAGTATGATACACGCGATTACTACGCAGTAAATTGGAAGGACTACGGCTCAATGAACGGTGTCCGCAACAGCGAACACACGCGGAAAACGACCCCAGAGCGCTAAGTAAGGTGATCTCCGCTTTGCTTCTCGGCACGTACCGCAGACAGCGTTTCTCTTTGATAGAAAACGCAAAGGCATCGCGTCGATACGGGCCGCGCATGCCCATATGTTACAAGTCAAAAACCGGGCTCTATCACTAGACGTCGCCCGCGGAGTTCAAAGCACGCTTCTTGGACGTTTTAGACGAGCGTCTTGCACAGTGTGCGTCGAACGAAGTGAAAAATAGTGCAGTAACTGCATCAGGCTACGTTAGACATTATGTTAATAGTTCTCTATGGCTCTTTCTGGTGTTAAAGTTCTTAACTGACTTGGTGATACTATACTAACGACATCGTGCATGTGTATATGAAGGGCTACATGTCCAACTTGGAGAATTTGCGAAATATTGGCTGCGTGTTTATGCCCCTAGTGCCTGCGTCGACCTTAAAGTACGCTCCGCACCAGCTTCTCAAAATATTACGTAAAAGTGTAATGAATTGAGTGCTTATCTTGAGAGCCCACACCTACACTTCTAACGAAATGTAGGGGTGGGCTTTGCGTTCCTTGTGGTGAAAACGATCTAAAATTCCCCATTACACTCCTGTTTGAAAAAGTAAACAATGCGTACACGTAAAATACTTATCGAAAATAAAAAAAAAATGTGGAGAAGTAAAATATTTATCGAAATCAAAATTTGTATACTGCTTTCACTCTGATGATGGTTGCAATTAATTGGCGCAAGGCCAACTAGGGCAAAGAGCGCCAAAAACAGAAAATTAGCTAGCATAGATTAAAAGTGAATATAAAAACTGAACTGCTTTCACTATAATTTCCAGCCTATGTGTATTAGTAGTACGGAGAAAAGAAAGATGTACAGTCGCGTGCGATTTGAAGGTAATCGCGCGAGCGTCGACCGACCACGACGATAACGCCCCCACGCGGCTTGTTTTACTCTGCCTGGTTCCTGGTTTACGCCTTCTCTCCCTCGGTCGCTGTTTATTCCAGCAGCCATCACTCCAGCACAAAATCAATAACCCCTTCCTTTTTTTTATCGCGCACGCAGCGACGACGTCGCACTCGTGGTATTTTACAGCAGTTCCCGAAAAGGTGCGCAGAAACGCATTCTCTGGAAATACTGGACATTTATAACAATGGGCGCTATCGTTGCTCACGATAACCAAGAAAAAAACGCACACGTGATTGCCACCACACAAGATTACCACAAAGCGGAAAGGGTGGTTTACTAGCCGCGGGAGTGATCACTGCTTGATGGAACCGCGACCGAGAGAGAGGAGAATGCATAAACTAGGTCCCAGTCGCTCCGAAAATGGCCGCGCAGGGGCGTTGTCGCCTTTATCGGTCGAAGCTCGCGCGATTACCTTCAAATCGCACGCGACTGTACCTCTATGCGAAACGGTTAACTTCTCAGTAACGTGTTGAGTAACGTGCATGGTCTCGCGCGGTTATTTTTAGCAGCGCTTCACGATGTCGGACATTTATAGCATTACTGCAATTTCACGGTGACCGCGCTTGTTTTCCTTAGTGTATCCTCCCCCGCTATAGCAGGACCTCATATCTAAAAGTGTGCCACTTGATGGGTTAGGTTAGGTTTATTTAAAATGGCTTAAAGAAAAAGGATATTTCTCAAAGTAGATGTGGGCGCGATGAAAGAAAGTAAATGAAGTCAGGCGAACCGAATACTCTCTTCACACATTTGTCGAGCACGGTGCACTGTGAGGTATTAAAACCTCAAAACATTACAATGGGCCAAACTTTCTTGATAGGCTACAAACAAGTAACTACTTATCTCCAGAAACGAAACAAGAAGAATCCAGGTAACACAATCTGCTGGTCCCATTCGGAGCGCGTAACAGGCGTAGTTGAAACACGAACATAATAGCCTTCTGAGGAAATTAAAGTTGCTGCTTACCTCGGCCAACTCGGGAATCCTCCTTGTTTCAACGCCAGCGCAGCTCCGCTTGAAGTTGGCTCATCAGGCGACCGCACTTCTAGTCCTTAGACTCGCTAGTCGTAGCGGTGCCAGCGATGCTAGTCGAGGCTTTGCGAAAGATTCATCAGCCGTGAGAACACGCCTGCGCACGCACTCCTGCCTTCGACAAGATGGGTCGAGGCAACGATGTCGAGCCAAGCTTCTAGCTAAGCCGTGTATGGCCACGAATACAACTGTTCAATGCCGCGGTTTTGAAGTGCTGCCGCTTCCGCATACCCTTCCGGCGGAAAGTTTTTTTTTTCGAGCTCTGCATGGAAAGTGAGTGCGTGAGGTGGGGCTACGCACGTGTGGGCTGCAAACGCAAGTGATAAAGCTAACGGTGTGTGTGGAGACGTTCGGATATCAAGAACACGTGAAAAAAAATGCAAAGAAAGGAGGTTCGTGCGAAAGCTACTGCAAGTCTCTGCAGCACTGCTGAAGGAATAGGTCAAACTTAGGCAAAAAAGAGAAAGAGAGAAAGCAGGGATCTTTGTTGTTTACACGTATTCTTCAGTGTGAACTTTTCGTGTTTTTTTTTTTTTTTCTCGGAGTTTACATGATTTAGTGCTGTCCGCCACAGCGCTCAAACGGCACGTGTAAACGGTCCGGCAATATCCTTCAGACAGTCCCAATTATGTTGGTGAGGAAGGGATGCAATGGAACTTTTCAGCAACCTTTATCTGCGCATGCGTTAGAGGCACCGCCATTACTTTTGGTGGCTCACTTTTATCGTAATCACCGCATCTGGTGGAAGCCGTGGGCTCGCCGGGCCCAACTCTGAACAGATGCTGGTTGGCATTTGGTGGCCACTCCCAAACCGCAAAATCCTTGAAAGGCCAGTACACGCCTTTCAGTGCGGTTCACGAGGTTCTGAACCGTACTGAACCTCGTGAAAAGCGCTCTAAATTTAAGGACTTTTGCCCGTAATGTTAGAAGCGTGAAGCGTGATGCGCATGCAAAGCAAGCCTTTTAGCTATCCTCACGGGCGCGCCCCGTGATTAGTAACATTGGACAACAGTGTCACCGGCGATTGTGACCTAAAGAACCACCAGTTGGAATTTTTTCGTTCACCGCAACTAGCGCTGTTCTAGGTGTCGAAAAGTTACATTGCCGAAAAGTTAAGGAAAAGCCGGAGTGAGCGACAGCTTGAATCTTTATTGCATGATTACAACAGCGCAAGACACACGTGGCTGAGCCTACCTTATGAACGATTTAAGGTGGAAAAAGTGCACGTTTGCATCTGTCTCGCTGTTTGACTAACTTCGTGCAGCCCATCAGCGGCTGCGAGCTGTGCACAGGCGCTGATAACAGTGCACACAAGGTGGCAGTCGCTGAGAAACTTGTGAAGTTGCACTTCCATGGGCGAAGACGATGTAAGCACGGATGCGATGGGAGAAGATGCTTTACCGCCGTTCACAGGAAATATAGCCATTTTCTGTAACCATAGCCCTCCTGTAGAAGCCCATATTTTCACGCAGGCGGGGATTCCATTATATTAACAACACTACGGCGAAGTAGCTTATTATGAAAGAAAATAAAACTACGCGTATCATAGAGTCGTCTTGTCGATTAACTGCAGCCTAATTGTTTAGAAGAAATCTACATTAAATTGAGATCTAGGGAGTACTTGCGAGAGAGTTGGCTTTACCTAAATGTGTTTTCTGTCGGCGGACCCGCTTGAACCGCTGGGAGATAGAAGCATGCTCCGCTTTTAAACAATCCTTGGTCGCACTGCCGAAGCACTTGGTCGCGCTGCCGGCAAGGCGTCGAAGTTTTGTCGTGGAATTGGGTTTCGTGTGGTGTGGAATAAAGGAATGAAAAACTTGTTCGGCAAACCGGAAGTTAACACAGAGAAGTTCCAAACTGCAGGAACTTGCCAATCACGCAAAAAAAAAAAAAAAACCACAAACGCATCCCGTCGTACTGTCTCAATGCAGGCAAAACCGATGCAAAAGTGTCTGCGTCTGTCCTGTCTTGCCTGTCGTCTCGTTAATGCACTAAAGGCAAACCATGCCGCTTGCAAGGTCGACCCCACAAAACGAATAGTGAAAAAGAAGTGCATGCGTCACAACAGGACTGCTGTACGCTTCTGTGTTCATGATGCTTGCTGCAATTATCGTGTCTTCAGCGCACTCCTCTCCAGACCAGCGCTATGTTCCCTGGAAAGAAAAAAATACCAGGTCCATTTTGAGTGAATTTACGCCCCTGACCTGTCCATGAAAAAAAAAAAAACGGAAAGCGCCGCGCTTTACGACGATGCAAGCCATGATTCACACGACGCCCATCGAACGTCGGGCGGAGTCGGCCGGATCGTTGCGGACAATCCTAGTGTAACCTCTAGCTAGCGCATATGCTGCCCCACTGAAGCCCTTAGTTAGACTACAGGTTGAGCTTCCCGACGACCCGGGTCAGCTATCCCCGTCATCCTGAGTCGGTGAGGAGTTCAATAAAGAGAAGACCCACAACGTGTTCAATATCGACGTGTACTCTCTCTTGTATGCCAGGCGCACCGGTCCTCCAGGAAGACGATTTGCAGTGGGTTTGGGAAGAGAGTTATATTGGAAGGGAGCGAAATACAACCTTGCTTCGTTATCGCAGCGGCCGTGTGCCGCGGTAGAGCTTCGCTGTACTACACCGACAAATATGCCACCAACGCCAAGGACGCAGTCGCGACTGATTCTACTGCCATCATCGGAAAGAATCAGTTTGAGGATGCCATCGTGGGGCCCAAGAAAATATGAATGGTTCCAGGCCGCTTCGGCACTGCAGAGCGACACGGGTTATCCGCTAATAAATCACGCGGAACACTCGCAATCATGTCGAGGTAAACAATAGTCTACGATACAGGGTTGGGCATTGGGGTGAACCCTACAGTGGTGATCATAACACGGAAAGGAGTTGTCCTTATTTTGTTAGCACTCTTGAATAGTATACGCAGGATTCTGGTGTAATGTGAGGGACGCGCTTTTACGAAGAATATTTAAAATTTTATTTAGCTTTTTTTTTTCATTTAATGTAAGTGCTGATAGATAGATAGATAGATAGATAGATAGATAGATAGATAGATAGATAGATAGATAGATAGATAGATAGATAGATAGATAGATAGATAGATAGATAGATAGATAGATAGATAGATAGATAGATAGATGGATGGATGGATGGATGGATGGATGGATGGATGGATGTGATGGATGGATGGATGGATGGATGGATGGATGGATGGATGCATCCATGTAGGATGGATGGATGGATGGATGGATGGATGGATGGATGGATGGATGGATGGATGGATGGATGGATGGATGGATGGATGGATGGATAGATAGATAGATAGATAGACAGACAGACAGACAGACAGACAGACAGACAGACAGACAGATAGATAGATAGATAGATAGATAGATAGATAGATAGATAGATAGATAGATAGATAGATAGATAGATAGATAGATAGATAGATAGATAGATAGATAGATAGATAGATAGATAGATAGATAGATAGATAGATTAACTTTATTTTTGAACTATATTATTCCTGAGGGAAATTTATTAAGAGAACTTTGCTATTTCTGGACGCATGGTTGGCTTTATTTTGTCCGGTTGTTTGTAACCAGCGCTTCTGGCCCCACATCTTCAGCCAACTCGACGGGCCAGAGTCGTATGTCTGGGTCGGGAGAGCATTTGTAAATGTTGACGTTAAGCTTTGGTTGGCTCCTTATGGGAGTTATAATTAAGCTCAGCGTCAAATCACCTGTAGGTAAACTTGGATAAACATATGTGTAGAAAAACACCGCCAACTTTCTTGGAGAAAAGTATTTCATGCGGTTACTTGTCTGATAACCTCTCGTACTAAAAGTTGAGTAGCCGAAATAAAGACAGGTAAGCGTACGGTTCGTCACATTTTACTTGAAATTGCACCTTTCTTGCGATAGAAAACATGGGAGAAGCGAAGGTATTGGGGGACGGGGGGAGAGGGAAGGGGGAGAGGGAAGGGGTGCAGGCGCATGTGCTTACAAGCGAAAGGAAGAGGGAAGGGGAAGAAGTGGGTTAGTGAGTTGGAGCAAGGGAGGAGTCTCCTGATGTATGTAGGATGGAAAGTAAATTGAGATAGAGATGGGGCAGATGGGAGTGCCATGGTTACGTCCGGCGTAGAGAGAGGCAGAGTACCAATCGCCTGGGAAGTTCTTGGAATTGAGCTGGTGAACCGTCTGGGGGACGCCTCAAAGAGCCCTGTAGGAACGGGAGCTCCTTCACAGATGCAGGGAGCAGGGACTGCCTGTACCAGATACTCCTACGATGAAGAGGCTTAAGTTCCCCAGGCCTCCTGGGGACGCGCACTGCAGTAGACAGATGGTCACACACAAAAAAACAAAAAAAACATCAGTGTGTTTATACAGCCGAGAGACACATAACGTCCTCTGTTGTCCGTTTAGAGATCGCCAGCCAAGTGCTTTTAAGGGCGTTCCTGACTTGCCAGGGGCACGAGCACGGATAGTACATTGTTCCCGCTATTTCACATCCTCAAGCAACCAAATAGCCCGAATTGAAGTTTCAGTCAGTCAGTCGCTAGGTCGGTCGGTCTATCAGTCAGATAGACACAGACGGGCGGACGGACGGCTGGACGAATGAACCAAAATTTTCGTGTGTATGACGCCGTTCGGGATGCTGTTCTGTGCTCTCTGACCTTCCGATAGCTTTATTCATTTTTTGTCAGGAGAAATTGCAAAATGCCTTGTAGTCGTATTGAGAACCGCCACCAAAGCCGGATGGGGTTGGTGCGGAACTTGCGAAATGAAAATACCTATCAGGGATTACTTGACGCTACAGAGCTTTAGTGGCCTTGTCCCACCCGGCATACATAAGTGGGGGATTGCACTGATTGCTCGACCTTTCGTCTGTTGAACTTTCGCAAATGATGTGGGCGGAGGTGTCGTGTGGTAATAATGAAGTTCACCTCCTGAAAGTAATAACCTTCGTTGTTAGGCACGCATGTCGTCGTAAATGTGTAAAGAAAAAGAGCGAGCTTTTTATTTTTTACCTTTCTCTTTTTTTTCTTGCCCGTAATTAGCATGACATTTTCTTCATCACTCATATTAAGTACATCATTATGAGCTCCTGTGTGCACAAAAGGCTTTAAAAATGTTTGTGTTTGAGGAGATCGCAACACAAGCCCAGTCAATCGTGGTGATTTCCCGCGCATAGCGTTGAAAATGTGCTGATAAAGGAGGGGAGAGAAATGGCCGGCACTCCACGCAAGATAGGTCCGCCCGTTAATTATCACCACCGCCAACCAACCAACCTATTGTGTAATTTGTGAGCTAGAAAAGGATAGTTTGATTGCAATGTTTTTTCCCGCGTATTCAAGGGTCAAGGGGGAACACCATGTTAAGCTTCTTTTTAACACGAAAGTATTTTAAGCCCGGGTGCACCAAGATCTCATTCCCGTCATATCCGTCCCGGCAGTGGCGTCGCCAGAAAAAGTGCCATTGACGCTGCTGCGCGCGGATTCGAGCCCATGCCCTCTCGAGCCCTCTCGCCACAACGTGAGGTTACGTGGCGCTTTGCCTACTGCACTTTGAACAGAGACGTGAGCAGCTCTACGAACGCGCCTTATGTCCTTCGCTATGACTAATTACGTGGTGCTGCCGTCTAGGAGAGGCGAAGCGAAGCAGCGCGCCATGACGCTAATGAGTGCAGACAGTTGACGCCTCGATACCAGCGCCTTCATGTACGGGGGACGCGCGCGAACTGAGGCACCCTCCGCTGTCATGTTGTTCTTATGACCGTTATGTGTTTCAAGCTGCTGTTTCTGTGCATGTCATTTTTGGTTTTGTTGTCCCAGAATAAACCGGTTATTTTTTTACGAGGGTGCTGGCTTTGGCCTGTTGGTAGAATATGACAAAGAATCGAAGCACTAGGACAACGAGACAAGCGAGTCAACACACATAAGACGGTTGTGTTTGTGTGTGTTGACTCGCTTCTCCCGTTGTCCTAGCGCTTCAATTCTTTGTCGGTTTTTTTTTTTTTTAGTTCCTTGCGTGTCGGAGTCACTTAGTCTGGCGGGGTCAGGCTCGCGAACCCTTCGCACATGAAGGAGGTTCCTTTAACATTCAACTGCTCCTGTGAAGGCTCCTTTCACGTTCGTGTTTTACCGATTCTTATGAAAGAGGGAACAACCACAATTTTTTACAAGAGGAACTGTTCGGGGGACACTTCGCAGTGTTTACAGGGGGACGTTAGATTCTGTGTATTAAATGGTAGTTTTTAGACCTACGATGGGCGTAACTGTGGTCATGACTCCGTCGCGAAGGGTGCTGCGGGAAAAACCTGATCTCGGATAGCGACTGTAACTCGCGTTCTGACACGGGCGTCTTCAGAAAAAACTACTCTTTGTTTGCCACTTTACGTTTGCCTACTGTCGTTCGGAAAAAAATGTTTGAAAGAGTTGTAAAAACTTCTGGGAATTCTGGATCATTACAAATTGAAGTTGCACACCACCCATGAGTAGCGATACTGTCGAGCGGTCCGCTGGGGCGTCCGTATAAGCATCGGCCCTGAGTGAGAATACTATTTGTTAAGTAAATCTAGATGACTGCGTCATGAGTAATAGCATTTTACTCCAAGCAGACGCAATACACTGTTAGCATCGCTGACGTCGCTGGATAGGCAAACAGGAGTTAGCGCCACCAAACGGTGTCAGGCCGGCACGGTTGGATCAAAGTATCGACTTCGTGCGCTTCTGCTGAAAACTTTTGATCCCTCTGGTGCAACGGAGCCCAATTCTATTTTATTTTTGATGGCGCATAATATACCTATTGTGTTTTATGTTAGCGGTAGAACTAGACAGGCTTGTCAATGACACAATGTTTACCAATCAATTACTGCGGATGACATTACCGTAGCTTTCTAGGAATTTTTAAGCGGCCTCTTTCGTGGTAGCTGGTCATTCGAGTCAAAAGTAAAAGAAGTTGATCTCTATGTTTGCCCGCAACGTTCGGGAGCAAGGCCTAGGGCTGGTTTTAGTTTTCATACGTATATGTGCGGTATACAGGGTGTCCCAGCTATCATGCACCAAGATTTAAAAAAAGAGCAATGGTGTTACACGAACAAAACCTAGTGCGTAATGCTTGCAGTACTGTGGAGAAGCGGATAGTAATTTTTTCGTTAATGAGACCTAACTAATTATTTCTAATTAATTATCTAACTCGAGGACTACTCTCCTAATCACTGATGTGCCAATGAGGCACTTGTAGGTACCCACGAGGGGCATCTAACTACGGTATTTTCAGCGACGAACTAATTGCGTACTCATTTATTCTGACAGATAAAGAAAACCCGAGAAATATGAAAAATACCACGTGACGGCGCTTCCGCGCGCATTGTAAAAGTAGCGTCCCCAAATAAGCTGATTGAAAGCAACTGCTTCGCCTGTCACCCGCCTGAAGAGACAGCGCATCACCTTGACAATGGCATGTATGGAAGCAGCAACAGCAGCAAGATTCGCAGGGCGCCTGTGCAGGTAAGGCACAAACTCGGTCGCGATTTATTCTTTCTTTATTTTGTTTATTTCATTCTGGCTAACTGAGCGGCAGCCTGTTTGAGGGCATTGCTTTACAGTGCGCGCTAATGCGCACGAAGGCGCCGTCACGTGGTATTTTTCATATTTCGCGGGTTTTCTTTATCAGTCAGAATAAATGAGTACGCAATTAGTTCGTCGCTGAAACTACTGCACTTAGATGCCCCTCGTGGGTACCTACAAGTGCCTCATTGGCACTTCAGTGATTAGGACAGTACTTTTCGAGTTAGATAATAATTACAAATAATTAGTTAAGTCTCATTAACGAAAAAAATGCTGCACGCTTCTCCACAGTACTGCAAACATTATGCACTAGGTTTTCTTCGAGTTACGCCATTACTCTTTTTTTAAATCTTGGTGCATGATAGCTGGGACACCCTGTATAGTTCACGGAGCTTCCTTCGGTCGCTTCTGCTTGATGCTTGTCCCTCCGTGCGTAACGTTAGGCGAGATTCGGAAGTAGGAGTATCCATTAGGAGAACCCTTCACTATCCTTCTCGTCGTCCTTACTTACTCGACGTTTTTATTTCAGACTGCTGGCTTCGTTACAATAGGACGAATTGATCGTTGTAAAAATCTTTTAATACCGTCGTAGGAACTTTATATTGTGACAGCGTCGATGTTATTTAAATGCACTACACAATTCTGCGCTACAAGTGGAAGATGTATCGTTGTTTCGGGGTTACCTGTACTTCAAACACACACACACACGTACACACACGCACACACACACACACACACACCACACACACACACACACACACACACACACACACACACATATATATATATATATATATATATATATAGACAGAAAATAAGGGTTGGCAGTCAAGAAAACCTCGGTCGGAAAGCAAAGGGGAGGTTGTGGTGGGTCATAGAAAGAGATGAAGAATTTTTTGAGTCGAAAAGAAAGTGGTGAAAAAATGCCCGCAAAGGGCGGACTGCGGTAGGTCATAGAAACAGATGAAGAATTTTTTGAGTCAGAAAGAAAGTGGTGGAAAAATGCCCGCCGGGTGAGATCCGAATCCACGACCTCCAGAGTACCGGTCTGGTGCGATGACCACTACACTACTGGCGGGGCTGTTTCCCCACCATGTTCTTGGGTATTTATGTAAGGTATTTTTTTGTTTCCTGCACTTGGGGGTGTAGCCAGCGCCAAACGGACAACTCGGGGTGAAGGGGACCTTCTTTTTAATCCCCGGGCGGTGACTCGAGTGTCTACGACATGTCGAGGGCGGTCGACCAGCGTGAACCCTCTTAAGCTATATATATATATATATATATATATATATATATATATATATATATATATATATATATATATATATATATATTATATATATCAAGGTTGCAGTCGTCATTGCCAGTGCTATTCGGCTTTTTTCGAAATATTTAATAGGGACGAATGACGTGTGCTTGTCACGTTTCTTTGATACATTGATAAATAAGCGAAAATATAAGTCGAGAAAAATCCGCCGTTTTTCCGGGAGCGGGACTCGTACCCACAGCTCCGCAAACCGGTGCGGTGCATTCGCCATTACGCTATCCCGCAGCTATCCCCCGCTTTAAAGTCGAGAGAGAAGCCGCTGCGGGATAGCGTATGGCGAACGCACCGCACCGGTTATGCGGAGATGTGGGTTCGAGTCCCGCTCCCGGAAAAACGGCGGATTTTTTCTCGACTTATATTTTCGCTTATTTATCAATGTATCAAGAAACGTGACAAGCACACGTCATTCGGCCCTATTAAATATTTCGAAAAAAGCCGATTAGCACTGGCAATGACGACTGCAACCTTGATATGTATCTTTACCGAGTCCCTCGTCCCGTATCTTTCTGTTCTGCTATATATATATATATATATATATATATATCTATATATATATATATATATATATATATATATATATATATATATATACCCACACATCGGGGGCTACATCGTTTCCGAGCTGCATGCTAGTTTTCATTTTTGCAGCTGGTGCGAGACTTTGGGACATTGTACGTTTTATTTTTTCTTTGCCGCTGGAAAGTCTGCGGCACCCCCAACACTCTCTGCAACATGGTGTGGAAGTGCAAGGGTGTGAAGGAACTCCCGAAGGTTCTGGCGCCATCGACGGAGCAGTGGGAGGTCCTGCTATCCAGCGAGGTCCTGGATGACCACCGCGGCCTATATATAGTGATCCGGGCCAGACAAGAAGCTGAGGGCCATGGCATGCTGGACTAGGGACGCCCCCCGCACTGGATGATCAACGCTACTACATACAATTAAGGTCATGCAGCGCTCAATTTTCCTTTCGTAGGAATCAATAAACGTTTATTCCTCCTTCTCTTTGCCCACACATCAATGTTTCGAGCATTGTTACTACATTTAAACGTTATCCTGTTGTTTTGAAGGTCGGTTTAAGACCACCTCTATCGAAATGCATGCATGAACATGCATTCTTCTCTCTTCTGTCTGTCTGTCTGTCTGTCTGTCTGTCGGTCTCGATGTTTTGAAGATGATGCATCCTACTGCTTTAAGTTTGACGCCACTTGGCAGCGTGCTACTTCCACACGGCTACCCTTATCTGACTATACGTTTGTTGATCCCACCATAGTTAACGATTGAAACGCAGCTAGCACAAAATAGTTTGCACTTAGTAATCGACTCATGACGCTCGAAGTCGAACAAGGCCAGGCCACCGTGGTCATTTACCTGCTAGAAGTGGGAACGTGCGCGTACATGAAGTTGCACGCATGTGGGGTATCTCTAGGTTGTGTAAACTTTGGAAGAGTTCTGGCGTTACATAATCAGCGGCAGCACTACATAACACAGTTGTTATGTGTGCACATGTTGGGACAATGACCTATTCCTGAACAAGCTGCGCGGATAACGAACTGCCTGATTAAACCATGTCAAGTATCACGGGTGTACGTCCTACATTCCGGTGAAAGCAACGAAGGGGTTACCGCAACAAAGGGGTGAAGTACTCCAATGGGTTACAGCGATAGCACCGAGGAGAAAGAAAACGCTATGGAAGCAATATTAAACTTATGCAAACGGCGTACAGGACCAACTATGCAAGGTATTTTTAATATGTGGTCTCTTTAGTCTAATTTTAGGAAAATGTGTTGCACAGAACTCAATTCGCCCACGTCGCCTTTGTTGTCCTGCAGCTATCATAAACTCTAATTAACCTATATCAAACAAGCACAAGCGCCAGAAGGCGCCAGTTCTCAGCTGTTATTATTTCTGTTATCAATTTTGTAATTCTATTTTTCATTTTATTAGTACTGCTAAAGAGTTAAATGCAGTTCTTAAATATCAACATGGTCTGGTTAGAGGCAACTCTACCACTACAAATTTAGTTGGTTTTTGGAACATGCGCATCAACAGTGGTCAAACACCGTCATCAACCCGTGCAGTTTACTGTGACCTTAACAGGGTTTTTTGTGCAGCTTCCCTCTCACTGAAGTTCAGAAAGATTCTTAACGTCAACATTCCCGGCCCGCTGCTTGCGTTGCTGCAGGATTACCTTACTGAACGCCACTGCCATGTGCACCCTATTGGACAGAATTGTAGCAGGTACTGGGGCACCACCGGTGTGTCACAGGGCTCTGTTCTTCGACCTCTTTTGTTTCCTGTCTGTGCAAACGATGATCAGACGCCAGTGTTGTTTGCGCGGACATCTTTATTTACGCAGACGACATAATATAATTACAGAAATTCGGTACACCTCAAACTCCGCACTACTGCAACATGGCATCTAGGCTATTTCACAGTGGCACAGCGGTAATAAATCGGGGCAGAATAGAGAAAAAACCTGGGAGGGGTCGTATACACGCAAAACAAATCATATTCATTCTATTGGTCGTATGAGTGGAAAAAATTCTAATCGGATGTATCAAAGCAGAGTCGGAGTTTTCTGTTACTCCAAGCTTACCTTTTCAGCCCACACTAACGAAATCACCCTTCCTTCTTTACGAATATTAGATGTCTCATGTCGTATTTCGAGGCTTCAACTATCCATATTCGTTCTGGCAGTTGTATAGGTGCTGCGTAGCTTCTTATTAGAATGTGCGTCGGTTGCATGATACGGAGCAAGGTAGTTGGATTCAGCGACTGCAAACAAGATTTCTGTCCATAGAAAAACATTAGTACGCTACTGCGAAGGGAATCGATTCCTGCAGCTTTCTTATAATTTACATGTTGCGCCACTGGGGGACCAAAGCTGACTTGCTATTTGTCTATAAACTGTTCTTATATCTGTACAGGTATCTTGGGCGCTATCCGTTTGAGAAACCCGACAGGCAACGTCTAGCTGTCTAGGCCGTTCCAGGTCCCCGCCTAAGGCATTAACAAGAATGCCCTGGTACGGAGCCAACACCATTATAATACGCTCGCAGTAGGCCTAGTTGTATGTGATAAGGTGCCGGTGGACAATGGGGTCGGTGCCACTGCTGTTCCAAAGATCCGTCCGTCGCTGATCCCGACAGCTCGTTCGTGTGTGGGGCTGGTGACGTGCTGGGCGAGGGAGAGCGGCTCTGTGTTAAAATTGAGGTGGGAGCCTGGCTGGCACCGGCTGATGTGCCATCGAGCCGTTACCGCTGTGCCCGGTCGCCGATGGCTGCATGATGTCCCGTGCCTGGACCCGACGTGGTGTAGAGCCGTTTATCGAACCAGGCGCGCTGTGAGGTCTCCGTCGACCCCGCACGCGTCGCAGGACGGCCTCTGGGAGTATGGACAGAACTCAGTGGGACATTTTTTTATTGCGAACGTTTCCGTGTGGGTGTTTTGCCACTTCCAACATTCCTACCCTTAGTCTCGGTTTCTTGCCTGTTTCCGTCAACGATCTGCCTTTTCTTCTCGCCAATCCTGCATAAAGCAACCTTTATACACGCACTTACTGTTCACTGCCTCGGGACTTTCATGCCAATCACGCACCCATTCATTACAATTTATTCTCGATCATACCCTTTGAAGGTTTTTTTGAGGCACTTCCCTGGTTGACGAACATTTAGTAATTTGCAAGTTCGAGTACTTCGTATTCATTGACGCTATGCTAGCAGGGTTAGCATTCTGTATTTATTTAAGCCTTGCCGCTAGCTCCTTCTCGTCCCTCCGATGCTATTGTCCAAACATGTGCGAAACTCGACGGGGGAACTCGCGTCAGTCACGCTTAAGGCGTCCTGTATTAATTCCTATATTTTTTGTTTTGGTTTGCTTCAAATATTACAAGGCCCAATTCCAAAATCCTTAACTCATTTGATTTACTGGTGATCTGTTTATTTAAATATAGGGAAACGTCCCAAAAGAACCTTTCAACACAAGAGAGAAATAAATTTGTCAGTCTTGCCCCCTTGTCCCCCCCAAAGAAAAACGTTCTTCGCCATCAAAATGTGCAGACATCTTATTTCAAAATTTCACTATCTATTTATTATTTTCCACTTCATTCCCTCGCAGGCCTGCAAATTAATTCTCCGTAATTTATTTGTTGCCTTTTTTCTATGAGTCAAATTTAGAGTTCAGTTCAAAATTCCTCCTCCGAACCCATGGTTCCCTGCAAGATAAAAAAACGGCAATTGAAATTTACAGCTTGTGTTTCATACATAAATTCCTGTGCGAATATCATAACTCCAGCGGCGCGAATTTTTCACTTTGTCACGCCTGTCAAAATTTTAATTACCCAATTTATTACTTTCATTTGCGGGGGTGTAAATAAGCGCACTTAAAGCATCCACCATACTTCTAAGCTCTGTGAATCCCAAATATAAACTTTCACAATCCGTTAACGCACTAAAAAGGGGTGTCTTGGTAATGTTTACCATAAACCTCTTATAATATTTATTTTTTGAATATCCCTCGCATATTCCGCAATTTTCATACCACAAATACCGCTCCGTTTCACAGCCCAGTTCCGAACAGCTGCCATGCACTGGGTGACAAGGCAACATGCGCACATCTTTCACTTGAACCTCCCGCCAAAACAGTTCACCTACAAGGAAGTAGCATGCCCTTTCTATTCCCTTTCCTTCCATTTTACTTTGGTTATCGTACTGCCTCTACATCACCACCTTCCTTCTACAGTATCTGTGAGCCTTTCACAGCGAAAATAATTGATAACCCCATCAGAATCACTTGACGATTATTTATGAAAGCACCCCCTGTGTTCTCACGACGTCGTTGAATCGGTCAAGCTCACTTCCTGCGTGCAAATGATCGTGTCGCACGGACAATACACCTGAAACGTCGAATGGCGACGAAGGCTGGCCGGTCACGCGCCAGCGTTGTTTGCCTCCTTGTGCGGTGCGTGTTGCAACCCCGACTAGTGTACCAGGCTTAAATGAACCATACCACGGTGAGGAACTAGAATCGCCTCAAAGCCTACAATGGCGATACCATTCGGGCCATTACTGGACGACCTTGAATGACCCCGATACTAACTCTGCAGGGTGAGGCCCAACTCAACACTGTTGATGAGTTGCTGCACCAACGCCGCTCTACACGTGCCTGTAAAGTCTCAATAATCGGTGCAGCCGCTGCACTAGCCCGGTACATGGATATGTTGTACCAAGTACCACTGTGAAGGGTTCAAATGTTCCTCCGTCGCAGCGAGTGCAGTCAAACGAGAATAAACAAATTTGTCTCCTCCGTCACCCAGTACCTCGCCAGGCCACAGCCCAGGTCTCTCGCCTATATAGCCCAGACTGGGAAACGGCAATTGCATATGTAGATACCAGCGTCAAAAACGGCATGCTGCACACTGCACAAATCTTCCCCCAGCTAGTGGACCACACTTGCTCTTTTGAGGCCAATCCGTTGCGGAACTAGCATCAATACACGACGGGATGGCCGCAATACTGCCTATTGTCCAGGCAGGGCCAAACACTCGACTATTATTGCGAACTGACACTACGCAAGCCATCCACGACATCCGCCGCGTAACACAAGCTACAGCGTTCGCAGATGCCATTCACCACTTAGCACGAAGCACTGTATATATGTATACGGCAGATCCGCATAGAATGAGCCCCCCGTTCAGCTGTACCCGGCAGTAGGGAGGCACACATGGCTAGTCGCCCGTATACCTTGATGAAACCATCACCACTATCCCTGGAGATCCTTGTGAAAACCTGTAACAACAGCAGGAAACTCTCCGGCGCTCCACCCGAGCCCTCATACCCCTATGTGGTTCAAACCTTACTGGTGACCTATCTCAACTCTCCTAGAGGAGGTTGCGCTGGGGAGACTACGCGTTGGGATAGCGCTTAGGCTGTTCGTGATCGCCTCTTGACCGTTGCAGTACCGCGGCCCATACGACTACCTGCCGATTCTGCGACTCCGCCGAACAGAGGGGGAATCTGCAGAATTTGCTGCGGACCCTCCCGGGACTGCATCAGATACGACTAAGGCACGTTCGTGCAACCGGCCTCCACACAAGCCGCCCTCCCCACCTGCAGCACTGGGTTCATGGACTTTATACACGAAGCAAGCTTGTTCGTGTACCTGTGAACTCGGGTATAGTTATGCCGTAGGGCAAACATTTGAATAAAGAAAAATATCGCTGTATAAGCTTCTCCCCATGCCCAACTGTGCTTTCTCTGAACATCTAACAGTCATCTGCCGTGCGCCGTGAAGTTGACTGCTCCTGTTTTTCTACGTATAACACGTGGCCTCGATAACACCGCGGTGTCTCCGCCGAGTTTTTTTTACAGCGAAGCTGTTAGCCTGTCGTTGGTCTGAAAATTTCGTGCCGTAAACAAAGAACTCAGGCAGGACACAGCAGTTCTTGCCCATCATGCGTCAGGCTCATCATGCATACGGCATATATGTCAGTATTCGTTTAAAAACCCACAAGACAATCATCGAAAGCGCATTACGGATAATAAGAGGCCTGTAAACAATAGGGCCCCTCACCATGTGTTCCTGGTAAAGATTGTTTGCAGATTACGTTTGACGGCTAGGCAAAACTAGGGTCACTAAATAGAGCATTTCTTGCCAAGAATGCCGAGAGCATGCGTCAGGCTAGGCAGGACCCAGCATTTCCCGCCAGAGAAGCCGATCACAAGCGACAAGCCTGCCGAGACGACGAGAAACATTTCACATCCTCGCCCATCATCATTTGTAGCGGTTTACACAGTTTCGCTGGACATCAACTTTCGCAGAGACGGATTGCGACATTTTTTCCGTCTCTTTTTTCCGGGTGATTCGGGGAACCAAAATTTTGGCGTCTACCTTCCTAGCTGGAAAGATGCTATCGTCCTTAAAAAACGAAGAACTCCGCTTTTCGCGATACCGGCTTGCGTGACAAGCGATGTCGGCACTTCGGCAAGCAATCTGTCCGCCGACGACACAGATCCGCCGCTGTTTAGGTCGTGTTTGCCTAGCACTCACGCTCCTCTGTGTGTGCACTTGGATTTTATCGCGGGCGCCGGTGCGATACGGTTTCGGACGAACGCGCGCTTATATACGTCGCTTCTGGCAGCGTGCACAACACGTGGCCTCGGCGCACCCTGCTATAGAGTGGGGACACTTTGGTAAGCGTGAGCGGTAAAGCCCCACATTCGGAAAAGGGAAGAGGCCGCGTTTTAGTATGTAATCTAGCGGGATGTGCCCGTCGTTTACCCACCGAGGGACGAAATGACATGATACGGTTTGATCTGTCAGGTAACTTCGCGACAGTGGAAGAAGAGTGTTCCAGCACATGCCGTCGCAATGACGCAAATTGCGAGAGATATTTCATATGCAGTTCTAAGAACCCCCTAGATCCCCAGCCCTGCAGCCCCCCGTTCCTATTTATTACGAGCACGAGTGCTACCATTCCGAGAAGAGCGGAGCCGCAGTGTGTTGTTGCTATTGTATATGCCGGAGCGCGCAATTATTGCATTATTCGATGCTACTGTGTACTCCGTTAACGTGTGTAAGCACACTTTTACTTACACCCTTAAGGCTAATTATTTGTATCGCGAAGAAATTGAGACAGCTTGCATGATTTTACACTGAGGACATGCCTCAAATAAAAAAAGTCTGCACTGTCCCTTCTTCTACTTACATCAGGGCACGGATATCTTCTTATACTGACCGCAACACAGTCAACTTTCTAGGCTGGGCCTATCACCTTGTGGGGCCACGTACAGAACTAATCAAGGTTATTATCATATCCATAATAGCAATCACCATCATTACCATCACCGTCATTCTGGCTTCAAGGGAGGCTCGCCGGACTGCGTATTCATGCCCAGCCAGTGGTTGGCCAATGACGATTCCTGATACCACGAAAGAATGGCCAAATCCACTGTAGCGCAATGTTCGCTGTAACATGAAGTTCGCTGTAAAAAGAGCCTTAAGTGACAAAAATCTCAAAATGAATTGAAATAACATCCCCGCCTTCTGGACATTTCAAGAGGCTCTAAACGTTTGGATGTAATTCACCTCAATCGTATCTCCAAGACAAGAGCCATCGTATTTGAAGATTTCGCTTAATTAAGCAACAGTGGGGCCAGTTTCTGTGTTCAGTACCACAGCCACTCGATAAAAGAGAACTCTCTTTCATAGAGCGGCCATGCCAGCACCGACCCTTAATAAACTTTTACTTTAAACCCTATCACGGCAAATATTCATGAACGCGTGCATATTCGCGTGCGCCAGAAGATCGATTGAACACGGGCTGCTGATTATTATGCCTAAGCTACAAGAGGGAAGGCGGCAAGGGAACAGGCAAGACGAACGTTCTTGTGGCGTACTTTCGATGCTAGTTTAGCAGAAGTTCGCGGGAACCCAATGGCGACACTCACCGGACAGCGCTCTGCTACGGTGTCCCTCGTGATCCAAGTGCAGAATCTGCGTGTTTGTTTCCAAGTGTAAAGGGCTATGAGCTGCAGAAGGTTTCATTCGACGTAATCCGGGCCATCCACTCTACAGGAAGGCGTCGTCAGCTGGACATATTTCCGGGCTTCTTCCCTTAAAACACCCTGCGGAAAACAAAACAATAACTACGGGAGAAAGCACGGGGTCTTTTTATTGCGCGTTTAAGGAGCACTTCAGCATCAACCTAAACCCGTCAAACGGCTTTAGTTCCAATTTGTTCTGCACGAGCAGAGAAAGTGAGTTGCGTGCGCCGACTGGTAACTGCTGCTTTCCAACTCCGCAAAACGCATTGAACTGAAGCTAAAGAGCGCCGCGCAACGTGCCATGGTCGAGGCGGACGCCATTCGAAAAGCCATAAATTTTAAGAGGCTAGGAAGCAGTTTCGGTTCAACCAACAGCAGTATCCAAGCGCTAAATCGTTGAAGCTTAAAAAAGCACGGACCTGGGGTTAGGCGACTGCAGTTTTGTTATGCTGTCACTTCTAAAGGACCAACGTCGTATGAAAAAATTGGTGTATGCTGTTGAATTATTTGTTCTACGGAGCGGGGCTTTTTGTCCACTCAACCAATTCATGAAGTAAAGCTTACATTTTTATTACGTCATTTTTTGTCACTGCCAACACTCCCAGCCACCTAGTTTCCAAGTATCCGCCCATTCCCTCCGTCCCCACCCCTCGCTACCATCTCTTTAGCGTTGCAAGCGCGTGCTCCTTTTCAGCCAGCTCGAAGAGCAGGAGGCCCTGATTCTCCGGGAGAGACTGCAGCCATGGCCTGCGCTTTAGCGGTGTAAGATGGCCACCCATTTCTCTACTTTTAAATGCAGAGCATTTCTTTAACTCACGATGTCACCCGGCGTTGGCGTGCCTCGGCGTCCGCAACAGCCGTTCCAGGTGCGCCCTCTCCCCCACTCCTCCTCGCCTGCTCTCCGCTGCTCCTCGCGTGTTCTCTGCGTGCTCGGATCGCGTTGAGCAACAGGTGGGGCGCGCATGCGTCGTAGTTTGGCGCGGGAGCAACAACAGTTGTGGCGTGATCGTGACGCAGTCGTGACGTGGTCGTGGCGCGGTCGTGCCGTGATGGGGCGGTTCTCGGCGTTCGCTCTCGCTGCCAATTTCTTTCGAACCAGATAAAATCGGGTATGTGCGCCCCCCGAAAATGCTCTGCATTTCACTGTGCCCCTCGCGAGGGGGATGTTTGAAACGGAAACAACACAGAATTCCCTCTTTTTTACCCAACTCCCTTCGCCACTCTTCTCAATAAACATTTCAACAGGAACAAAAACATCAAGTAACCATTCATCGGCACTCTGAATTTCAAAAGTTCCGGCTTTTCCTTCCAACTAGCCGATCTCAGGGAGTAATTATTCGAGAAAAAAGAACAAACTTTGATTATCGGTGGTTTCGCCATGTCCGCGGGACATCAATCAGTAGATTAAATTTTCGCGGTCAATTTCTGTGTGCCACACATTTCGTACATCGAATCTTATCTAAAGAAGCGACATGTATTCCACCTGGTGTTCGCCTCTGGCCATGATGCGTTTATAGAGTTGGTGTTCATTTGATTTTCTCGTGGAATTACACTAATTGTCCTCTCAACGCACATAGGCTTGTTTTATTTATACTTGAGTCCCGCGATTTAAGAGCGATATATGCACGACGGAGCGGCCTGATACGATGCACCATTGGTCGGATATGGCTGTCGCGACAAGCCGCACGCGGGAATTTGAGACACATGCTCCGATGCACGCGTGCGTTGCGTCATCGGCATCGCTCCACGCACTGTTTTCGCTCCATGGTTGCCTTCCTTTTTCGGCTCACTCTGACCGACCTGAGTATGTGCACGATAAATCTGAGAAGAAAAATAAAACATTTATCCACTTGAAGTAAAAATAAATAGTGCTATTACTTTATACACTCTATTTTATGTGTTCAGTAAAGCGGTGTGGAACGTTTAGCATATCAGGTGTTTGCATTGCCGCTGTGCATACGAGATGCGTGCCGCGTGATGTCTATATTCTGCCGCTACTCTAAAGTGTTTGCTTGGAGCTTTTTTGTTTCCGCCAGCTTCACGCAGCCATGGGCCACGAGCCATCTAGCCCTCCGCGACAAACCACTTCTAAAAAAAAAAAAAGGAGAATGTAAAAAAAAAAAAAAACACTGAATTGACATGCCACGGGAGGCCCTTCCTTCGCAGGAGCGGGTGATCGGCGGAGAGCGGATTTCTCGGAATTACCACTAGCGCCTCCTCGGGGCTTTGTACGAAGCTTACGCAGTGACTGCCTGCGCCCATACACACAGGGCCGTGTCCCTTTTTTTTTTCTTTATTGGAATATTTCAGTACAAAACAAGCACCATCAAACAAAACCCTACAACGATAAAACTGCTAGTCATCACCTTGCCAGCAGAAAAACGATTAAAATTGTTTGAGGTTGGTCAGAGTTTCCATCACAGGCAACCACTCTGGAGTCTCAGGCTGAGCCCTCCACACTTCAATAAGCATACGCATTGAATCAACGAAATATTGTCTTGACCATTTAGCGTCAACGTCCCTATGGCGTATGGGCCATGCGGGATTTCCAAATTGCATGTAGGGCCAGGACCATCACGAGGTCGTAAGGTACTTCGTTACTCTCAATCGGTAAAAACCTAATGCCGTGAGCGTCCAGGGGGAAATCTTTTTTGTGGGTCCGCTGCAGCCCGTCCCAAAAGAAGACCCTGTCCCAGCAGTCCAAACACACGTGTTCTACAGACACGGGTTTTCTGCGCGGGTAGCAGTCAACCCCGCCCGGCAAAAACATTCCCTTTTCCTTCTGCCACGTTTTCACATCAAGGACGCCCGAAAGAAGTTTAAAGAGAAACGTCTTCACCTATGGGCCAGTCGCCATACGCTTCCCACGCTTAAGCACATCCTGTCCTGGCACTACACGGTACATCAATCTATACAAAGGAACGGGAAGTACGGAATCAACGAGGTCATTATGCAATCTTTTACGCGCCACACTAGATAAGTACTCTAGCGTGAAGCGTGCACGCAAAAACATGGTAGCCTGTACCACCTCACGGAGGTAGCCTTTCGTTGCGCCAAAAGAAAAAGAAGCTGACGTTACAACAAAATCAAGAAGGGCTCTGGCCTACTTTTTAAACGGATGACTTCTTTCATGCAAGACAGGCAAGTACTCAGTCCTGCTCAGATTGGCTTTAGGCGGGGATGTTCTATTTGGAACGCTCATGTGGACTTAGAGGCGAGGATCCGCTTAGCACAAAAAGGGAAACTGGGGTCGGCACTAGTGACCTTAGATACAGCTAAAGCTTATGACAGTGTCGAGCATGGTATCTTACTTGACAAACTAGCACGTATAAACTTGCCTACATATCTTTTTGCTTGGATTAGGGAGTTTTTGGCTGATCGGGAATTCTTTTGCACAAACGGAAGGCTATCTTCAGGAAGATTTCCACAAACTAGAGGAGTGCCTCAAGGATCGGTTTTATCACCTTTACTTTTTAACATCCTTATGAGTGACATTCCTATTTCCCAGATGTAACAACCTACGTTTATGCGGATGATATAGCGTTTTTTTGCAGCCGCAGTCGACATTCATTCGCTATATGACCGCTTGCAGGCCTATTTATCTGTCTTGGAGACATGGCTTGACAGCATTTATTTAACGTTAAATGTGTCTAAGAGTGCTTTACTTGTCTTCCCGGTTGCAGGAACAATTTCAATTTCTCTCGCTTACAAAAATCAAGTCATCCCGCAGGTGGATTCGCTGAAATATCTTGGTGTTACATACACGTCTGCTCTTGATTGGAAGGCACATATTAACGCATCGGTCACAAAGCGGAGAGAGCATTTGGTCGCATGAAAAGACTATGTGGGAAACGGGCAGGAATGCGCCGGGACACACTTTTGCTGTTGTACCGAGCCTATGTCCGGCCAGTCATGTAGTTTGGGTGCGTCTTGTTTTGCAGTTGCTCTATCTTCAAACTGCGTCCGTTATACCTGCTGGAGAGGCGCATTCTTCGATTTTGTCTTGGCCTTCCCCGGTTCGTTTCGAACCGAGTTCTGTACTTAGAGGCACGCGTTCCTGAACTTAGGGTCCGTTTTCTCTTGCTGACTGGTGCAAACTTACCTCCGCATGTACGAAGCCCCCTCTGGGGCTGCCAAGCCGGTATTTATTTGTGAGCCGAGTATATTTTTTACATCTCCGTGGCCCAAACGTATCTCCCCCCAAGTGCTATTCGTTCAATCATGCCTGGATTGTATTTCTGTTAAGTTATATGAGGTCATTCCAGTATCCACAATCGAGCGAGAAACTGAGTTTTACTTTCAAAACCCCTTCCCTTCCGCTGCAAAACTTCTACCACGCTCGCTATTAGCCGCTATTTTAAATGAATATTTATCCAAGTATCCTTCTTCATCTGTGATTTATACTGATGCATCTCAAAATGGCGAGAAAGCTGGAATTGGTATTTTTTCACAATCTTTAGACTGGAGTTATTCGCTGCGAATCCCGGATTACACACCCATTTTTATGGCCGAATTTTTAGCAATAGCTCTCGCTGTATGCAAAGTACCACAGCATGTATCAAAAATTATCATATTATCTGATTCGATTGCAGTTATATCGGCGTTAACTTCCTCTTCGGAATCTCCATTGTACCGCACACTATTATTTTTTGTTCCCAGGCACGTGAAGGAGGTACGCTTGTCTTGGGTCCCTGGCCATACGGACATCAGGGGCAACGAGCAAGCGGACCATTTAGCTAATCTCGCCGTCACAGCTCCCATTCAATTCGGAATTCCTAATCTGGCTCTATTTGCATCTGCGAGACTAAGACGATATTGGCAACGCCACCCGTTCCGATTCGCTTTTATCATTTGAAGAGTTCCAACATTTAAAGTTCGGGTGGAATGTTTCATTTTTGTGGCTCTCGGCAATGCGAGGGTGACCTTCACCGAGCTGCGCTGCAGGGTTCCACGGCTTAATTTCTATCTGTCCAGATCAGAACTTTCACCTACAGAACTATGTGTGCGGTGCCAGGTCCCCGAAACAATCGAACATTTTTTTTCTCGACTGTCGCCGTTTCTCAACAGCTAGACAACTGTTTTTGAAGGAGCCGATTGAGCGGTTGGGGTTGACTTTATCGATAACACTTATATTATCTATTGGCGCATCAAAGCTGGGGTTTGCAAGAAGGGATATATATAATTGCATTCAAAATTTTCTTTCTGCCTCAGGTCGTTTGAATTGCTAAACGGTGCTGATTAATGGGTAATTCGGGTTTCATTCTTAACTAAGTTTCCCTTTTACACCCTCTTTCCGGAAATAAGTATGTTGAAGTCCTCACGTTTTTAACCAGTTTAGCCCTGGCCAATCCCCCCTTGTGGGTACGTGCCAAAATATTTGAGGACATCATCATCATCATCATCAACTTCACCTGACACACAGTGCGGAAAAAGGGGTCCTTCACATCCTGAAGAAACAAAAAACGATTTACCACTTGACGCAAAAACAGATGCGATAATGACAGACTGCCAAGACGCACGCGCCGAAAGAGGTTCGTGCGGCTGGTTCTCTCCCATGACGACTCCCAAATCAACACAGCAAAAACTCGGTGCAAGGCCTGTACATGTGCCCGTGAACAATGCAACACCTTTAGAACGTACCACAGTTTGCTAATTAAAAGCACATTACACACTGAGGCCCTCGCAAATATTGAAAGTTCGCTACCCTTCCATTTCTCGGCCTTTTCCCGCATTTAGACTGTTTGACTGCGCCAATAAGGGTCGCTGTCTACATAGTTCTCGAGGGGCACTCCCAAGTACTTCACCGGCGTCGTCTGCCAGCTGATACACTCGAAAACACTAGGCGTACTGTCCCAGTGGCCATGCCAGAAGCCTCGACATTTCTGCCAATTAAAATCACTGGCACTGTACTTAAAATTTTCAAGGCGTTTACAGCAATGCTTATGCTTCTCCTATCAACAAAAAAAGAGCAATGTCGTCAGCGTAAGCTAACAGCCGCACTTCACACGACCGAAGTTTAAACCCTTCGACGTCTTCGCTCCTGATTACACTTAAACAAAAGGCTTCAATGTACAAACAAAAAAGCAACGGAGGCAATGGGCAACCCTGACGAACGGCACGTTGAACAGGAACGGGTGTGCCGATCGTTTTGTTAATAACAAGCCTAGTACAACACCCAATGTACGCCATGCGCACACCATTAAGAATAACCGAACCAACATTCATGTGTTCCAACATATTTAACAAAAGTTCGTGCGACACCTGATCGAAGGCTTTAGCCATGTCTACCTGGAGCATTGCCAAAGTCCCTTGCATGGCGTCACAACACTCGAGAACACTTCGGGCACTATGAATATTTGTAACTATCGACCGCCCTTTGATCCCGCACATTTGATGCGGCCCTACCACGTCCTTTATGACAGTCTGTAAGTGGCTAGCCAATATTTTTATTAAAACCTTATAATCAACATTTGTCAGACTAACAGGACGATACCCAGGGATCTGCCTGAGTTTCGCAACCTCCTCCGATTTTGGTATAAACACAGTGTGCGACACTAGAAAAGAAGGTGGCAGCACACCTTTGTTGTACGCCTCAGAGTAAACTTTACATAGAACCGGGCTGATGTCACCCTTAAACGCCTAGTAGAAAGCGGCGCTCAAGCCATCAGGGCCCGGCGTCTTCCCTGGGCTCAACTCGTCGATAGCGGCGCGTATCTCTTCTACTGTAATGTCTCTTTCGAGGTGCGCCATAACTTCCTCGTCTAGGCACGGTAACAAAGACGTAAACTTTTCTCTAAACTTGACGGTATCGACATGATGACAAGAAAACAGATTTTTGTAAAAGTCCCATTAACAACGCTTGATATTAGCCTGGTCACTATAAATCACGCCTTCGGCTTCACTTTTCACTATCAAAATTTCTGCGAGCACACTTTTTTTCCGCGCTGAACGCTCTCTTATTCGGCGCTTCCCCGTGCAAAAACCGTTCAGCTCTTGCGCGCCCAAGCGCACCCTCATACTTCTCTTTATCTATTACTTCGATCTGCGCTTTTAATCCTCTAATGTCGTCCTTCAACGCCCCGGGCGATTCACACTCTTCCTTAACGAAAACGTCCAGGGTACTTCGTAACCAGGCTTCTCTTCGTTTCTCGTCGTATTTGATTGCGGATGATCTTTCTAGGGCCTTTAACTTAACTTCTTGTTTGAAGAGCTCCCAATTGAGCGTGAAGTTAACGTTCACTTCTCCACCGAAAAACGTCCGTGCGCATGCGTTAACGGCCTCAGTGAAATGTTAAGCGTGGCAATACGGATTGGCGTGTTTAAATACGCCAGGTTAACAGAGAAAACAAACAAACCCCAAAGCATTCCCGATGGTACATTTGAAAAAAAAAAAAAAAAAACACCGTAAAACGACAAAAACAACAACACCCCCCCCCCCCCTAAAAAAAACGGAGCCATCTTGAGCCCATTGAGAGAGCTTCACTTGACGCTCGTACATACAAAACACCCCAAACCCCCGCCCTGGCACGAAGGAAAAACTCTTCGACACCCAACACATCCCCCCCCAAAAAACGCGCAATGACCGTAAGGAAAACCCTTCGACACCCGACACAGAAACAAAAACCTTAAGCCCATCACTAGAACACGCCCTGCACTTTCCTTGGTTTTCAACGACACACAAAGACAATTTAAAAATACTTTTAGCAGTCCGAAAGCGAAGGCAAGGATGGTGCTCTTACGAATGTTTTGTTACCGTGAGTCCTCTGTCGTAGGGCGTGTTAAGCTTCGGCTTGAAGCTCAAGCGCCGCGACGTAGGTCCCACACTCACCGAACCCACCGCTACGCAGCCGTCCCCCCCTCCTCATTGCCCAACACTGTCTTGACGCGGCCGCTTGGCCACAGACTGGTCCTGGTCGCCGGTTTTCAAGTCGACGCCCTGTTCGGGGGCGGGAGCTTCCAACGCCGGAAACTGACCCGCCTCGCTCACAGGGCTCTCACCGTCGCCATCGTACGTCAGCTGGTCTCCTTCGTTTCCACTTTGCGCAGGTAGCACTACGACGGCCACCGACTCCTTCACCTCAGCGCTCATTTCAGGCGGCGCGCCCTCCGTCACCGGGTCTCCGCCGCCCCCTGCTGCAGCCGCCTCCGCCTCCTCCTCGTCCATGATGTGCTCCGTTCGGCCCACATCCCCCACCGGTCCGGCCACCTTCGCGTACGTCCGCACGCACTCGTTCGGTTCGTGACCGAAGCTGCGGCCGAGAGTGCAGGGCGGCACCTTGCAGTCGCGCCTCATGGCCCCGTGCCAGAGCAGCGAAGGCACTGCGGGGCCCTGCCGGGCACGACCACGAGCGCCTGCTCGCCTGCGACACGGAGCTGGTGGGGCAGGTCCTCAGCCCTCACGCCCGCGTTGAGCTTGAGGGTCACGGACCGCGTCTTCGAGCCCTTGTCATGGACGCCTTGTACACGCCAGCGCTCCCGTGAAACGTCGCTGACCCTCCCGTAGGGAGCCAGCGCAACTCGAACGTCGTCCTCGGTCACGTTGTGAAGCAGCCAGTGGAGCTTCAGCCGCAGATCCTGGTTGGCAGGGTTGATGACGAGGCAGTGTCGACCTTTGACGTGAAGGCCCTTTGCTTCCAAGATCTTCTTGACGCCTTGCTCCGACTTGAAAGTCACGTCCATACGTGACTCATTTGGAACGCACCCAAGGCAAGCACCTCAGGGAGCAATTCTAGCCGAGCCAAAGTATCGCGGAAATCTTCAACGCGATACGGGAGGGCACGCATGTCACCGTGCAAAAAAAAAAACGGTATAAAAACAATGTCGGCAATGTCGGCAAGGAAACTTGATAACTGTAGTCCTGAGCAAAAAACATGTTACCGTGGCCGGGCACGGCCGCATTAACCGCTCCTGGGGAGCCCTGCATCCTGCGTCCCTTCACTGTGGTGGCCGGAAGCAGAATCCAGGGCTGTTTCCCAAGAGGGAGATGGCCTACAAGCTAACGACATCCTCAAGCCCACGCCCCTGCGAGAATGCGCCAGCATACACGCCCACCACCGGCGCGGGCGCCAACAATACCAAGCACTCCACGCACACCTATCCAGAACCTAAGCTACAATATTCCGACGACTTGAAGCAACTACACCGCCCCTTGCAAATACTGCCCCCACCCTGGCACCCTATACCATCTGGTATGGGGGTGTCAACAAACCCCGTCCCTCACTCATAAACCCCAACCTACATACGAGGCCGCGGCGGCCGCTGTTCTCGAGGAGATGAAGAAGTTTTAAGGTTAACTTGTTTACTTTACTAGTAACATTGATGACATTTAGCACATACGAACCTGAACCAATACACTTTTTACATAAATGAGAAAGACAGTCAAAAGAATAAAGAGTACTTAACGGGACATGGCTGACTGGATCGCGGCCTCAAGGCGAAAGGGCCCGACGACGGGCGGCAGAGTTTCTGAAGTGAGTCCGGGTGCAGGCCGCGCTCAATGGCTGGCGGAGCCGCGTTATATCCGCGTCAAGCGGTCCGGTGGGGAACGTATTGGGGGGAAAAAGTGTATTCTGGAGCACGCAGACCGCGGGGAGTAAGGCACTTTCTGCAGCCAATCGGGCAGACGCTTGTAAACACCAACCAGCCATGTTCCCACCAAAGTGAAAAGGACCAATCAAACACAGACACAAGGTTTGAACACGAAAATGCGCGCTTGGAGAATTATGGGTGTTAAGAAAGTAGTTCAGACAAAACACACTAAAGCAAACAGTGGAAAAGACAGAAAGGTCGTCGGAAGTGCCCTGAGGACCCGGAGCTCGAAAGCGACCAGCGCACACGCCATGGGGGGTGTGGAACGCCGCGGCCGCGTCGAAACCCAAGCTGGGACGATGGTCCCCCTCGACAGCCGCGTCCTCCGGTCGGTCGGTCAGCGCAAAAAGACACACTCAGCATGCGTTTCTTAGAAAAAAAGGGCTGGGCGACCGAATAGGGATGCTACAAAATAGAAAAAGTAAACTGAACGGGGGCTCCACGACAATAGTGTCCGGGTGGCCAGCGCAGGCCCCCAGTAGTCGAGTGTCCAGACACGGCCGCTCGATCTCCCCTTTTTTGGTGTGGCCTGCCGATTCGTCTGGCGAAAAGAACGCACGTGAAAAGAGAAGTTGACTCCCTCACCACACTTATAGGCGAAGAAAGTGCCACGCACCTGCTTTCACCGCCATGTGCGACGGTGTATTTTTTCTGCTGTGTGACACTTTTATCTTACCGTCGTCTGGTCAGCCTTCAACCTCGATATTTTTTTTTCGTGACTGCTGTTAGGTTTATCAGTCTGTGGATGAATTGCACTGCCGGCGGTGCCTAAAACTTGTGGCGTGTCGCTTTGTAAGACGGGTGCGTCACTAAACCCGGAACTGTGCGATGGCTGCCCACCAAAAAAAACCTCTCGAATGCCTGGCTGCGGACCATTTCCCGACAAGGGAGTGACACGAACATGTATTTAGTGGCAGTCAAGCTCCAAAACCGTCGTGTGTTCGCTTCACATCCCCGCAGACAATTTCAAGGTAGAAACGAAACGCGAGTTGCTGCTTTCAACAGACGTGTCGACCCAGTTTCCGCCCTCTCTACCAACCCACATGTTGCCGTCTCGCTCCAAAAAGTGAAAAACTTTGCTTCACGCGCCGCGTAACGCGTGCACGCAAGCAGACCATTCAGGATAACCGGCAAAAAAGCAAAACATCCTCGTCTTGAAGAACCCGAGACTGAACGGGCAGACACTGGATACCGGGCGCAAGAAATCGTAGCTTCGGGCGGGCAGGCTGATGGTGAGGAAAGTTTAGAAAGGGGGTCAAAAACTGAAGAATTCCAGACCACGTTTGATCTGGTTGCAGACATTGCAAATAAAAAAAAAAGAAACGCAGCCGCCTTCAATTGGACGTGCGGAAACTAAACGAACGCTCGCAACAACTTCAATGAACCTGTGTGAATCCAGAGAAAAAGTTCGGCAATATGAGGACAACAACGCTGTGTAAGCTCTTAAAGGGACTCTGAAATTAATTTGTCAAGGTTCTATTTTTCCTTGCATGCTGTAGACTGGCTCAAACAAACGCACTGTCTCAAACAAACACAAGGCTATATTTATTTTAGAAAGCCTGAAAGAAGGAAAACTACCATGCGAGGTAAGTGGCGGCCGCCCCAACTAAAGCAGTGACGTCTATACACAATGCGATGTGACTGGGCGATGTCCAAGATTAGAATTCAAAACAGTTTCGGTTTCGGTTCGGCGAAACCACATGTTTTGCATCCGATGTTATCGTTGGCTGGGGATTCTCGATATCTCAGTAATCGGCATGCCGCGTTAGTGCCATGTTGTCGGCTGTAAAATTACCAGATGAGCATAAAAGCAGGTGTAAGGTCCACTTATGAGATTAGTGGCCAGGCGCCCGAGCTGTGCGTGAGAACTCACCGCTCTGTCTGGTGGCCCAGCACTATAGACTCGACGCTGCAGCCGTCGCCTATTCGTCACGGCGTGCACGGGATACGGGTTGTCTGGCCCACCGCATACCACAGGGATAATACCCCATTGAGAAAGCAGACGACGCCGTCGGATTCCGGGAACCACCGTCGGCGTGACGCGCGGAGGTGGTGGGATTACCGGCGTCGAAGCGCGCGCCGTGCAAGAAACCATTGTTAAAGCGCCCCCGCCGGCGCAGTGCACTGTCGCCGTTTTTCGCTTTCACCCCGCGGGGTCGCCCGCACCTGCTCGTCTGCGAGCGTGCCGTTGACCCGAAGATGGCGGCGCCCCATTGAATATTCCGTGGCGTGATGAGTGACAGCTGTCTACGTGAATTTGGGCACTCCCATACGCGTGTGCGAACGCTACAGGGGCGTTCCCGAGAGAGGGTGATCTCGAGGTTTTATAAGGCCGAACTTGGCCGTTGGAAATCGTTCTTGTCTGAGCGCCGAGCTGGGCAGTTCCCGGCGGGACAAGGAGTCTCGACCGTTAAAGCTAGGTTGGGATTTGTGAGCCCCCTAGGCAAGAGGTTAAGATCGCGTCGGAGGTTTAGGGTGCAGCGCCGTACCGGGCAACTAGACGGATGTTGCGGCGAGACAGGGTCTCGGCCGTCGTTTCTCGAGCGGTTTGTGTACGCTCCGAGGATAGGAGAGTTTGACGAAGTTGAGAAGCTCAAGTGATTTGTGCGCACTTGGAGCTAGCGTCTAGCTGAAGTTTGCAGTTTTTTCTTTTATTATTCATGTACCCAGTTTTCCCACTGTAAATAGCTGCATATAAACCCTTCGTTTCATTTAATCAACCTCAACGCCTCGAGTTCGTCAATTCGACCGCCTCTCCAAGAACTTCAACACCATCGCCCTGCCAGCCTCCTGCCAAATCAACCGGAGCCCGGGCGATTGGGTTCCTGATCGACACCGGACTTCGGGGAAACGATGTTTACTGCAGGACTTGGAATTGTAACAATCACTAGCCGAGGCGTACCCAGAGGATGAACGCCCTAAGCGTCACCGGAGACGCTCGAATGCGTTTCGCTTTTCCCTCACATTTGGAGCTTGCCTGGCTCGTGCCTGTATCGTAAGAGGCGTGTTCGCACCATGCCAAGGGTCGGCAGTTTCTGGACTGCGCCCGCAAGCAGTTGGCAACCCCACGGCGACGATAACTCGCGTCAGTGTCAGTCTGCCCGCGTTCTGCGTACTGGATCGTGGAGCAATAAACGTTAGAGCACAAAAATGTTGAATTCAGTATAAAAAAACATCCCAAAGACGAACAAATCAACTTAAAAAAGGCGCTGTCGGGGATTCGAACTTAAGATTCGCAAAACAACGGAGCTAAGGCTGCGGACTACTCGGCGACCAACTTTGTTTTGTTCTTTATTGCCTGCTTGGCGACTGTACAAGTCACACTGTACCGTACACAAATTAATAGCTCGGTTGAGGGCGTGGCTTAAAACGTCTTAAACTGCGTTAGTTCATCCAGAATGAGTAACCACTCATGTTCTTACGGCATGACTTTATACTCTTCTCTTCTATAAGCAACACTTTCAACGATCCACTCTCCCACTGTGCGAGTATCTTCATCGGCATTTTGAACTGCCATGAGAGTTTTCTGCATAGAATGCAGACTAAGCGCCATGAACATATCATAGGGCACTCCCCCATCATTGTTTATTTGCAAAAAGTTAATGCCCTAATGCACTAAGGGCAGGTCGTTTTTCAAGGTTCGTTGGAGGATGTTCCAGTGGAACACCACATCCTTACAGTCCAGAAAGATGTGCTCAATTGTTTCAAGTTTTTTTTACATAAGCGGCAGTTAAATGTCCCTACATATAGTCAATTTTCCTGTAGCCAGGGTTCTACTGGGAGCGTGCCGCTATAAAGTCTGAAGAAGAAAGATTTAACGGACGAACGTACTGCCATTCGTTTCACTCTCTTTCCAACATCTTTTCCTAGACCTACTGCTTACAACTGACGATAAACCGGAACAGGTAGACACACATCAATCATATATTTGGTCAAAAACTTCCGCGGTACACCACTCGAATACTCCGAGAAAAACCTAACTTGACAAATCATAAAATCCTCCACGACTTCAAGCAAGAAAACCACGCACACAGACACAGAGGATTTCAGATGTTGAAACAACATAATCTGGAAAAACATCACAGAGTCGACTTGTGCCACAGTAAAGCAATCTCGCTGCTCTCTCAGAAACAAACCTAGATACTATTTGTCGGCTAAACAAATGTGCCAGTTCCAAGCCACCACTTTTCACCGCGAAAAACAAATTAGTTAAAATCCTGTGCTTCCAGCTTTAGTCCCAAAAAAACCGAAACACTTTGGGCAGCTTTGTATGTTGCTTTTTGATACACAAATCGCCTGAAGGACGTACCATACCTTGGCAACGGCAAATACATTACATACTGATGCACGAGCAAACATTGACAGATACCTTCTCCCCCCTCCCCCCCCCCCTTATGTTAATTTCTCTCTAACTCTATCAGCTTCTTCATCCCAGTACTCTCTAGCGTCCTGCTAGTTTTTAAGTGCGATGCCGATACCTGGCCGGAGTTTGTCAACCAGCGCTGCCGGGAATGGAAATATAACCTATATACTTTATAGCCTGCTTAAATTTTATTTTGTTTTAGCATTGCAAGAACTTTAGATAACTAGACCTTGAATAACACTCATGAATGTAAGCGTTCCCCAAATTCCCACAAATGTCTCGCCTCTAGAGACTGCATTCCTTGGGCAGAAAAGCAATTCGCAAATTCGTGGTCGTGCTACTGGCCGCTGTGCTAGTTCACACACCGCAAAACGTGCTTCCCATGCGTTTCTATTACGCTGTACGATAAAATTTTCTGTTGAATATAATACGTGAGTACCTATATTAACTTCGTTGACCCTTTTCCCACTTCCAATCGGCATTAGGTTTTTCTACTAGCACCTGCTTTCACCGCCATGTGCGACGGTGTATTTTTTCTGCTGTGTGACACTTTTATCTTACCGTCGTCTGGTCAGCCTTCAACCTCGATATTTTTTTTTTCGTGACTGCTGTTAGGTTTATCAGTCTGTGGATGAATTGCACTGCCGGCGGTGCCTAAAACTTGTGGCGTGTCGCTTTGTAAGACGGGTGCGTCACTAAACCCGGAACTGTGCGATGGCTGCCCACCAAAAAAAACCTCTCGAATGCCTGGCTGCGGACCATTTCCCGACAAGGGAGTGACACGAACATGTATTTAGTGGCAGTCAAGCTCCAAAACCGTCGTGTGTTCGCTTCACATCCCCGCAGACAATTTCAAGGTAGAAACGAAACGCGAGTTGCTGCTTTCAACAGACGTGTCGACCCAGTTTCCGCCCTCTCTACCAACCCACATGTTGCCGTCTCGCTCCAAAAAGTGAAAAACTTTGCTTCACGCGCCGCGTAACGCGTGCACGCAAGCAGACCATTCAGGATAACCGGCAAAAAAGCAAAACATCCTCGTCTTGAAGAACCCGAGACTGAACGGGCAGACACTGGATACCGGGCGCAAGAAATCGTAGCTTCGGGCGGGCAGGCTGATGGTGAGGAAAGTTTAGAAAGGGGGTCAAAAACTGAAGAATTCCAGACCACGTTTGATCTGGTTGCAGACATTGCAAATAAAAAAAAAAGAAACGCAGCCGCCTTCAATTGGACGTGCGGAAACTAAACGAACGCTCGCAACAACTTCAATGAACCTGTGTGAATCCAGAGAAAAAGTTCGGCAATATGAGGACAACAACGCTGTGTAAGCTCTTAAAGGGACTCTGAAATTAATTTGTCAAGGTTCTATTTTTCCTTGCATGCTGTAGACTGGCTCAAACAAACGCACTGTCTCAAACAAACACAAGGCTATATTTATTTTAGAAAGCCTGAAAGAAGGAAAACTACCATGCGAGGTAAGTGGCGGCCGCCCCAACTAAAGCAGTGACGTCTATACACAATGCGATGTGACTGGGCGATGTCCAAGATTAGAATTCAAAACAGTTTCGGTTTCGGTTCGGCGAAACCACATGTTTTGCATCCGATGTTATCGTTGGCTGGGGATTCTCGATATCTCAGTAATCGGCATGCCGCGTTAGTGCCATGTTGTCGGCTGTAAAATTACCAGATGAGCATAAAAGCAGGTGTAAGGTCCACTTATGAGATTAGTGGCCAGGCGCCCGAGCTGTGCGTGAGAACTCACCGCTCTGTCTGGTGGCCCAGCACTATAGACTCGACGCTGCAGCCGTCGCCTATTCGTCACGGCGTGCACGGGATACGGGTTGTCTGGCCCACCGCATACCACAGGGATAATGCCCCATTGAGAAAGCAGACGACGCCGTCGGATTCCGGGAACCACCGTCGGCGTGACGCGCGGAGGTGGTGGGATTACCGGCGTCGAAGCGCGCGCCGTGCAAGAAACCATTGTTAAAGCGCCCCCGCCGGCGCAGTGCACTGTCGCCGTTTTTCGCTTTCACCCCGCGGGGTCGCCCGCACCTGCTCGTCTGCGAGCGCGCCGTTGACCCGAAGATGGCGGCGCCCCATTGAATATTCCGTGGCGTGATGAGTGACAGCTGTCTACGTGAATTTGGGCACTCCCATACGCGTGTACGAACGCTACAGGGGCGTTCCCGAGAGAGGGTGACCTCGAGGTTTTATAAGGCCGAACTTGGCCTTTGGAAATCGTTCTCGTCTGAGCGCCGAGCTGGGCAGTTCCCGGCGGGACAAGGAGTCTCGACCGTTAAAGCTAGGTTGGGATTTGTGAGCCCCCTAGGCAAGAGGTTAAGATCGCGTCGGAGGTTTAGGGTGCAGCGCCGTACCGGGCAACTAGACGGATGTTGCGGCGAGACAGGGTCTCGGCTGTCGTTTCTCGAGCGGTTTGTGTACGCTCCGAGGATAGGAGAGTTTGACGAAGTTGAGAAGCTCAAGTGATTTGTGCGCACTTGGAGCTAGCATCTAGCTGAAGTTTGAAGTTTTCCTTTTATTACTCATGTACCCTGTTTTCCTACTGTAAATAGCGGTATATAAATTCTTCGCTTCATTTAATCAACCTCAACGCCTCGAGTTCGTCAATTCGACCGCCTTCTCCAAGAACTTCAACACCATCGCCCTGCCAGCCTCCTGCCAAATCAACCGGAGCCCGGGCGATTGGGTTCCTGATCGACACCGGACTTCGGGGAAACGATCTTTACTGCAGGACTTGGAATTGTAACAATCACTAGCCGAGGCGTACCCAGAGGATGAACGCCCTAAGCGTCACCGGAGACGCTCGAATGCGTTTCGCTTTTCCCTCACATTTGGAGCTTGCCTGGCTCGTGCCTGTATCGTAAGAGGCGTGTTCGCACCATGCCAAGGGTCGGCAGTTTCTGGACTGCGCCCGCAAGCAGTTGGCAACCCCACGGCGACGATAACTCGCGTCAGTGTCAGTCTGCCCGCGTTCTGCGTACTGGATCGTGGAGCAATAAACGTTAGAGCACAAAAATGTTGAATTCAGTATAAAAAAACATCCCAAAGACGAACAAATCAACTTAAAAAAGGCGCTGTCGGGGATTCGAACTTAAGATTCGCAAAACAACGGAGCTAAGGCTGCGGACTACTCGGCGACCAACTTTGTTTTGTTCTTTATTGCCTGCTTGGCGACTGCACAAATCACACTGTACCGTACACAAATTAATAGCTCGGTTGAGGGCGTGGCTTAAAACGTCTTAAACTGCGTTAGTTCATCCAGAATGAGTAACCACTCATGTTCTTACGGCATGACTTTATACTCCTCTCTTCTATAAGCAACACTTTCAACGATCCACTCTCCCACTGTGCGAGTATCTTCATCGGCATTTTGAACTGCCATGAGAGTTTTCTGCATAGAATGCAGACTAAGCGCCATGAACATATCATAGGGCACTCCCCCATCATTGTTTATTTGCAAAAAGTTAATGCCCTAATGCACTAAGGGCAGGTCGTTTTTCAAGGTTCGTTGGAGGATGTTCCAGTGGAACACCACATCCTTACAGTCCAGAAAGATGTGCTCAATTGTTTCAAGTTTTTTTTACATAAGCGGCAGTTAAATGTCCCTACATATAGTCAATTTTCCTGTAGCCAGGGTTCTACTGGGAGCGTGCCGCTATAAAGTCTGAAGAAGAAAGATTTAACGGACGAACGTACTGCCATTCGTTTCACTCTCTTTCCAACATCTTTTCCTAGACCTACTGCTTACAACTGACGATAAACCGGAACAGGTAGACACACATCAATCATATATTTGGTCAAAAACTTCCGCGGTACACCACTCGAATACTCCGAGAAAAACCTAACTTGACAAATCATAAAATCCTCCACGACTTCAAGCAAGAAAACCACGCACACAGACACAGAGGATTTCAGATGTTGAAACAACATAGTCTGGAAAAACATCACAGACTCCGACTTGTGCCACAGTAAAGCAATCTCGCTGCTCTCTCAGAAACAAACCTAGATACTATTTGTCGGCTAAAAAAATGTGCCAGTTCCAAGCCACCGCTTTTCACCGCGAAAAACAAATTAGTTAAAATCCTGTGCTTCCAGCTTTAGTCCCACAAAAAACCGAAACACTTTGGGCAGCTTTTGTATGTTGCTTTTTGATACACAAATCGCCTGAAGGACGTACCATACCTTGGCAACGGCAAATACATTACATACTGATGCACGAGCAAACATTGACAGATACCTTCTCCCCCCTCCCCCCCCCCCTTATGTTAATTTCTCTCTAACTCTATCAGCTTCTTCATCCCAGTACTCTCTAGCGTCCTGCTAGTTTTTAAGTGCGATGCCGATACCTGGCCGGAGTTTGTCAACCAGCGCTGCCGGGAATGGAAATATAACCTATATACTTTATAGCCTGCTTAAATTTTTATTTTGTTTTAGCATTGCAAGAACTTTAGATAACTAGACCTTGAATAACACTCATGAATGTAAGCGTTCCCCAAATTCCCACAAATGTCTCGCCTCTAGAGACTGCATTCCTTGGGCAGAAAAGCAATTCGCAAATTCGTGGTCGTGCTACTGGCCGCTGTGCTAGTTCACACACCGCAAAACGTGCTTCCCATGCGTTTCTATTACGCTGTACGATAAAATTTTCTGTTGAATATAATACGTGAGTACCTATATTAACTTCGTTGACCCTTTTCCCGCTTCCAATCGGCATTAGATTTTTCTACTAGCACATACCAGTCAGCGAAGCGTAGCATGTGCGCTTGTGTGCAGCGACTTGGACTTAAAGCTTGATACATTCTACAAGCTAACAAACTAAAGGAACGATCCTCCCAGGCACAAACGTTTCGTGGCTTAGTTTCAACTGAGCGAACGAATTGGGACGACCCGCCGGTGGCCGGCCGACTAAACGCTGGTCCGATTAATTCTGTCGCAGGGTCGGCGAGCCGTGTAGTAGAGCAGTCAATCGAAGCCATCTTGTTTTGATGTCGTACGAAACGTCATTGTAAATTGACAGGGAGGATACACAGAGGAGGACAGCATCTTCGAATTTATTTTTCTACTGAACAAAATCGCCTAAACCCAGCAAGAGAGGTGGAAACATGGTCTAAAGACTCCAGACTACAATTTGGTCTAGTAATCCCAAAATGTTTACAAATACCTTCATTTTTTACAGTGATTCAAGCCGTTGCAGCTGCAAAACCCGAAGCCAACGGATCTTCATGTCGAGACATGTCCCTTCGGCGCGGTCGCCGCAGCCGAGATCTTCTCTCCCACCTCTTTCAGACTCAACAAACGCCGCTACTGCCTGTTCTCACGAACTCTGCAAAGAGCGTTGTGCGTGTGCCAGTACTATTTTCGGGCCGTTTGTGCAGAAGCACTAGGAAAGCCGCGCAGCCGTTACGGCTACCGTAACCCGCCCTCTCTGTGTATAGTTCAATTCGTTTTGCAGCAGCGAATCCACGCTGGCGCCCTCTTAAGTTCTGCTGTAATCTCGCCTGTAAGGGCATTGTTCCTGTATTGCTTCGGCTCATCTCTCGTCATGCAGTTAACAAGACATGTTTGCCTTCGACTTCTGGTCGTCATCACAAAGGCCGCAACCTTCGCGGGCCGCTCACCACCACGCTACCTCCCATGACGGAGGCGACGGAGCCCGGCTCGGAGAATCCTTACCGAACGTAACACTCCGCACGTTAGTAGCGGTAGAACAAAAGCCTAGAATAATGCTTGCCGCGGGACCTGTGAAAGTGACGGCACGTGCGTAGAACACAATTAGCGCACAGCTGATTCTAGGAACAAGCTGTGGCGTATGGTAAAAATCTGCTTGTTGAAGCAATTAGCGCCAGAAGACGAAGAAACAAAAACGAATTTAGAAAGAGACCGAGACATGGTGTAGCAGTAAAGACGCCTATTGAAGCAATTAGTTCTAAAAAAAACTAAGAAACTAAAGGTAAGAAAAAAAACAACAGTACGATGTAGCAGTAAGAAGTCATTGATAGGTATTGTCAGGCTTTCGCCTTCTTATCTTGTAGGCAGACTTAAGTAGGCCGGAAAATGTTTACTCCTAAAAAACACTAGCGAAGCCCGTTAAAAGCGATAATAGTGCTCTGTATGTACAATAAGACATTCTATTTCTTACATCAACGTGTATTTTTTCGCTGATTTAATGCCAGCGCAGCCACTGGGGAGTATTTCAACATTATTGCACATCAATCAACACTGCCTAGTTCAGACATTAAGGGCTAGTTCTGGTGTGACCATGTCTGCGTGGTATCCTAATTAAGGTTGGCCTTCGCTGGTATCTAGCATGAGCACACCAAAATATTAGGCGGAAACCATGAGCAAAAAAGAAAAGTAGCAATTGCCGACACTGAAGAAAAAGAAATCAATATGAGTCTCCGCCGACGTAATCATAATTAGGGACTCCAGGAACCGCACTTTCTGTTCTCTTTAATTTATTAGCGCAACTTTTCGTTTTTTTTTCTAGTTTCAAAAAATTTCTATGAAAACCCTGCGAATCCCACCCTTATCGATTCTATCCTACGCTGGATAGTTTAGTAATGCAGCCGAGGCCACCGGAACGCATAAAACAACATTTTTTTGTTGCGCAACCGCCTACAACAAAACATAAATAAAAAGAAGTTCAACTGCATCGCTTCGGGAACCCCGTGTGTCGATCCGAAGTGCCGATGATATTTTTTATTCGCGATTTTATCACGCAGCCTGGCCGGTGTATTGGCAGGTCCCGCTCGATCGGCAATCGATGTGTCTGATTGGCACCTTCCGGTGAGACTGGGTTCTGCAGAGCCGGGATTTGTGGAAGAAGAAGGCACGCGCGATAATAACACTCTGCGAGCTTCAGTCACAAGCGTGTCTGGAGGCAAGAACTGCAACTTTACCTTTTTCTTTCCATGAATCTTGTACTTCTGGATACATCCTCCCCCCCCCCTTCCCCTCATTTTCTTTTTGAGGGTGGCTTTTCAGTACAATGAAAAATAGTACAACGATCGGAAATATCTTTAAAATAGGTATAAGAAGTCGCGAGAACAGGGAGCATTTTCAGGGTGAGAGTTAAGGGAGCACTGATTAAAGGTCTGTGTATTTTCGCCGCACGAAAGGCTTTTAACAAAGATGGTAGGTCATCGCTAAGGCGCTCGCCTGGGACTAAAATGGGCAAGTTGGTACGGCTCTTTAATATGAAAAAGATTTGTATGCCGCTACCTGGCGCACGCCGGGGTTAATCTTTTTTATCTTTTCGAATTTGTGGTTATCACTTACTGTCTGCATGCGATGCCGAAAGGAAGGAATCATGGAATACATGAGGCCGAAGTATTCTTCATCGCCCATTCCTAAGTCTGTATCTTGGTTAAGCGGCCGTATAAGAGGTCGTGTATTAGATAAACAGGCCAGTTTGATTTTATAATTCTCACTGCAAGGAAAAGGCGGGCGCTGTGATTAGGCCTAACGTGATTCAGACTACAGCTAGCTTGTTTAAATATATCTTCCCCACTATCATTCTTTGTTAATGCGGGTGTGGACTGATGGCGTAATTTATTTCTAGTGGTGCTGTAGACGATCTATGGCCATTAAGATTTCCCTAGGGCATAAAGGTTACAAGAAAAGTTAAAAAAAGTCAACAAACCCTCAATTCTCCAACGGTCGGGCATGTTGTTCGTGAAGGGACCTAATGTTCTCAAAGCGAGCATGCCCCACTCAGTAAACTAATGCCACGCAGATTCTTCTAGAAAATGCCCCCAACGCTTAGCCGTCACCCCCCCCACAACACCCTTGTAGCACTGAGACGAAGAAGAGACCGTTGCTCGAACCGCTAATGAGAAAGACAATGTTTCCGTGCTGATTCTGCAACAACATTGCGATACTACGTCATTGTGGAAATGCCGCAGGGATGTGGTAATGACGCGACGATGCTACAGCATTTCGGTAATTATGGTAATCAGGTTCGATGATGCAGTGGAATCACAGCCGGGCCCTTATTCCAGACATTTTTTCAAGCTCTTTCACGAGCGCCGCGTCGCTACGCCAGCGAAAATAATAACCAATTGTCATGGGATACCGTAGAAATCGAAGGCACCGAAGCAATGGGCCTGTGTCCCTGCACACAAAGCACCGAAAATGAAACAGCAATGTACGCTAATGAACAAGCCATCCAAAAAATCTGCAGAAATTCAGGGAATGGTCTACTAATGCGTAGTATTCTTATGCCGCTTGCATAGAGTGTGAGCTCTTTCCAGAAAAAATATGGCTATGAGTAGTGTAAACGTCGCATTATTTTATACGTTATAAGCTTTGTTTTGTTTGTTTTCGCCAATGATGTGAATTATACCATTATAGCGACGAAGTGCCTTCACTTCGCTAATTATGAATTTTTTATCAAGGCGTACTGCAGAGTTGCTCCATTTACGCTATTTTTATGCGCATTTCCAAGGTTCCTTTTAGGGACTTTGTTTATTCTTGGGTTTTGAGGAAAGATGCATAAGATACATATTTTTGGTTTTGTCAGATCGTTTTTGTGACAGTGTTTTTTTCTATTTTATTATTTTTGGTTTTCAAAACTGTTTCACCAATTATCTCTATTTATGTTATTACAACGATTACAGGCATTTTTTTCGACAAATGTGGATTTTTGTAGAATGCAGGGTGTTACACGGTCCTGGCTGGGGGGCTACTCGGCAACAAATGCTACACACTAAAATGAGCACACACACCATCAAAACCCTGATCATGTATGTCAGTTGCTTCCAACAGGCATCCACAGGCATCCAAAGAAATAGCGTCCCCCATGGCACACACGTATTATGAAAAGGTAATAGGAATGATCAAGCTCTACTGGGTACTCGATCAGTCGGAGATGCAGGGTGAGGAAAGATCAAATTGACTCGCACGCGAACCCCAATCTGGGCTTCCTGTAACCACATCCAGCCCCAGATAGATCCGATCCCGCTAAAACCTATCATACTTAAAACCTACGCACAATAGGGAAGCTCACACCAAACTGCACACATACCTTCCCAAAGAGGACCAGATCCCTCTAAAGTACGTGCAAAGCGGCACCTCCCCCACCCTCCCTAACCCCAGCACGATGGGCCCTTTATCAAGGAAAAGTACTGTCCCGGAGCTCAAAATGCCAGGCAATGCCGGACACCAAGTACAAAACAAAGCAAAGAAGATCATTCTAACGCGTAAGACTTGAAGGTAGCGAAGTTGTACGCAACCTTCACGACTATCACGACGGTTCAAGTCCACGATTGCAGCTGATTTGCTTCTTCTTCACTGCCGCAACAACCTTTACTCCGTCTTTGTTGCTATAACGGCGAAGAAGAAGCAAATCGGCTGCAATCGTGGACGACGCGAGGAGGGGGTCTTCCTTCGCGAACAAACTAGCGGAACGCGCATGGCGTGTCTTTCTCGTTCCGAGTAAGTGTTGCCACGATACGGTGAACGCTGGAGTTCTTTTTTTTTTCTGGCAATGTTGGTCAATCTCCCTGAGTGGGTATGCTTGGCTTGAAGAACGTGCGGCCGTTTTTCTTTTCGGCGCGAGGCGTGCACTCACGAGTACGCTATGACGTGTCTTTCACGTTCCGAGCAAGTTTTGCAACGATACGGTGAATACTGGAGTGTTTTTGTAGCCCATGTTGGCCGATCTCCCTAAGTGGGTATGCTTGGCTTGACGAACCTGCGGTCGAGGCACTCGGGCACGAGCGCTAGGCATTTTCTTGGTATTTTTAACTGCGGACACCATGCACAAACGATTTGCTCAACAGCTTCGCTGTCAATAAATGCCTGTACAGGAAGTACAGTAAACACAAGGAAAAGAAAGCATTATTTAAGTGTCATCCCGGGAACATGGAACAAGACTCTGCGCCTTCCAGAAACACCACTCGGAACCCCGCAGCAATGGAGTCCAACAGGCCCTACTATGGGCCCCCATTCCACGCATGACAACAACACCGCCTAGAAAGCCACAGTAGGCAATCCAGAGGACCCCCGAACAGCGGACACCTACACCAGCATGAAATACAAAATAAAGCTTTCTCATTCATTCGCCGAGAACTGACCGTGAATACTTTCAGATGGCCAATCACAACTGACGCTCCGCCACCGCCAACCCACCTCCATTCACAGTCACGTTGCACAGTTCTGACTGGGAACATTGTAAATGCCCTCTCTAAGCGCGACCAATGAAGAAGAGCACTTTTTGGAAGAAAAAAACCGCCGAGACCCCTGTTGCAGTTCCATTGATCTCTTTGGTTGGTCGCTCAAAGGTTCTCGCAATCCGCTCAGTGGGTATAAGTCACTATGCGGAGCCGCGTGGTCTGGTGGAATAGTTATTCGATTACGTGATCTCATCTCATGTGGTTTTAACAGTTGTATTGCAAAAGATGCCTTTCATACCCCAGATCTGCCTACTGGTTGCGTGACAGCTCAATGTCACAACTAGATACACGACTTGTGGTGTGACGCCGTACAGCTATACCCACAGCTTCACTTACGGTGACTTTGACGTTGCTCCTTGCGTCGCTAAGCTCAAAATAAAGTTAACCAAATTTTATGGCTGAATAAAAACATCGCACTCACTCAAGTACATTTCCAGAGACGCTGACATCTGCTGTCCTAAGCTCAAGGCTGATTCACCAATTCCTATTTGGTTGCGACAACATACCCACCCACAAGATTTTCCTACCCAATGTGAGCATTAGGAGAGTGACGGTGAGAGCTCAGTGCCGATTCACCATTTACCGTTCATTGTGGCACCAATGTACCCGCCTACAATTCTCACACATACCCTCGAGGTAACTGGACAGTAAGGAGCAAATAAGTAGCATGAGTGAATTATATATATTCTACAAAACCTCCCAACCGTTGACAAAACGCTTGAATGTAAGATTCCTGTATAGCTGAATCTAACATTTCCTTATTAAGCTTCCTTTTTTGACATGGTTAAGGTTGCGCACAGACCCACTAAGCCGGGATATATCGAAAATATCCGCTGCCAGCCGAAGTCACCGTAGGCGGACACCGCTGATCACGACTCCACCTCCAGACAGTATACGCGCCGAACCCGACCGAACCGCCCATCGTACGTACGCACCGAGCGCCATTCTCGCGGTCACCTCGAGACCGTGCTTCTCAGCCGGCGAGCTGTGTGGCGCTCCTCAGCAAGGGGTACGACGATCACAAACGCTCCGAGCGGACGTCTTTCGTACAGCCTTTACAATTTTAATCCCTTCTACAACGCCATAGAAAACCTCCTTGGTGGCATGGAAATTCGCACAATAGAAACTGGGCGAAACTCCAACTCGGCTAATTAATTATACGTACTCTGCCACATTTGGACTAAGAGTGCGGAATTATACAAAGCTTCAACCTACACAACATTCATGTCACACTACATACTGTTCGATTTCTGCTTACATAGTACAGCTTCGTAAAATAACATCTCGAGAGAGGAATCTGGCGCTGCGATCGTCCGCCTTGATGGACGTGAAGGGTCGAAGTGGATTCGGATTGATGCTCGCTGGCTTTTGGCAAGTTCTATACACTGGCTCGTGCAGCCAGTTTCATTTTCCTCGGGGTTTTGCATGGATGGCTTTGCTAGTGTAGGTTGGTATTTCGCGTGTTGAAAGCATTAGGGAATACGTCTTCCTTTGATCGCAATGTCGCACGTGCGTTGGCGCAGCGCTCAGTGGAATTGTTTTTAAGTGAATGCCCGTTAATTCGAACCTCAACCATTCCAATTTGTGGTAATGTGCTCCATAGACGCCTACGTATTGAAAACCCGTAAATTGGAATGCGAGGGGCCTCCGCCACGGATAATTTGAACTACGCGCCACTGCGCTTGCAGCTTGGGACCTGGCGCACGGCATGACAAATGTCTCCGCTCCCTACACACGAGGTTGCGTCACTTCGGGAAAGGAGGGGACAACAGAGATAGGTTAAACCCGGAAAAAGCAATCTAAACCCACCGTGGCGGACGTGTGAAATAAGCTCCTTTGCGGTCTACGCCGATGTGGACACCAATTGAGTGTGTGAGGTGCGCTGACAGATGACATCATTTCTGAGGTCAGAAGCCTATAACCTGTCACTGTCAGTGACCACGAGGAAGTGGCCGACGAAGCATAAGTGCGGCCATCACTCTGAAGTAATGACAGGATTGAGTGCGTCTCTTCTCCAGTTTTGGAGTACGCGATAAGGAGGTCTTCGCTATACATTCGATCGTTAGAGCAAAAAGTGCAGTATTTCGCCTTCCACAAAATAAATTTTATTACCCCCTTTTGGCCGAAAAGGGTGCGAAAAAACTAAAGCCGTTCCACTCAATGTGAAAGCTGTCGGTAATGCAGAGCAGTCGTCATATGCATTATGTTATCGTCATAATGCGTGGTAGCGCCATTATCCGCTCGCTGCTGCCATGCAATGCATTTCGAATTTTCCGCCTTCGCAGTTCTCGCGCGCCCCCTGCCTGAAGCTGCGCCAGCGGAAGTTCTGTTCTTTTCGCTCTTGCATATTTCGTATTCTGGAACAGTATTGCGTCATTTCGAACACGTAATTTTTTTCTTGCGCGGCTGGAGCCTTTCTGCGTCATTTCGACCACTGCATTTTTTCCTTGCGTGGCTTGGGCCTCTACACGCTATTTTCTTTCTTGCGCGGCCTCTTTTTTCGCTTACTGTCGGAAGAACCAACCCAACGAGCGTTCCTAACTAAATGAACGCGGGGCTGCCGCTTATATACACAGATTTTGCCACAAATGTACCTGCAGTTTTCATTGTGCTAAATAACGGGGAGACGTATGACAAGCGCCAGCGGTTCACGAGGTTTTAACGGTTATGACTATTTAAACCGCGTGGTTTTCGGAGCCCCAGCGTGATTCCGGCAGTCGCATCGACCGTTAGCGAGCTAAGGCGACAAGGCGAGCCCATAAAGTGCTCTGCACTTAAAATCTTGTCCCATGGCACACATCTTTAAAAGGTGTCTTGGCTAAAAAAAGGTGCACGATGAAAAAAAGGGCCTTCGTGTGAACACCCTAAAAAAAGGGTGTAAGGTTGCTCAACACTTTAAAATAAGAATGTGGGCAGAGTATCTACGAGCGACGGTGTGAATGGGCCGAAAACGCAGCATGACATAGACATATTCAACACGAACAAGTCACAAGTGACCATCAAATGAATTGAGCAAGAAAACCAATGAAATGCATGATGACAGCGAATACATACTTTCTCAGAAATACATGTGCTCTTCTTGCTTTTATATCCAGCAGAGGAATGCACTCCGATAGAGTCGGTGGGCTTGTCGCAAAAACGAGATATTTTAGCGCTAATTCCGGAATTATGCATTTTAATGTGAGCATATAGAAATGAGCATGCGGATTTGCAAAAAAAAAAATTAACTTTTTTGCATTTTTTTTTGCAAATAAGGGAATATCTTCATTTGAGGGCCTCTAGGGGTATTGTAAATAACTAAATAAATAAATAAATAAAAATAAATAAATAAATAAATAAGTAAATAATTCGCGAGGTAGTTGTTACGTTCAATAAGTCATAGAAATTTACTAAATATCAAACAAACATTCCCGCCATCTCAACAGCTTTCCAGAAGGGTGTTCATTATTTCAACACCTTTTTTCTCAGAAGCGTGTAAAGCTACAAATTATGGCGTTGGAAACTAAGAAAAAGGGTGTACAGGAAAAGTGTGTAAGAAAAGACCGCCAACTGAGAAAAAGGGTGTTAACGACCTCCATATTTGGAGGTACTTTGTACCTGTTTAGACGGGTGGACTAAACATTTTCTGCAAGCGGGGGTATATTTTGTACCTCATGATGTTTACAGCAATATAAATTTACATAATTAATTACCAGTGAAGCTGTTTAAGCTTGACCTAGTTTCTGTGGCGTTAGCAAAAATACCAAACAATAAAACGGCGGCGCCTGTAAACGGTGCACAACCGTAGATAAGGTATTACAACAGTGAAGCCTGATTTCGAGCTTGTTCAAGTGTGAGCACAAGGGGCGCATGCGTATGCGCACCTCTTATTATACCATTTCAAACGTACTAGTATTTGTGGGATTCTAAAACGGGAAAATTTCGCGCCGCTTGCACTGGTGGTTCAAGACTAAAGAAACAGCATAGCTTGGGGTCGCCCTAGCTTGTTTCCGTCTTTGATCCGCTGTCAGTGTGGAGGACACACTGGAACAGCCTTGTAAAACTCCGGCTAAACTTAGCCTAAACCCTTAACACTTAGCCTTGCCCATCGAAAACATCGCGAAAGCTAACAAAACTTATCAAAGCCTAGCAAAACGTAGCCAAATTTAGCAACGCCGGAAGAAGCTAGGTCAACCCCCGGCTCCGCTCTTTTTGTGCAACTGAACATCGATTTCACAACCTTTCAACACCCTAGCCAAGCGTGTTGCAGTCGATCATTACCCTTTTCGCTACAGAAATATATTTTTTTAATTTTAAAACTTCAAATTGATGTTTCACCTGCCAAAACTAAACTTGGGCAATGAGGCGCACCGCATATGGAAACGAGCGATCAATGAAAGCGAGCAATTTTTTTTTGCTTTTTAACACTTCTTACGAGGTGGAAAGGAAGGTATAAGAAGATCTCTTGTACTTCAAAGCGCAATTGTGCACGCATGCATGGCGTCAATCAATCAAGCTGAACACGTACTGAACACCTTTTCCGCACCCTTTCAACACCCCACGAAAAATCAAGGGTGTTGAAGTTGGTCAACACCCGTTTTCCAACACAAAAAGGCGTACAGCTACGAAAAGAGCGTTGAGATTCAAGGAAAAGGGTGTAATGGCCTCCCAACACCCTTTTGCCACTTATGCGACACCCTTTTGGGCCAAAAGGGGTGTAAAAAAGTTTAGTGTGCAGGATAAAGGGCAGGCTTCAATCGCGGCCTTTTTCAAGCGTTATGTTGCTGACATGCTGTACTGTTCCACAATCACATTGTTTGTACTGCCGTTTCATCAGTTCAAACTTTTGTTAATTCGAATGGAGGCGGCATCCTTTCATGTTCGACTTAACGAGATTTTACTGTATAACCAAACTTCCGAATCGGACATGTTGTTATCAGTTTACTGCAAGCACTGCTGTCACAGAAACACAAATGAAAGTGCTGTACGTGGCGTATTTACCTGCGAATTAGGTGTTCCGGTGCCGCTCGTGTGGGAGGGCGTTCACTTTTCGCAGCTGAGGCGAAGTGCCAACTGTTTGGTACGGCCGAATGTTTCGTGAGAACGCCCCTCCTACCTTGGCTCCTACGGAGACCGGCCGGACCGGCGGCGATAGGAACACAGCTTAGTGAATGTCCCGTCCCAGGTTGAGGCTGGAAAAATTTCTCCAAAGGTGAAGTGTTTCTTCTTCTTTGGCTCAAATAGTTTTGTTATTAATAAACGCTACCAGCGCCGGGAATTTTACACAAAAAAATTGGCCCTGTATCTGCTCCTTTCGTTACAAATGTCGACAAAATACGATAGTCTTCTGTCGACATTTGCCAAGTAAATGGCTCCCTTTGCTTTCCCGCTCACCTCTTAATTAAGCTGTTCCTCTCCCGTCGCACTCCTCCTAAGATAAACATGCTAGAGGTTTGCTCAAGTCAATTTAAATTTACCGCGTGCTACTGCTCCAGGCCGGGTGCCTCTATGCCAGCGCTAGCGTACGGCGGAGACGCGCATTAAACCAGGCGCCCTACTTCAACGTTTATAAAACAACATTGCCTTACTTCACGTGCGTTCCAAAATAGACGTGGAACCTACATAGTGGAACCTTTCGTAACTGTTGCCGTTTGACTTTTTAAATGCCGCCAGGTATAGCGCAGGGAACAGCAGGTGAAGGTTTTCTGAAGTTAATGTAGTATTTCATTTGCGTTTGCCAAAAATAAGCATCCGTGATTTTTTTAACAAAGGAACACTGCAAATATCACTCATGTATTGATTTTCTGCCTTATATTCGCGTAAAGTATTGTTCTTGTTCAACAATGTTGGCAAGTATGAACATTAACACCGGACTTAGCCGTTTAGGCTGTGGGTATACAACGCTATTGCGCAGTTTCTGTTTCACTTTATCCGGAGTGACAGACAGACAGACAGACAGACAGACAGACAGACAGACAGACAGACAGACAGACAGACCAAAATTTTCCCGTTCAAGTAGCCCGAGAAAGACTATCGTCTTTAAAAAAAGAAGACGGCACAGCTTGCACTAGTGGTGCATGGGTGGAGAAACATCTGAGCTGGCGGCCCCTCTCCATTCGTGGTAAGCTGTTGCACATCACATGGAATTCCAAACTTGCCCCTGAAAGTTCTCCATGGCTGGCAGCCTGGAATCGTTTCGTCCGCAGGCTTTCACACGTCCTCAAAAGAGTATTGCATCAGCCCGCGCTAGAACACGTGGGTACCGGCTTCGCGAACACGGCGCCTGTGCTCCCACTTCAGACGCGAATGCACGTGACGTGGCGAGAACAGCACGCGAGAGATCACCCCATGAACGCTGGGCAGAGTGTTCTCGAACGTATAGCTGGCCGACGTCGGCGCTCCTCACGAGGCGCACGCTCATGTGCGCTCGGTATTTTTTCTTGTTATTTCGACGAGCTCCTCACGTGGCGCAAGCTCACGCACAACACTAGACAACGCGGGGGCTCCTCATCAGCCACACGCTCACGTGCGCTCGGCTGTGCTGGATTGTCTGGTTACGTTTGATGACGGAACTAAAAGCTTAAACCGCTCGGCTATTGATAGTTTTTAATGAAGTCTTCACCTCGCCGTATTTGACGGTAATTACGCCGGACGTATACCCCGACCACATGCTTTTTATCCAACCGCGCCGTTTTATTCCGCACAGCACCAGTTTTGGCCCCTAACGTTTTTGTACAGAGTGTAACTTGCAAACGGGGAATCGCATAATAAATATCTTTCTAATAAAAAAAAGCACAATTTCCGTAACCCACCAAGCGTAAGCGCCTTGTCGTTGTTCGCAGTTGACATCAGCGCCCGATTCTTTGTCAACTATTGCTGCTTGAAATTCTATTCATGGTTTACGTAGCCTGTAATTTACGCGTTCATTGACTGGCGCTTGTGCGGAAAACACGCTTCAAAACCCCGTGGCTCTCTGCAGTAGCGTACGCAGGTTTTTGCTTCGGGGGGAGGGGGGTGGAGTCGAGGGATTAAAAGATTGAGAAAACAAAAACAAACAAAGATGCAATCAATAATAATAAGAAACAAATAGAATTAATAAATGCCAACAAGTATCAACAACAAAACAGAAACCCAGAGACAATAAATGGCTCGTGGTTGACCCAGCCTTGAAGATCACCCCCCGTCCCGATCAACCACAGAAAAAAACTGTGGTTGATTCAGTAAAACACGAATCAGTAAAACACGAAAGTGAAATGTGCAGCGAAATATGCAGCTGAGCATGATTTGCGGGTCGGCGGCTGTCTTATGGTGTGCTTGGCGAGCGACGTCCCGCTGGTGGTTCACTTCGGCAAAGGTGTACTGACGTCATTTCCGTGACGGATATGACGTCAGTGAAATCTTGGGCTATCGCCGCATAAAACACCTTCGTGTAAAATATAAAACATGAAAATGAACAACCCTAAGTGTAACGTACTCTTTAGTACTAAACGTTGCTTCCCCGCAAGAAGACCCTGTGTGCAGGGGTGCACCTTTGATCCGCAACTTGCTCCGTTGCGCTGGCGTCACTTCCGTGATGGAAATGACGTCAGCGAAATCTTTTTTGTATCCGGGAATAAAACACTTTTGTTTTAAAAACACGTTTTTCTTCGTCAGAATCGAACCTTCGTCCCTCACTTTATAAAACCGGCATCTACCCGTTCGCGTGTTATCAAATTCGGGGTGCACAGCATTTTCTTTGGGTTCGTAGTGCGGGCGTTAGCTTTGGAATTTAGCTAAGCTGAAGTTGTCTTTGCCTTCGAAATGTGGCACTTCGGATTTTGGACTTAAGGAGGTGGACTGTAGGCTTTGATTTAATTGGCTTTGCATGTAGAAAGCTTCCATTTTTATCCATCGTCGCCTTAAGAAAAAGGCAGACCTCAGAAAAGCCAAGTTATAGCTAATAAAGTCCACCAGCTCCGCTATTTCCTCCTACTTTGCATCTGAATTTCGAAGGTGGGCATTTTTTTAAAATTTTACTGCCACAATAAACGCTATTCATCAACAAAAGTTACCCGTATTAATGCAAATCGACGTATAGTGAAGCTTTCGTTGCGGCGTTCCTGGTTGAAATAAACTTGCGCGGCCATTTTTAATGCCTGAGATTCCCCATTCTGCGAAAAAGCGCCATTGTTATTACCTTTTCGCTCTAGTTATTCGTTCAAGAAAGTGAACACCACTGTAAAGAGTAAATAAATAAAACACTGGGTTCCGATCACGTTTCAACGCGGAACTGAACAGTAGCAGCCCGATGCCCTACCAGCTTTGCTAACTCCGCTCGTTATCAGCGCTAGGACAAAAGTCGTTGTTGTTTCATACTTACTTTTTAAAGGATTACTGCGTTTCGGATGCACCACCTGACATACGGATTTCAGTTGCTCGCCCTCTGTATATATTTTGCTACCTTGATACGCATTTGTTCATGTCGAGTTAGAGCCCCACTGCTCGTTGATGTATCTGGGATAGATCACTAGCCACCGTCTAATTTGTGAAGCACTTTGAGAGCTTTTCCGTTGTTTCTATTTCCTATTGTTGTTTTTCCTTCCACAAAAAAGAATTTTCTGTTCTGCCGCTCGTGGCTATCGCCTTTTTTGGTTGTACACAGTAATTACTGTTTTGATATGTATGCTTGTGATGAATGCCCATCACTTTTATATTCGCAGTTCAGCAACTACGCCTGTATTTTCACTTGCCCATCCTGCCGCATTTCATGTACAGCCGAGGGCCCGTCAAGCTGTGCACGCAACCTTTTTCCTCTGTCCTATTTAATTAAACTAGACAAAATATTATCTTGAAATCTTGAATTCTTAAAATCTTTCTTTGTAACACATACCCCCGTGGGGGACTATGGTTGCAATTAGAGACAGCCGTGCATACTTGCATTAATAAATATGTACCACAGAAACAAAGAAAGATTAACCGCGAAGGCCCACGGAGTACACGCGATATTATTCCCTTAAAACGTCGCGTTAAGCGTCTTTTACGAGCACCCAGAACGTCTAACATGTTGTCCTCCTTACGGGTGAAGCTACTGAAAAAAATTAAAGAATCAAGGTATTACTTTTTTGACGTTGAAACGTACGGTTTTCTTGTCACCAACCCTAGTAAATTCTGGACTCACATCATCCAAAAGAAAGACGCAATAAGCAAAATAAAATTAACGACAGGGAAGTCTCCGATGCATGCTCGATAGCATGGGTGTTTAATGCTTTTTTTAATTGAAATTCGCACATACAACAGAGTGCAGCCCTCAGTTCAACATCACCGGGTCTTGATATTCCGGAAATAAGTATTAAGGAGCAGGGAATGAAATACCAAATGCATTCCTTTACCGGTATGCTGAATGGTGGTCGGTAAAATTTTACATTGTATTTAACGAAAGTCCCCTACGGGGTGTGGTTCTAGACGATTGGAAAACAGCAAAGGTTACTTCTGTCCATAAATCTGGTGATAAACCCTCTCTAAAAAACTACCGCCACATATCCCTTTTTTTCATAGCCGCCAAAGTATTTGAGCACTTCATATTTGAACACCTAGTAGCGTATCTTCAAAGCAGCATGTTTTTCACGAGCAATCAGCACGGTTTCCGGCGTGGATTCTCTACAGTGACGCACGCAACTAATGCATACTACTAATGACATTTCAGCAGTATTAGATAAAGGGTGGCAAATTGATGCAATATTCCTGGACTTCAAAAAGCCTTCGGTCTAGCACCTCACAGCAACTTAACAATTTGGAACTTTTAAAAAATAAAAAAGCAGTGGTTGGACTCTTATTAAGTCGGCGTCAATACGTTCGAATAGGCAATGCTAGGTGCTCATTAGCATCAATTCTGTCCGGACGCCCACAGGGCTCTGTATTAGGTCCGCGGCTTTTCATTATATATGTGAACTATTTGCAGTTCGACTGTTTGGCGCGCTTTCATTCCTGTGTCGATGATTTCTTTCTATATCTCCCCATGGAATCGGCCAACAACCAGGAAGGTCTCATTGAATGCTGCATAGCTCTTAGTAAATGGTGCTCCAATTGGAAAATGAGCCTGAATACAACAAAGTGCCACCAAATGATCATAACACGTAACAAATATCCACTTAAATATGCTTATAAAATTGACAATGTTGAACTTGAGTACTGCTAATGAGTTTAAATATTTGGGTGTAACCATGGCATCAAACTTCACCTGGAACAAACACATACACAATATTACGTCATCAGCGCTGCGCAGACTTTGGTAACTAAGGCACCAACCGTCAGCCCTGTACAAAAAGAACAAATACAGGCGCGTATACTCGAATATGCAGACGTTGTGTGGGATCCACACACAAAGAAGGACCTGGCGATGCTGGGACGGGCACAAAGGAAAGCGCTGCGATTTATTCACTACGCATACAGCCAGCGAGTATCCGTGACAGAACTGCGCAGGCGTTCTTATCTATCAACACTACAGTCGCCGCAAACTACATCGATCCGAATTATTACACAGCATAGTCAATGGTTATTCAAAGCTTGCCTTTAATAGGTACCTGACATTCAACATGTCACACCCCACCCGGAACAAGCACACCAAAACTTTCCTAATGCCTTACACGAGAACAAACGCCCACCGCCTTCCTTTTTTCCAGAGAACGATAGCAGAAGGAACTGCCTTGCACAAGACGTCACTAGCATGACGTCTGAAAACGTGTTTACTGCGAAGGAGAATACGTCTAACCAGCCCGGGTGTGATGCGGGTTGTTTTGTGGAGGAGGAGGTTATGTTTAACTGCTGGAGGAGAAGCAAGATGATTGACGTTAGACAAGGACAAGATATATTAACGGGAGAGATAAATAAGCAAGATACGGAAATGAACGTTAGACTAATCTAGTCAAGTGAGTCAGTCCAAAGAGTGAATGTCCTAAGAACACGACTCTTCCCTTAAAAGAGTTCGCGCTCACATTCGGGTCCCTGTCGGCGAGTGGCTCGGTGCGCCGGGCTCGGGGCGCTGCCGTGGTGCCCTTGTCGACGCCGGTGGTGCGGCCGATGAGCGATTCGTCGGATTCGGCCCGGGTGGTCCGTGGCCGGTCCCGGTTGAAAGTTGTCTCGTAGTCAACGGGGAAGGTGCGGCTCGAAGCGGAGTTTCCCCGAACGTTCGCGTCCGGCAGGTCTCTCCCTGAACCGCGTTCCTCCCGCTCTCCGTGCCAACCCCGTTTTCTTCCTATTCCCTTCCAAGTAATGACACGGCGCTGTTGCCCGTGCGCTCGCATTTACCGGAAGAAGGCTGTGGTGAGGACACCGCAGAGATGGCGTTGGCAGTCTACGAGGCCAGGAGAGAAATGTGGCTCGGCTCTGAGTTTTCTGGGCGATCGCACCCAGCAGAGAACTCGCCGAGAGCCGCGTTCCTCCTGCCTCCCGCTTGCCACCTCGCTTCCAATTCCTCCTCTTACTCTTCCTTCTTCCCAACGTGATCGTCGTCGGCCACGCCCTGGCGCTTCGTCTTCTTCACTTCTAAGCACTGCGACAAGCGCCTCCTCACACCGGGAAATGTTCCGGTCCGCGTCAGCAGAAACCTCCAAGGCTTCTACTGGGTACACAAAGAAACATACCAGACTACTACTGGCTACTGGCTACACCCAGGCTGCCCTAACAAACTGCTGGCACCGCCAGTGATCGAACCTCGGCCCGAAGAGAACCGGAGCGAGAACCCGTCGTCTTGCCACCTAAGCTACGCCCACGCGGGGAAACGTGGAAACAGACGGTGGTTTGGATTCAGCGTCTGAGGAGGGGGAGGGCGCTTTTGGGAGGCGACGCATGAAAAACAAAATGGCCGCGTATCTGCTCCTTTCGTTGCAAATGTTGACGAAAGACGATAGTCTACCGGCGCCACTGCCAAGTCAATGCCTCCCTTCTCTCTCCCGCTTGCGTCTCATGCAGTTCCTCTCCCGTCTCGTTCCTCCCAAGACAGCGCGCTAGATGTTTGCTCAAGTCAATTCATAGTTACCGCGTTCTAGCTGCTCCACGTCCGGTGCCTCGACGCCAGCGCTGCCATACGGCAGAGACGGGCGTGAATCGAGGAACCCCACTCTAACCTTTATACAACCAGGTGGCCCTACTTCGCAAGTGTTCCAAGCGGTACGTGGAACCACCCGCCGCGGTGGCTCAGGGGCTAATGCGTTGTGTTGCTGAACACAAGTACGCGGGTTCAATTCCCGGCCATGGCGGCCGCTTTTCTGATGAAGGGGAAAAGCAAAAAAAAAAAATGGCCGCGTATCTGCTCCTTTCGTTGCAAATGCCGTCAAAAGACGATAGTCTTTATCCGCTTTTGCGAAGTAAATGCCTCCCTTCGTTTTCCCGCTCACCTCTCATGTTGTTCCTCTTGCGTCGCGCTCCTCCCAATGTAAAGACGCCAAAGGTTTGCTTAAATCATTTTAAATTTCCCGCGTTCCACTGCTCCAAACCGGTGTCTCGATGCGAACGCTGCCGTACGGCGAAGACGCGCGTTAATCGAGGCGCCCTACTTCAACGTTTATAGAACCGCGTTTCCCTACTCCACGTGCGTTGCAAGCAGAACGTGGAACCTATCTAGTGGAACCTACTGTTGCCGGTTTATTTCTTAAAATGGCGCCAGAAGCTATAGTGGCGCGGGCGACAGCAGGCGACGGCGGAGTGAATTCTTTTTCTGCAGTTGATGAAGTATTTAATTTCACAAAAGTCAAGCATGTTTGATTTTTTATAAAGGAACACTGCAAATATCACTTCTGTATTGATTTGTTGTCTCATATTTGCGTAATGTCTTGTTCTTCTTCAACAATGTTGACAAGTATGAACATTGTTGACAAGTATGAACACCGGACATAGACGGGTAGATTTAGCTGTGACTATATAAGACTATTGCGCAGGCATTGTTTTGCTTTGGCCGGGTAGCTGAATCGAGTCACAGACAGACAGATGGACAGACAGACAGACATACAGAGAGACCAAAATTTCTGGGTTTAAGTAGCCCAAGAAAGACTATCGTCTCTTAAAAAAAACCGTTGTGCACGAGATTTTGGTGCACGGTAACGTTCCCCAGGTGTTCAAAATTAATCCGAAGCCCTTCCCTACGGCGTGCCTCATTACCTGCGTTGCGTCGGCGCGTTAACCCTACAATCAATCAATCGGAACGTGGAACCTTTCGTTACTGTTGCCATTTGATTTCTTAAATGCCGTCAGGGGCTATAGTAGCGCCAGCAACAGCAGGCGAGTTTTCTGCAGTTGATGATTCTATCGCAAAAACGAAGCATCCATGAATTTTTTAATTAAGGAACATTGCAAATACCACTTACATATTGATTTTCTGTCTTATATTTGCGTAATCTCTTCTTCTTGTTCAACAATGTTGATAAGTATGAACATTGACACCGGAATTAAGCCCGTTCTACATGGTGCGATTTACCCTGCGAATTCGCAGATGGGGCTCCACTCGTGCGGCAAAACGATCTTATTTTCGTTGCTGCGGCAAAATGCCAAATGTTTGGAACGGCCGAGCATCCCCCGCGAACGCCGTTCGGGCGGCGTATAGGGGCCGGACCGGCCTCCAATGCGAACACAGCTAGGTGAACGTCACAGCATCACCATCTGCACACTTAGAAACCAGATGGCGTTGCTTGTATAAGCGCGGCATAAGCGCGAGCGCATCAGAACAAACGAACGTGCGTTCGCAAAAAAATGTCGCTCGCCGTTTTGCACGAATGCCTAATCGATGCCCGCGCAAGTGGCGGACATCACAGTAGGGAAGCACAGAGGAACCAAACAAGAGCCCTCCGAGGTATACCGAGGTGTGCTAGCAAGGAGGAAATTCTTTTGCTCCATGTGTGCTAGGCACGCACAGGAAGGCAAGCCCAAGGGTGGTTCCTGTGTTTGTCTTCTCTGCTAGGTGTGTGTGTATTGATAAATAATTGGCGATTGTTACATGAGACCGCAAATAAACTCATATTTACTGCAAAACAGTCTGAAACAACTTCCCCAGAAAGTAAAATAAAACTTTTTTTTTTGAAATCACAACAAGCTTTGCTCGTGGAAAACTTAATTCGGTCTGCAAACAATGTGCCTCTGAAGTGCGAAAATCGGGATGTTTCGCAGGCCATGGAGACGACATTTTCAGGCATTGCGAACTTCGCAAGTGCGAATGTTCGGCCCAACAAATTCGCAGGCGAAAAACGCACTGTACAACGGGGTTTAGACGTTTAAATTTGGCTGTGGGTATATAAGACCATTGCGTAACTTCTATTTCATTTTGGCCGGGTGGCTGAATCGAGTCACAGGCAGGCAGACGGACAGACAGACAGACCAATATTCCTGCGTTTGTCTTTAATAAAAACTCCAGCACTGTCGTCAAGCGCTACCCCGCATGTAAAAAGAACTCCAGCACTAATGCTAAAGTTGAAAAGACACCCTGCTTGGGAGAGGTCAATGCAGCCGCCGCATTATCTAGCAGCTATTATGGGTAATTGGAGATATGGCTACGAGTGTGCCAATCCTTCCAGGGACAACTTGCAGATCCCGCCACCGCTGCCTCGAGTCGATGACGAAGAGCTGGTGGTAGACTACAACGCTGAGTATTGATGATGATGATGATGTCCTCAAATATTTTGGTACGTACCCCCAAGGGGGGATTGGCCAGGGCTAAACCGGTTAAATACGTGGGGACTTCATAATACTTATTTACGGAAGCATTACTTTGCCCCCAACACTCGCCGCGAGGACGACGACGATCTCTTCTATGCGCGTGACGATGATAACTAGCACCGCATCCATGCAAATGAACAATGATACTGACACTTAACTATGTGTCCTGCAATGCTCACCCCACGACCGCTTTGTGATTCAGTCTTGCGCGTGAGTGGAAGCTTCCCTCACTTTTTTTTTTCAATTTTTCTTATTTCTTGGTTTTTCAAAATTCTGTTAGGACAATCATCTCCATTTACGCTATTATTACGATTACAGGGGGAAATTCCTCCAAATCTGCATTTTTGTAAAAATGCAGGGCGTTGCACTGGTTTTCGCTATTTTCTGCTATAATTCTGAATTTTTTGGTTTTTCATAATTCCCTTCGACCGCGTGTCTCCTTCTAGGCTATTATAACTTTTACACGTGGAAAGTCCACCAAGTCTACATTTTTGTAGAAATGCATTACAGGGTTCGCCATTTTCGCAATTTCGGCGGGAGATGCCTATTTTCGATTTTGTCAGATGCTTTTTGGGCAAATTTTATTTTTTCGATCTTTATTATTCTTTGGCTTTTCAAAATACGTCCGACCAATTATCTCCATTTAAGGTATTATAACGTAAAGGCGGTAGTTCCGTCAAATCTGCATTTTTTGTAAATTCACGTAGATTCAAGTCTAAATGTAGATTCACGTCTAAATTTCAACCTAGCTCAAGTTGTCACCATGCCAACCCGCGTAACCGAAGACTGTGAAAGCATATTATTCCTATGACTAACCACTGTTCCTGAAAGCGTAACATCTGTTTCCTACATCCCAGAAATAAGCGACCACAAAGTAATTCAAGCCGACATTTCAATCACTGCTCCAAAACAACGAACCGCCAAACAGACCATACGACTGTATGATAAAGGGAACTACGCTGGTATCTTCCAATATCTTCCATTATCCCAATATCTTCCATTATCTTCCAATATTCAACGCAAATTTTCATTTTCGCTCGGTGCATGATAACTGGAAGTTATATAAGGATAAATGTGATATACTGGTCGAAATATTGATCCCTAAGCTCAGTTTTCGTGCCAGTTCCCAAAAACCATGGTGTACTAAAACGCTCAAAAGATTCGAAAATAGAAAAAAAAGACACCTTTTACGCTCGGCCAAACAGCAGAATATTGAAAATGCATGGTTAAAATATTATTCTGCTGAAAAAGCTTACCTAACGGCAATACGAAACGCTAAGCATTCTTTTTTTCACACCGACACCCCGAAATTGCTTTCCGAAATAGGAAACTTTGGCAGGTCAAATCCTAACCACTCTTGCAGTGTTACTCTTACCAATGAAGCAGGTGTCGTGGCCACTGACTATGAATGTGCCGATATGTTTACCAGAGCCTTTACATCTGTATTTAGCAAAGAAACTGACGTTCCACCGCCGCCACAGCCTACTGTAGTCAGTACTGTCATGCCACCAACCCGGAATTTTTTCAATCATTGACAAACTGAAATTATCTGCATCATCGGTTATCGACAACATAAATTCGAAATTTCTAAAGAACGCTCAACGCATATGTGCAACCTTTTTCTGCCTAATTTACTCGCCGTCTCTTTCCACGGGTCAGCTTCATAATGTCTGGAAACACGGAAACATCACCCCAGTATTAAAATCAGGTATAAGAGAGTCACCCCTGAATTATCGACCCATATCATTAACAAGCATTCATGCAAAATCATCGAACATGTCACCTACACACGGATCATGGACTTCCTAGATTCAAAACACTTTTTCAATTCCTCGCAGTACGGGTTTCGCAAAGGTTTCTCGTGCGAGACTCAACTAGCCATGCTTTCGCACGACTTGCATATTAACTTGGATTCTAACCTGCAGGCTGACACCATCTTTCCGGACTTCGCGAACGCGTACGATAATGTACTCCATAAACGCCTTCTGTACAGACTTTCCCGGTTAAACCTACACCTGGATGTCCTAAAGTGGATCCGTGAATTTTTAAGCAACCGCACTCAAGCTGTCTTTGTTAACAATGTTACCTCTACTTCCCTTCCGGTAACATCCGGTGTCCCGCAGAGGGTCAGTTCTGGGTCCGCTTATGTTCCTCATATTTATTAACAATTTCCCAACTCACGTACCCTATCAATTCCGAATGTTTCCTGATGATTGTGTTATTTACCACACTGTTTGCAACGCTTCTGATCAATTAGCTTTCCAAAGTTATCTTAACAATGTAAAACAATGGTGCGAAGATTGGCTAATGGAACTTAACCCTCACAAATGCAAGCCTTATCCTTCACCCGCAGCCGCTCTCCACTTGTTTTTCCTTATGGGATCAGTAAGGTTCCAGTTGAAACAGTTAATTCATTTCAACATCTGGGAGTCACATTCTGCAATGATCTTTCATGGGGTCAGCATATCACACACATCATACAATCAACGTGTAAATGTAGCCTAGTTGGTTCGAACTGTGAATCATGGTTAAGTAGCACGGTAAAGACGGGACAAAAGTAGAGACCACACAGGACTAGCGCTAGTCCTGTGTGATCTGTACTTTTGTCCCGTCTTTACCGGGCTACTTAACCATATTTCACAGTCACATCATCGGCAAATAAAACGCTGGGATTCTTGCGACGTCATCTACGTAATGCACCTGGAAATGTAAAATTATTAGCTTACTAAACTGGAATATGCTTCCCCCATCTCGAGCCTATCTTCAAGACGCCCTTGAGTCTCTTCAAAACCGTGCCGCTAGGTTTATCCATAGTTCGTACTCCTATGACGTCCCATGACCCAGCCCCCACGATGCTTCTGGACTCCGTAAATCAGGTGTGGCTATCTGGTCAACTCCCTGAATCTTGGCTTTGGGCAGATATTGTTCCGATCCCAAAGCCCGGGAAACTACCGCACGAACTTCGCAACTTGCGGCCAATCGCTTTGACAGCTACGCTGTGCCAGCTGTTAGAGCGGATGCTTGGCACACGTCTTCAGTGGTGGCTAAATACTCTTCAATGGTATCACCGGGCGGAAATCGGATTCAGGTCTCATCGTGGTACTGAAGATGGCTTAGAATACCTGTCATCCATGGTTTTGATGGGAAACCGTTCTCGCTATGTGAGGACTGTACAAGCTATGGAAATATGCAAGGCGTATGACAACATTAGTCAGACTGCAATATTACAAATACTAAGTTGTCTTCACCTCCCAGACAAAGTGTGTGACTTTATCCGTCACTTTCTTCAACACCGGTCTTTTTCTATACGTATGAATGGTGGCAGCTTCGGCTCGTTTACACCAGAACGCGGCGTACCACAAGGCTCTGCTCTGTCTCCGCTACTTTTTAACATTGTCTTGTTGCCGCTAGCTTGGTACCTTTTCACTATCCAAGACTTGTATTTCCTCATGTACGCGGATGACATTATTGTATAGTCAGTTCATCCAGACCCGTCGCGACAAACAGAATGCCTCCAGCAAGCCTTAACAGACTGCCAGAAATGGTGCGAATATGCGGGCCTTACCCTCTCTCAAGAGAAGACTGCTGCGCTTCCCGTCGCGAACGCTTGGGCCGTCGCTCCCTTGCATTATCTCCGACTGCACTGCAGCTGAATGGGTCCGCCATTCCCGTTGTTAGACACCTTCGGGTTCTGGGATTGGAGATATCGGCTTCAGGTTCAGCGGCTCAGTGGCTCCGATCTACTCTACAGAAAGCCGGACAAATGCTCCACCTTCTTCGCCTCATCTCTCAGAAGTCTGGCTGGGCCTGCTGGACGATTTCCCTCTTCTAGTGCGCTCCGTACTGCAGTCAAGGCTCGTTTACCAGGCACAGTTCCAGCACATGACGCGAGGGGACTGGGACCGGCTGGAGGCCATTAACAGGGCCGCCATGCGCACTATTACTTACCTCTCCCGCCTAACCCAAAATCCACAGCTTCAAGCAGAAGCCCAGGTAAGCACGCTAGATGAACTCATTCATGAGCGTCGTTCCGCACGCCTACTGAAACGTGGACTGGTTCGCGAGGCAGGAGCTTTCACCGCGTACATGGGCCAGCCACCGAATACTCTGCCAGCCTTTTCCGCTGCAAGGCCGCCCTGATTGATTGATTGATTGATTGATTGATTGATTGATTGATTGATTGATTGATATGATTGTTGATTGATTTTGATTGATTGATGATTGATGATTGATTGTGATTGATTGATTGATTGATTGATTGATTGATTGTAGGGTTTAACGCACCGACGCTACGCCGGCGATGAGGCGCACCGTAGTGGAGGGCTCCGGATTAATTTCGACAACCTGGGGATCTTTAACGTGCAAGGCCGCCCTGGCTGTTCCATCAGATGACGGACAACAAGCCTCTGACAAGGCTACACGTTCGTACCTCAGGCCTTCACCAGCCTCCAGATGATGTCCTTCATGTCCCTGACTGGGCTCTTCAGACGCAACCGCTGGTTGTCCAGGCTTTTGTGGACGCCGGGCATACGACCACTTCGTGAGCACGGCCTTGACTTGTCCCTCATACCCTGCCCTAAATCAAAGCTGCGCGTACGAGTCACTCCGTGCACTCCCAAACCTGCTAGCAGAACTTCCTGCCATTAGGGATGGCCTGCAGGCGCTTGCATCGACTTTGACTACTGGGGACAAACTGGAACTTTACACGGACTCAACGGCAGCAATTCGGCATTTGACCACGTTGCGCGTTGTACAAGCCTGGCCCCACGCATTCACGAGATTATGGACACTTATCCATGCCCGGTCCACGTTCCATGGATTCTCGGAGACATGCTTCCTGCCCACACAGTGGCGAATCGCGCCTGTCACAGGGACCTCCCACGGCCCCTACCACTTCTTCCAGTATCTACGATAGAATAACTGCTGGAGAAAAAGGAAACCTTTCGTCGCGCCACGCGTGCTTCACTTCCAATGCGTGGAACTAACCACCACAGTGGGCTCGTCCGTTGGGAGGAGTTCGTGCTGCGGAGGTTTCGTGTTGGGCTGACGTTATACACACGCTTGGTCTGCCCGCTATCACGCGCTGTTTGCGGACACTTGCCCTTCTGTGTGCTTCCTCTGTCATAAGCTGACGTTGAACATTTGCTGTGGAATTGCGCAGGCCTTATAGACGCAACAACGCAACTCCTCCGAGGCACAGGGCTTCGTCATGGCAGACCCCCAGATCTCAAGCGCCGGATACAGGGGCCCCAGCACCGGTCTCTTCTTGAATTTTAGAGCGTTGCCGGGGCAGTGTTGTACATATGGAAACATTTTCTTATGCCGTAGGGCAATCTCTTGCAAAAAAAGTATCTTCACTGAAGGCAGCAATTCAACTACCCCTCCTTTCCTTTCGCCGCCGTATCACCAGCCTTTCTTTATTTCACAAGTCTTTTCCAACTCGATGCGCATGCCACCATATTTTGTTTCATCAGCGCACATCTCTCAACACACTGGTCATCCCCTTCAAGTCACATGCCCACGTGCACGCACCATTAATTTTCTACATCAGTTTTCCCTCGCACAGTAGCTGCCTGGATTGGGCTTTCAGGTGACATTCCTGCCATTACTTGTGCTTGCACCTTCACAAGACGTATCGCTAATCACCTTCCACCGTAGGACAAGCGATTGTTTTGTGCTCAGTCTTTTATGGACCCACCCCTTATGTAATACCCCACAAGGCGGTCTTTAAGGAAATAAAATGAAATAAAATGAAATGCAGGGCGTTGCACAATCCTGGCTGGGGGCATACTCGGCAAAGAATGCTACGCATTAAAACCTGGAGTAGTAGAGAGAGAAATACGTGCTTTATTTGAGGCCTGTACGAGACCACTCTTGTTGTTTGCATCAGTGCTGGCCTGTGAGGGTGGTTGGGTAGGGAGGACGGGTGGGATGGTGGGGGTGCCGGCGGTAGTTACCCAATGCGCCCCTTGGACCCTCGTCGACATAGACAAACGCGGCGAAAGAGGTCTATAACAAAGCGAGCGTGGTGATGTCTCGCGCTGAAGGTAGCACCCACTCGAAGTACGACGTCGGGCCAATGTCCTCGGGGAGCGTATGGAGCGTGCGAGTACGGAATAGAGCGTAATACTCACACTCCAAGCTAAATGTGCGCCGTTGCAGGCACGTGACACTGGAGACAGATCCCTTCGGCGGAGTCATTGCCGTAGAATTTGTGGCGAAGAGTGGGGGAGAATGCTGTGTTGGTGGCAAGGCCGCGAAGCAATGTCTGTGTGGCCCGGGGTAACCCCTCCGGCATGGAGGAACAGGGTGCTCATGCTGTTCGGTGCGGTCTTCCCTATCCCCACGAAGGCGCCGGAGTATCTGTCGGCGTCTCTGTTGTGCGAGTGCTTTCCTGACAGTGACATCGGGCGGGCTCGCATTTCTGATGGGCAATGCTATCAGCGAGGTTCGTTGTCTAGCCGCAGCTCGCGCCTCGCTGTGAGCCCACTCATTGCCCTCAATACCCGAATGGGAGGGGGGGGGGGAAGGTACCCAAGCAATGGAGGCGGTTATGTTGAGGTAAGAATGTAAATCCAGGAAAAGTGCGACCAGAGTGCCGAGGATTCCTGGATATGAAGACGATGCTCCGCTGACTCGCCTGCAGCTGTATGCGCGAGCCGAATCAGTGAAGAGCAAAAGCTTGTGTGGTATGTCCCTTGGTTCGAAAGTATTTCTCACCCACTGCGCAGCATGGAGGAGATCAAGTAAATCGATGTGTGTTGTGTCGGCGCTGGTGGTACTTGTAAGGAGACCCGCCTTAGCGACGCAATGGGTGGTGTCAACCCAGGCCACCGCACAAACGTGTACTAGGCCACTTTCGTCCTCCTCACCAGTATCATTTCATGGGGGCACGGAAGTCACAGCCATGCCATTGTATACGATGGTGTGAGTGAAGGGGCGATTTGTTCATGACGCTAAAATTGTGCGCCTTGGCAAAGCGGCGCCGTCTTGCTGAAATTCTGAGGCAGGCGTCCCATGCCACGAGGAAGCGGCTTGCCATCCGTCAAGGGAATGCTCACAGCCCATTGAGGGGGTGAAGAGGGTGGACCAACAGCCCTGGTGGGTAATATCTCAAGCTCGTCAAAGATGAAAAGTCCCGAGTTAGTGCTGCTAAAGTGGTTCCTATGGGCTGAGAGGGCTTGCTCGGCTAATTCCGACAGCAAATTCATCCCACCGTGCGCATAAAGCTCACTTAGGGGGGTGTATTTCGGCAACCCGGCCACAATCCGTGAGGCCTCACGGTTAATCTTCTCGAGTTGCTCTCTTGCTGCCGGCGGGTAAGGACATGGTAATTGTATGCGTAGAGAATGCGAGAATTGATTATAGTTCCTAGGAGCTGCCGCGTCTACTTTTCTCTCGTACCCCAATTTATACTTGTGACTCGGCGAATGAGATGCAGCAAGGACTTGCACTGCGTGGTGACTGTCTTTACCCGTGTCGTGCTTTTACCATCCTTGTCAATGTATGCTCCTAGAACCATAATGGAAGGTTTCCTGAGTATCCGTTGGCCTGCCATGGAGGGGGAAAATATTTCCGGATAGCCTCGGTTTTCATGAATGGGCCATTGAGAACTACAACGTATTCTATTTTTTCAGCGGACGCAGTCATTCCTTTTGTCTGAAGGTAAGTGTTAATGACATCTAGGCCAAGCTGTAATGTTTGTTCCTGTTCGCCAGGTGCTCCAGTCGTAGACCAAACCACCCGGGGTGATCCAAATCGCTTTTTAAGATGGCCAAAATTTAAATTTACTGCACTCTGTAAGGCTCGGGCAGAAAATTTTTAAGATTGTAAGAATGGCGAGTACTCCACCCTGGGGTATCTATCACCTGTTTGGGAAGAGTCGATGTTTCCTCCCCCCCCTAGCCTTCTGTACTGCTGAGTGAGAAAATTTAGGATTGTGATGCACATAAAGCCCAGAAATTCTGCGTTTCTTACACCCTTGGTGGAAGCGATTTGATCGTAGGTAGCAGTTTTCTCAAGCTGTCAATTGAGGTGCTCTAGAGCCATGCGTTCAACCAGTTTACAGAGGTTGCTCGTGAGGGATGTGGGTCTGAGATTGACAAGGTCATTCGGTGGATTTTCGGTCTTTGAAATGGTTTTGACAAAGAAGTCACGCCAAGCATCGGGAAACGTGCCGGTCATCCAAACCAGGTTAATCTCGTCTAACAGAAGGCGTAAGGAAGATTCTGGGAGGTTCCGAAGTTCTGCGACGGTGACAAGGCCTGGGGCGCTACGAGGATTCGCCCTTGCCAAAGCTGTGTGGAGCTCGGTCATAGAGAAGGGCTGATCTATGTCCGCCAGACTTGTAGAAAGGTGATCGTCGGACTTCTCTGGTACTGAGTTACGAGAGTATATTTTCGGATCAGATAAAGTCACTGGCTGGAGGGAAAATAGATCGCCTGTCTGGAGGGCCTGAAGTAGTATTACCTTTTCATTTCACTGCTTTCGTTGAAGTGAAGATTTATACCAACCTATCTTTTATGGGATTTATTATGCATCTAACTGACTTGAAACGTCCTTGAAACTGAATTGTATAAAAATAAGGCGGATCCTACTCAGATGTGGGAATCGACTTACCCCATACCTGGGTTGAAATGAACTTGCGTGTGACATTTTTAATGGCTAACGGTGGAAGTGCTCCATTCTGCGTAAAAGCGCCGTTGTTGTTGTAGTTGTTCGGACAAGAAAATAATCGCCGCTATAAAGAGTAAGTAAAAAAAACATCACCTGTTATCCCATGGGATTTCAACCCGGATCTGCACAATAGCAGTCGGATGCTCTACTAATTGGGCTTACACCACTTTTTTTTTATGCCTGCTTAGACACAAAACAGGTACTCAACAAAAGCACTAAAATAACGCATCAGTAATTTTGCCACTGACGAGTTCACATTACAATTTTTTAGAGCAACTAACTCATCGAGAACTACCACCCACTCCGGCGGTTCCGCCTGAGAACGACACACATCCCAAAGATACACAACTCTTCCAATAAAATTCTCGCGGACAGGTCACGCATTTACACCAACATGATTCACAGTCATTCTTGTTTTCCATAAACTATGGGGGCCTAGGACCATGATCATTTGGATAGGACGCCGCTACCATTTTGCAGTGGCCGAATGCGGATTCCGTGGGGCGTGGCTGGCAATTCCTTTTCCAGTGTTCGTTGAAAGGTATCCCAATGCAACATACGGCCCCAGCAATCGATGAATACATGATCAGTGGTTTGTGGCATTTTACATAGCCTGCAGTTCGTGGTCAATGGCACAAAACATGCCCTTCTTCGCTAACCATGCCTGTGAACTCCGTATGTTGCAGCGGTATCACAAAAGTCGGGATCGTTGTTGCCTACTTCGTGGCACCTACCCACAAAGTGGACTAGCCATGAATCGGAAGCTTTGAACGCCTAATAGGTCCTCACCACGAAATTCACAAAACCATGAATTCGAAACGTAATTTTGTAGAATAACGCGTGCCGCGCGACGCATGAACGTGTTGGTACGTGACTAGAACAGATACACATCAGCCTCGCTGAACGCGGATTCTAGGGAAGCTGTGGTGCATGTCAGTCTGCTTGCTGACGTAATTCGCCCCATAAGACAAAGAAACAAAAGCAATGAAAGAGACGCATGCACAGTGTAGCAGAAAGAAGCAGGTCGAAGTTATGGGCGCCAAAAGACAAATTTATTTATTTATTTATTTATTTATTTATTTATTTATTTATTTATTTATTTATTTATTTATTTATACATGCTGCAGCCCCCACTTGGGCCAATGGCAGTAGTGAGCATTCAACACACCAAACAATAGCAATTAAACAGATCAACAGAGCAATACAACACAAGAACAATCAACACAAATCAGAAAGGGCAAGTAAAAATTTTTCCAGCGGAAGGGGACGAGTGTCACCAGACAATCCGTTGCAGTGTTCGGCCGTGAAATGGAAAAAAAAACTAAATTTATATGCATTGGTTCTACAATGGTAAGGCTTCATATTAATGTGGTGATTTCTTCTAGTAATGGATGGCGAGGCAAATGAGATGTATGTATTGCCAGGCATGCGATAGGATGAGTGAATAAAGCAGTGAAGCACTTTCATAGAATCATCGGCTGCGCGCGTAGTGCGGGAAGTCGAAGAGAGGGCAGGGCAAAGGAAGGAGAAAAGTAGCGGTCATAGCGATTACAGATAAATCTGATGCTTTTTTTTTTTTTTTTTTGAACGGACCCGATTCTATCGATTTCACCCTGCTTGGGTGGGTTCCATACGGGGCATGCGTAGTCAAGCACAGGGCGAATCAGTGTTTTATACATTAGTAATTTAGTGCTTTATGGGGATTTGGACAGCATTCATCTTAAATAACCTCATCTTTTAAAGATTTTGCGCAGATAAAGTTAATATGCTGAGACCAAGATAGATTGATGGAAAGAATAACACCAATATAATTGTATCTGTTACTGTTTTTAAGCTGGATCCGTTAAAAGGGTACGTGAAGCAGGAAGGGGACTTACAATTTGTGAAAGACATAAGCACGGATTTGTTAAAATTGATACTTAGTTGCAAGGTTGCCCTACCATTTTGAAAATTTAGTAAATGAATCATTTAGATGATGATGAGCTTCAGGAAAGTCAAAGGGTTCATACAAAACACAATCCTCTGGATACACACGAACTTTAGAGCTGACATTACTAGGAAAATTGTTAATATACAGAAGAAACAGTAACGGGCCAAGTACGGAACCTTCTAGAACACCTGTAGTAACACTTAATATCGGAGTCAGTCGAGTTATAACAAACGTATTGCGAGCGCTCATAAAGAAAATTAGAAATCCAAGTAACTAGTTGTGAGTTGTTTCACATGGTGTTTAATTTACATAGTATATTTAATGTGAAGTACAGTGTCGAACACTTTGGAAAAGTGTTCGACAGTGCGTCAACTTGATTTCCAATGTCCATATTACTAGTAATGTCGTGCACCAATTCGGTAAACTGCGTAACAGTACTATTACTTCGTCTGAATCTATGTTGGAAGTTAGACAAAAGAATGTTCGATTCGAGAAATGCAATAATATATTTGTAAATAATATGCTCTAAGAGCTTGCAGGAATGGGGGATAAAAGAAATGGGCCTGAAATTGCTGAAGACTTGCTTGTCCCCAGATTTATGTAAAGGTACTATTTTGCAGTTTTTCCAAGATCTGGGAACGGTACCAGATTTTAAGGATGTATTGAAAATTATTGTAAGGTATTGAGAGGTCCAAAGAGAGTAGCGAACGAGAAACATGTTAGGGATACCATAGGGGCCATTACAAATTTTAGTGTCCAAATTAATGAAAGTGAAGAAAAAGATCCGAATGCGAATTAGCAGTGAAAATGTTTTTGGTGTCGCCAAGCATTCGCTGCAAAGCAGGTAAGCAGACCCCGAGGGATTTTATTTGGAAACTCTAATCGTTCTTGGCGTAGTGGCTGATTTTTCAAAACGGTTAGCAGTGGGGAGAGCGTCGGGAAATAAAAAACGTAACACGAAACTTTCAACGCCCCAATCTCCCTGGTGAAGACGCCACCAGTTCCAAGAGCAATAAAATGAGAGCAAAATATTAGGAAATTCAGTTTTTTGGAATAGTGCGATGAACCAGACAGGATATTATGCAATTCCAAAGTCTATATTATTGTAACGACACCAAATCTGTCCTGATAATCAAAATATGCCGCCAGTACTTTGTGCTCGACTGATGGGAATGGTTACAGACCCAGAGGTATTTCATCGACACGCCTCACGCTTGAGATTCGTTTTTTTTTTTAAATCTTTCATACTACTAAATCTCTGCAGAAGCAGTAGTAGTAAAGTTGAGCGTGCTCCGGAAAATTCTATACCTGGCTGCTCAGCAGTGGAAACAAACCTCCTCCGACGTGGAGCAAAACAGTACAACGATAAGCTCCCTTGCTTTCGGCAAGACATAGCTAACACGACAGCCAGCTTCTAAAGAGCAGAACCCAACCTCCACAAATACGGCGGAAAGAAGACTCGGATTTCTTAATTTGCTTTTGATCTATGACGACTCTTAACCGCCGGGAAAGGGGGAAACATTTTGGGGTAGCATTTCATCGCTCAATTTATCTCTACGGCAAATGGTTTTACAAGGCCCGGGACTAGTAAATCCGCGGCCGACCGGCGGCTCTGTTTCAATTTAATGTATATGCTGGCTTAAAGTGCAAGTTACCTCGACACATTCGCTCTCTTCCAAGGGCATAAAACCGTGCTTATGCTTCTTGATTATACTTCCAAAAACAACCGCTGATCACTGTCATCGAAACACCCCAACTGACCTAATATGCGGCGGTCCTAGCCCTTGGAATAATCGGTCATCAGTAGGGAATAAAACGTTAGGCCAGTTAAAAAACGTACCATACAACGCAGCTGCATTCAGACAAGAAAATGTAGCGCCGTTTAAAGAATAATTACCGCAATTTGTAAATTTCTATTCTTCATGGCGATCAAACAGCATCCGGTGAAGTGATACCGACAAACACACACGCACACTAAATGTGATAACTTTACGACTCAGTACTATTTCTTCCGCACTGAAAAGACTCCACAAATTCTTCCGTGTTTTGCGCAAGTCCGGAAACCTCATTTCGCGCGCGAATTTCCCATTCATGGCTATAGGGGCAGTAATGTGAAAACACCAGCATTCTAAAGAACAATTGGCTGATGGTGAACTGCCACTGTCCCCAGTGATCAATGTTTCCGTTCCACTGGGCGTACCCCCGAAGGCGTAGTGCGTGAATGCATGTTTTCAGAGCCAGGAGGGGGTAATGCAGTATCCCTTGCTCGCTGCCTTTCCTTAAATGCTTGTCGGGGGAGAGGAGACGTTCAAGTGCCTCCTGGCCGGATGGGGTCCAGTCGCGTTTAGAGAGGGAAAACCACAGCAAGTCCGCCATGGAAAATCCAAATATTGCCGTTGGCGTTACGTGCAGTTTCCTGTCTACTGACATGAATCCGTAAATGTATCTGGGTACGGCAAGATAATCAGTAGTAGCCACTAGTCCGTGGTACGACATAGAACGAACCAGGGCGTCAGAGATGCCGGGAGGAGGCCGGTAGCGGTCTCCAGTGAGGCGCCACTGGCGGACGAGGACGACATTAAGAAAGAAGTTGTCAGGCACGAGGGACGGCAGTGGCAAGTCCAATGGGTACACGTGGTATGGCAGCAGCAGTTGCATGTTGTTCAGCCTTGTATCGGCCATGCTGATGTCTTCTGGGTTGAGTGTACCCGCCAACTGTGCTTTGATAGACGAAATGATATTGTGGAAGGTGTTCAGTAAAATATCGTTGTGTTCCGTGTTCGCCGCAAAAGAGATGAGGTCGTTGATCGCCCACGCAGGTTCAAGCTTAGCGGTGTCTCTGGCGCAAAATTCGTATAATTCTCCGGCTGTTGGCGGTAGCGACGCGTACTCCAGCAGGATAGACATTGCCGCCTCAGTAACGATGGTAGCCGTGTTAACAGGTTGCAGACATCTACCAATTAATGCGGCAAATCGGTCCTCGAGGTTTTTGCGAGGGCTGTGAATCAACGTTTCGCCGAGTTCCCTAGCTGTGTGGGTTTTGATCATATCGTTCCATAGCCTGGTTGACACTCCTGGGATCAGTGTTCCTAAGACACTAATGTCTGTTGCGTAGAACAGTCCGTCATGTGGCAATGCATTTAACGCTTTCCCAAATTCGGTTAGCTGTACTAAGGTTATGTTAATATCCACTTCTGAAAGTTCCTCTATGACGTCGGGAAATGTGGGTCCGAAAAATGCACTGGTAGAATATTGCTCGGTAATGAGTGCATGTGGTAATGCGGCGACAACGAGTGTTTCAGCTCCGTCACCGTGTGAACGTAGCCTCCCTGGAATTGGGTGTCGAAGTAACCAAGAAGGAAATCTTCCGTACTTGTTCTGGAAGAGGACAAGGTTGCCATGAAGCCCGTATGCCAGATTGAGTTTTACGATCAGCGCGAGCATCTGGAGAGGGCTCATGGTGGGGGACACGTATGCCATGCTTAGAACAGCGCGTATGGCCTGCCTTCCCAAGCTTTCTGGTTTCCATAGGGCTTTGAAACAAGACCCGTAGTAAAGAAACAGCAGCTTCCCAGCCTCTGTGCGAAAAAACCCCAGAAGAGCGCCGGGTCGTGTGTCCAAGATGTTGAATTGAGTCGCTAGGCTTGCTTGCTCATGCTTGAAGTTGTAGCAGTTGTACAGGAAAAAATCCTTGCAGGGGTCCAGGCTGGTGTTTCCGGCGTTCCAGATTCGGCGCAGAATATGCATTTTTCGCTCGCCACTTCCAGTATTGTTTTGGAAAGTGTCGTCGGCATCCGGTGGAATCCCGCACCGCACTGCGATGAACAGTGCCAAGGCAGAGAGGAGTTGACATGCGATGATCACCAGGAAATCGTTGCTAAACGGAACCCGACGTTGATTTTTGACCATTCGAATGTCACTCGCCGCAGGTTTTCTCCTGGCGGGACGAGAGGGCTGAGGGGTGGGAGATGGCATTCTGGAAGTACCTTGTGCTGTGTGTGGTAGTTGAAGCTCGTTCCCAGTAGGGCGGGGGTCACTCGAAGGAAGGCACTTTGGGCGAGGCGTTTGCTGCTGCAGCTGAGCCATTTTCTTCTCCGTCTTCTTCTTTAACTTCGTAGCCTAGACAGTATTAGGAAATCTGGGTATCAATCAGGAAAAACTTGGCTAAGTTCATGACTGGCCCTGTGGGTGATATCGAGAGTCACTCCTTGTTGTCTGCAAACATTGGGATTGAATTACATGGGCACGCTTTTCACCTACAGTTTAATTGTGTAGTTCAAACATTTCTACATACTGCCAATCCCTTATCGCATGGTCGTGGGAGGGACATGTTTACGTCAGAGTCTAACAGCGGCATCTATATACGCTGGGGTCCACAGTTAAAAGAAAGAAGCTTGCGCAAGGCGGACATAGTGATAATCAGACAGCTGGTACATACACACTGACTGCAAAGGACAGGAGCGGACGCACGGGCTTTGCTGTGGCGTGACGCTACTGTTCAGCTTCCAATAGACTGAAAATCGCTTTTCTGGGCAGTTTATTAGGGCAAAAAAATTAGCAACCTCGAACAGAGGACTTTCACTGCATGTTGGCAGTAAATCTAATTCCACCTCGATTTTCATCTTCCATGCTCCAACCTTACTTTTTGAAGTTGTCGCACTTCATAAAATTTGCCTTCGTCATTAAAAATCGAGGAATAGTTATTTATTCAGAGAATTGTCATTGAACTAATCCTTTTTCAGTGTCTCGTAAACTGCAGCAGCAGCATTCGGATGTTTTTTTTGTTGTTTTTCCACGCGGGTTGCGGCATTCACACATGTTTTTGTCCTTAATGTGGAAGCAGTTTTCACGCTTTTTTTCAGCGACAAGACGGCAAGTTCTCGCAGGTTTTATCGCCTGCGGTACAACCCCGTCGTTCCAGAGCGCATATCTTTTATGAAAAAGGCGTGGCCAAATAATCGTAGCGCTAATCCGGGAAGGTTTTGCGAGCCCGTTTGCCCATCGCAGTTCAACCAGGGATGGTGTGGCACGAGGGTAAAGCAAATATACGATGCTCCCCCTGCTGCAAACAAGAGAACCAAAGCGGAAATTTTCTTCTGGAAAGAAGTGTCACATAGCTGGAAAAGCTTCTTTCCAAGTTCTCCAGACCGCACGTATACCTATAGGTATGTTCGGGTAAGGGAACCTGGGCTCTACGACTTTTCGCTGATTAAGAATTACAACAGAGGGGACAACCCGCCCCGGTTCGCCGCCCTTCTGGCGATCGGTACATGGTGGGCTCCCACGTGCAAATTCCAACCACATTCGGCCCTTCTGCCCACGCGCAATCATGCCCATCGACTACTGTGACCAATTCTCCGCTTTGATTAAAATCTCTATTACGCCGCCTGACACAAGCACACCAGCGGAGTGTTACGGAAGGAGTAGTGTTGTAGAAGTAGTGGGCTGGGTTGAAAGAAGATCGAAGAAAATGAATGGATTACATTTTTGAAGTCATCTGGGATTTCACGTGCCGTTAACCCAGGCCGTGGATGAGAACATAGTGGGGGATAATAGGATAGGATTGAGAAAACTAAAGATTAGAAAGATGAGAAATGAGTAGATGAGAGTGCATACACTGCGGTAGATCTCGTCGCACACAACGCACCTTAAACACTTCTGGCTGGCGCAATGCTGCGTGCGGGAGACGAGAAGCCTCGACGGGAGCCGTGAAACGTACAGGCGGGTTGGCTGTGAAGAGGACTGAAGACTGCGGTGGTGCCGACCACTTGAGGGTTGGCTGCACAGGACTGAGAACGACCGATGGGCACTGGGGAGCGGGAAATCGTGCTGGATGGCCCGAACCGGCAAAGCACAAGCCGGGGCAATGCATATGCAGCGCGAAATTCAGAGTATTTGCTATAGCAAATTGATTCGTTGATTGTTTGCTCTCTCTCTCTCTCTCTCTCTCTCTCTCTCTCTCTCTCTCTCTCTCTCTCTCTCTCTCTCTCTAGTGCTTGCTCCAGCAGCGCTTGTTCCAACGCGCGCTCCGGCAGCATACATTTATTCTCATAAAGCGCTGTGAAATTCCACTCTACAGGTATGAGCTCTTCTGCAGACATCTCCAAGTTTGCTATGATGACACCACTAACAGCCAAGTATGTTTCAAAGCGCCGAACGTTAGCTTTAACGCATCGCTTCCATGCGTTACGACGTCTTCGGTACCCGCAGATTTCACTACGTTGTGGGCAATTACTACTTAAAGGAGCCATGAAGAGAAAATACAACTTCGTTTAGTTTGAAAGAACTAGGATTCAGTATCTCACTCAGCTCCATTACAGCCACTAAAGATGTTTTTTAACGAAAAAAAAAGCAAGAAGTATTTAAAAACTTTCAAATTTTGCGCCACAGTGACGTGTTATGAGCAAGAATGACGTCATACGGGCCAACAATAAAACATAATTTTCAGTGCGTTAACTGCCCGTTAGCATTCAAGTGATGCGGTCAAATGGAACTAGAGGCCCCATTACAGACGTCCAGTCATGTGTCGTCGCGACAGGTCAGGTAGGTGGCCGCGAATCGCATAAACAAGGTTCCGTGACGTCATAGAAAAGTTGCGGGAAATTGGCTAGGGGGTCGCGACTGCTTCACACGTTTTCTTTAATATCTCCGTTATTTGTTCGAAGATTACGATGATAATGGTATCATTGTTATCGGGACTAAGCAGTCTTTCTAATAAACCCAACTTGTATTTTGTCTTCATGGCTCCTTTAAAAAGTACCACTACTACTAAAACTTAATACCAGAGCCCAGGAAAATTTCCGCGCCTCCATAGACATTTTCACCATAACATATTGCTCTTATGGTTCCTGGCAACAGAGAAAAACTAAGCTACCTCCACTGCTCTGAAGTTTAGAAATAAACTTTTAAAGTACACAGAAGTTTCTTCGCTTTCGAGGACGTCGCCAGCGCCTACCATGACTGCACTCACGTTTATGCAGAAGCCTCTGTGACGGATGCATTAACTGCTATAGAGGTAAGCCGGAATACCGCAAAACCAGACAACAATAACCGCCAATCGCGGTCAGAACACGTCGTCCATGATTACAGAACTGATCGCCCCGCACGCAGCGTTGCAACATATTTAACTGCACCGGTCCACGCACACGCAATCTTCCCCCACTCTTGTGCGAGCCTTCAACATGTAATAATTCTGCCCGATGAGCAGTTAGTTCGAACAATCCCACGCAGGCATTAAATAACAAACATGTTATTGTGCTAGAGTGGCTTCGGGCAGACCGTGGTGTCGAGCTGCTGCTTGTGCTCGTCGCGGCTTCAAAATTACTGCAGTACCTTTCACGGGGCGAGATGGAGCGCTCTTGCTTTTTTGGAATCGAAAAGCTCCGAGCGTACACTCTGGGCCGGCCCCACAAAACTGACGCCTGCTGAAAGCAATGCTTGCCGGCAATGCATTGTGATGTGAGCTAATGGCTGGTAGTCCTGTTCTCCGAGGATGAAGGGGGGGGGGGGGGGGGGGGTGCGTAGAGTGCAGAAGTGTCGGATGTGTCTATACGCTACAGCGGATGAGGGTTGGTGGACGAGGGCTCGCCAGCGACTGCACAGATCTGGAGACTGGGGGAGTTATTTTCCTGGCGGAAAGTCGCATTTTCTTGGCGAAGTATGGTGATTTGCGCTCGAGTGGCGGCGAGTTTTTTAATATGTCTGTGCGAAATTATGTTCCTGCCTAAAAACGGTAAACGTCCGACCGCATTTCATTTCGGTTTAGTTTAGCTTCAATGACCTCCACAACGTGTGAATAGGGGCTACTGCTGGCGAAACGCGAGCGCTGGCGTCAATTTGTTGGGCGTCAATTTGAGTTAGGCGTCAATTTGCGTGACGTAATAAATTCACCAGTCATTCGTATCTTGAGAAAACAGTAACATTCGTATTCTGAGGACAAGACGCGTTGTTTCCCAACAATCTTTTTGGAAAACTTGAAATCATCTTATTAAACTGTCTACGCAAGCCACAGGTGTTATAAAACTGTATTGTTTTCGGTAGATAATTAAGAAATTAGCTTATTCTTTTGCACTTCTGTTTATTTTGAAACTGGCGGTGCCGCGCTCGAACGCAAATGAACCATGAAACGTCAGTTTATTTGAGCGAGTATATGCAATGTAAATAAAAATTGAAGTTTGACCAATTCATTTACGAATCGCTTTAATTGGCATGGGGTTGGAAGTGGCGGGTTACCAGTTAAAACAAGCAAAGGAATATTGATTGATTGATTGATTGATTGATTGATTGATTGATTGATTGATTGATTGATTGATTGATTGATTGATTGATTGATTGATTGATTGATTGATTGATTGATTGATTGATTGATTGATTGCAGGGTTTTAACGCGCCGACGCAACGCAGACGATGATGCGCGCCGTAGTGGAGGGCTGCGGAATAATTTTGACCGCCTGGAGATCTTTATCGTGCGCCGAAATCTCGTACACACGGGCGCTTTTGCTTCTCGCCTTCATCAGAAAAGCGGCCGCGGTGGCCGGGTATCGAGCCCGCGACCTCGGGCTTAGCAGCGCAACGCCTTAGCCACTGAGCCACCGTGGCGGGTAAGGTTTATTTGTGCCTTGGTGCCTTAACTGCTTCTTTCTTCAAAAAGCTAGAGACCATCGGACACGTGTTCAAAGATTGTTTGGTCGGGATTTTCCTATGGCACGTATTACATTGTAAGTAAAAAAAAGGTCTTCCGGCGTTTAGTTCCGGAGTCAGGTTTTTAGCCAAAGAAAATCACCATGGTGTTTGTTCCTTATGACTTCATAATGCTACTTGCCCTCGACGGTTTACGGAGGGCTCATATGGCCCGTCGGTACAATGATCTACACGGGAGGCGCGGGAGAGAATATGTTTGTGAGAATGTCCCTAACATAGTCGGGGTGTTGAAAGCCGACTCTAGTACACACGAGTGGTTGACTGAACTGCAGAGAGTGGCAGCGTTACCGCCTTTTTAAACCTGACACACTAGGAAGTTGTGTACTATAGTGCTTCCTCTCGTCTTGCAATTTTTTCTGATGTTTTGTTTAGCATATATGGGCCAAAAGCAGGCAACAAAAAACTCTCGGAATGGTGCGATCGCATAGAAGTCGGCTTCGCAACGCGAGAGACCCAGGTTGGATTTCGACCTCGGGAAGAGTTTTTTTCTTGTGTCATCATCATCACCGTGTGCCCCCATTGTGTAAAGTTTGATTTTTCCGCAGTGCGTTTTAGGTAACGACACCGCCTTCATTGAGACCAGGAAAGCTTCGTTATAAAAACAAAGAAGTGTCACCACACCTAACTGGTTTCTACATTACGTAAAATGTCGCCCTATAAGGAAACCCGACTCAGTCAGAAATGGCTGATAATAACGCCCCGCAGAGCTAGCTAATCAATGAAAAACATTCATATATCTTCCAATGTTGCGAAAGCAAACTCGTTTCCCGAAACTTTCCGGGAGCTTTGTGCAATTTTCCAGTTTTATTGACAACGTATCATTTCTCGGCTCGATAGGAAGAGAAATATGCTTGAACGAGATAGGTTGAGTGTTTGGACACACTGCGAAAGAACATTGTTTGGAAAGTTAGGAAGAAAGAAAACTGAACTAGATCGATCGAGAAGGAATGAAAGCTTTTGAAGTGGCCCCTGACGACCATAGAAGTGGCAGGCTATTTCACAGCAACGTTTGAAGAGTTTGATTGGGCGATATTGACGATGAGCATCAAAAGGATTCGACGTCAGAGGAATGGAGGAAACTGGCGCAAATTTCTTTGTTCTTTTTTTTAATTTGCGGCGTGTGACGTATCTGTCGATGCATTCTTCTGGAAACAGATGGCAGAGTAGCGCATCTGGACGTGTATTTTGAAACGGAAGCCTTTAAATGTTATTTGTAACCTTACCAGCGCCCCTCAAGCCTGGATCGTTGGAAATTATAGAAACAAACATGCCTCGTTTTGCTTGTTTTGCTAATCAGAGGAGTTTCTCTGGATATGAAGCGAGGAATAATTCATTCGCGAACCTTCTATTACTAACACTTTTCTGGCTACTTTCTTTTGAGCCCAACGTGTATGTATGTATGTATGTAAGTATGTATGTATGTATGTATGTATGTATGTATGTATGTATGTATGTATGTATGTATGTATGTATGTATGTATGTATGTATGTATGTATGTATGTATGTATGTATGTATGTATGTATGTATGTCCGCACGTTATATATGTGTGTATGCATGCACGTATGCATGCATACATGACATGCATGAATGCATGTGTGCATGCATGCAGGTATGTACGTATTTGCGTGCGTGCGTGTATGTGTGCGTGTCTAATTTTTGAATGTTTCAATGTAATTTTGTCGTGAAGAAGTGCGAGAGAATGGGTCAAACGAATTCCAACGTACACTACGAACTCTTAACTGTAACTTCCTTATGTAATATTTAAGGCATCCGCCAGTGTACTTTGAGGTCGTAATGAAGCAACAGCTGTAATAAATGTCCAGCCAAAACGTCCTGTGCGGCTGCATCGGAGAACCGTGTTCACGCTTTAGGAAACGCAGATGCAAAGGTAGGTTACCTCCGAGAGCGATGTAACCTATGCCCAGCCAGAAAGCAAGGTGTGTTTTTGTTTCCTCGCCTCCGTGGCTCACAGTGTTAACACGGGTGTGGACTGCAACAGGAAAAAATAAGGTGTGTATCCTATGTGCTCAATGCCCATTCTAGTCCTTTGATGAGCCAAACCGCTTTTTGTTCTGGCGTCTACGTGCAGCGGCAAGCACTTTCTCACTCGCTGAACCGAACCTTTCCTTCCAGTCATGGAAGTCCTTACGATGAAAATGACGAGAGACCTGTATAGGTAAAGGTGGAGCATGCTACAGTCGGGGCGGACTTGTTGTGCTGGGCGGTAGAGATAGTGCGACGTAGTTGTTCCGCTCATTCACAGTTTGGCAGTACTTCACAAGGCGTTGGCTCAGATTCCTATGGTGGTTCCATCTAGACGTTTCTCTCTTTCGTTACATCATGAGATCATGACAGCAGAGGAGTCTTGAGGAGTTATTTGCATCCCAAACTTAGCTGTATACTAGGCGTGTCGAGCAGAGACTCTTCTTACTTCCTGCCATTTCTTCTCGTTTGTATGCATCATATGTATCACACTGGCTGAGAAGTGCGTTCGTATAATGTCAGGGTGGTTGTTTTTCTTTAATATGTGCATACTAGAGCTAAATTTTACGTAGTGAATGCAGATGGCGTGGATTTAGGGAATAATCGCAAGCACGCACACTGATAGTTAAAACTGAAAGGACATTATGCTGCACTTCTGAACAGACGTGGCGTGGAAGTGCACGGCTCAGCTCTAACAGCTGTGCCGACTGCATTCGCCACCGCCACAGTAAAGAACGGTGCTTATAAGTAAAAACACCACTCATCGTGTGTTCTATATCATGTTCTGTCTATGTACAAAGCTTCGCTGTTTTGCAACTGTGTTTGTCCATCCTTCTGAACATAGTCAACTGGCTTTCGGCTGAATGAAGAGTGTACAGAGCACGCTGTTGAAGTTGCTTACTTAACAACTTACAATGAGCCGACACGTACACTGTCCCGAAGAGCCGCAACGGGAAAAAAATTCTACAAATGCATGCAGACTATGCAGACTAATAGGATATTAGGAGCAACAAAAAGGCCGCGCCAAGAATGCACAATGCATTTAATAGCGGTAAGGCATTGCAATGCCGCCGTTTCTGCTCAGTGATATTTGATGTTGGCAGCCCCATTACGGTTCCGTTCCTGAAGTGAGGCCATGCTTTGTCCAAAAAACCGGGATAAACGCGGTCTTCGCTGTGAAATTCTCATCCCTCTATATCTAGTCTGTCGTAAGCTTTACATTACGGCCTTACAATACTTCGTAACTTGATTTTAAAAAATTACACCATCTTCCCGTGGGGAACGCTGATGAGGATGCGAAGCATCGTGGCGGTTCCGTGTGGTTCCATTGTGTTGCCGTTATGTTGAGTGATGTGGTTTTTACTAGCGCTAGAGGGAATTCCGCGTCCGGGTCCACACTAGTGGCAAAGGCAACACTGTGCTGTTGTGTTACGGGTGATTAGGCGGTGGTTCTCGAGGCGGCCGAAACTCGTCCATCATGTTCTTGTCGATGTCGTCTCTGTGGTAGAATCGGTAGTCTCCGTCAGCTTTGGTGAGGTAGAGGTTGTGACATTGGTGCACCGGCTGAGAGCAATGTACACGTCCTCCTCTTCGCAGCTTTGTTTCTCGTTCTTCTTCTCTTCGGCGGTTCCCCTACGGGAAGATGACGACGGTGGTTGAACGCGAACCTATCTCGTGATGGATTCTTTGGTTGGCCAATCCCTAGGGGCATCCTGCCACAATCAGCATCAGAGGCGCTGCGGACGGGGCTGGTTGAGCTGCAAGGCGCGTGGCGCTTCCCGCCACAGCTTTCCCACGGGAAATTCAGCATCCCCCTCTAAAGTTTTCAGTTCGTCGTTTCCGTTGACGTTCAGCTTCGCGTGCCTTCGTTGTATCCGTAGCTTCTTGACGTAGTTTTAATGAGTCAAGGACATAAGGCGCGTTCGTATCACTTGCTCCTGTCCCGGATTTGTAGGGTAGTGGGAAGAGCACCGCGTACCTCCCGTTGCGGCCAGAGAGTCGTGGGATCGAAACCGGGCGCCGCTAACTATTTCTTTTTTATATAGTGTAGTATCGCGGAGCTGTGGGTGTAAGGAGGAGAGTTGCGCATGCGCAGTGAGCGTGTGGACGGCGCCGCCATCAACGACGCAGGACAAGGCGAGCCTAAGAAATGCTCCACATTTAAAATGAAGGAGGCTCACACTAACGCGTAGGTCTTGAAGGTAGCGAAGCTGTACGCAACCTTCATGACCATCACGACCGTTTAAGTCTGCGACTGACAGCCGATTTGCTTCTTTTTCGTTTCCGCAACAACCTTTGCTCTATCTTTGTTGCTGTAACGGCAAATAAGAAGAAGCAAATTGAAGAAGCAGAACGACCAAATAGAACGCGCACCCTTAAATTAGGCGCCCTCAGGTTCAACTCAAGCCCTATCACGTGTCCTGTGTATAGCGGGTTTCTTGCTTCCAGTCTCCACAGTCACAGCCGAGTCAGTAAGCCGTTTGACTTTTGAGTTCCAAGTCACGGTCGGAGCCGATAAGAAGGACTAACTCCGTTGATCTACCAGACACAGGTTTGACTCCCGTGGATGCCGGGTATTTCCTATCTTTATACTGTTATACTACTTAGTTTTGCGAAACGCCGGAATCAACGAATTCTTGAACAGCTTTGCTGTTAATATATACCCATAAAACTGTACCGCACAGTAGCTTTACTGTACAAAGGGAACTCGGTTAATCTAAGACTGACCAAGTTTCCTGCATTATGATTTGACTATGAATTGGCGGCATAACACCAAGACAGCTGTGTAATACGTCCAGGGAGTTAAGCGAGGACGCCGTCGTCGATGGAAAGCAAATATATTTACACTATTTACAGAGAAACAGCGTCAAAACAGCCATCTTGGCTACTGGCCCAGTCGTCTTCGTCTTCTTCCTATGCGTCTGTTGAGCTAGGTGCCTGCATCGTCTTCGTCGCCATCGAAAGTTCCGACATTCTCCCGCCCGACAACACTTCGTGCTAGCGAGATAAATGAAAATCGGTGCAGGTACTATCAACAAACGTTAATGTTGCGTAGCCGAGTCCTGGGCAAAGATATAGGTCAGTGTGTCGCTCGTATCCAGCCGGTGTCTGAATTTATACTTTTTTCTGATTTTCGGCGTTGTCTTTCTTCGGGACTTCGCCTTTCTTTCGGCTTTCGACCTGTGTTTCTTCATGATGACCTGGCCAGGAGTTGAGTCACAGGTAGATTTTCCCTGCATATTTCTGTGTGCGCTCTGACTTTTGAAATAGTTACTTCATCCGGGTCTTGTGTTTGTGCCTGATGACTCGGTTTTAATCTTGAATATTCACGTTTTGTGCTCCGTGAAATGTCGTTAGCAATACCTATTCTTCCCCGCTTCTTTGATTTCCGAACACGTTTGGTGGCTTGGGGATATTAGATGTCCTCATGCTGGCAGCGATATCCTCGATGATCTCTTTCTAGGAGACGATAAGTAGCCTTTTCCAGTGGGCATCAGGTTGACGGAATGGTGCTGGGTCGCCGTTGAAGTGGTCAGTGGGTTTATGGGCAGTGCACTTAACCCGTCTGTTTCTGACTGGCGCTGCCCTCGTGGTAGGGTAGCTGCTTCACTTTCGTTGTCTCTGTCATATCTGAGAGCACATCCTGGGTCGTGCGCGCAGCTTCCTTTGATATAGCGGATGATTTCTTGCTTGCATCGAAGAGCATTCTGCGTTGACTCATGCCGTACGAAGTCTCGCCAAGGCCCCACATGTCGCTAAAAACGGTCAGACTTGTCTCTTAAGGACGACTCTGTATTGTCCGGTGCAATTTTCCGTACATTTCCGCGGGGTTCACCGTCGTCTAGGCCTACAGTTCCTCTCTTGTGAAAGTCATTTTGCATGCCGCCTGGAGGATGCCTTATGGCCGCATACCGACATGCAGAAGAAAGTTCAAGTCCTTCAGTCGTGCGTACCACGACAGTAACCCCTTCTGAAGCTGGCAGCCTCGCTCAGGGTGCTTTCTTCTGTTGCTGATGAAGCCGGCATTGGGAACACTTTAGGGCCTGAGTTTTGTTCTTGATGTGGCGTTTCCGGAATCATGGCCTTATCAGTTCAGCGAGAAACATGCACAGTTGTCTCGCGTACCTTAAGCACTGTCTCAGCCAAGTCGCAATTCATAGGGGCACATGTCGTCGGGGCTGGTGATGTAGCCAAGCTTGAAGGTTTTGCGGGTTTACAACAGACTATCGGAATTCCCATCGAGGTCGTTGAAGTATGTTGGTTCTTGTGGGTTCCGGTCTCCTCTCCGGGTTCATTTCTATCGCTGGTCGGATTGAGTTCATATTTTGGTAGGTGTTGCCCTCTTCCTTCTTTTATGAGATGTGGATCCTTAGGGGTAAGTGCTTTTTGCCCATAAAGTCTTGGTTCGAGGTAGCGAATAATTATGTACGCTTCTTTAACAGACTCTAAAGCATCGTTGTGTTGGCCGTCAATTGCTGTTCCGCAAGCAAGGGCCTCCAGCTTCTCGCTGTTAGCAGCAAGTCGGTCGGCACTGTGCTGGAGCCTCGCCATCGAAACAGCGGCCTCGACGTCTTTTGCTTCCTCAAGAGTGGGCGTCACTTGAGCGATAAGCTTCCGATTGAAATCAAGAAGGCCTCTCTGGGCAATCTGCAGCCGGTTCATCTGCCTCGACACCTCCTCCCTCGCTTCGGGGTGAGCATTGCGGTCGAAGAGTACATTTCCGCTCCATAGGCTCACCTCGTCATGTCGCTTGACGTCCCGGGTTTCGGCACCATGTGGAAAACGTCCAGGGAGGCAAGCGAGGAGGCCGTCGTCGATGGAAAGCAAATATATTTACGCTATTTACAGAGAACCAGCGTCAAAACAGCCATCTTGGCGACTGGCCTAGTCGTCTTCGTCTTCTCCCTATGACGTCTGTTAAGCTAGGTGCCTGCATCGTCTTCGTCGCCATCGAAAGTTCCAACAACACCTATTTCGTTTCTTTTATATAGCAGAAGAAAATGTTTCATAAAAAAAATAGTTACTGCATTTAGGTTTGGCTTTACGCGTTATTACAAACCATTACGAACCCACTGCAGTAGAGGAAAATTCGGCTGGGAGCTGTAACTTAACACAACCACAATACATGAAGGCAGACCTCAACCAAACATGGAAGAATTGGGGCCATTTTAACCGGGTCGCGCCTTCAATGAATCGTAGAACGTCAAACAAGGACCCCTCCAGAGAGACCGCGGAGTGCTTTGTTTCGCAATGAAGTGACTCTACAGCGTTACCTGCGCAATTTTTTGTGTGCAACAGCAGAGTGATCTTATGGAGCAAAAATGGCTAAGGCGTCCTGCGGCGTTTGATTGCCTTCGAAGCGTCACGGGGCTGCAAGAACTCGCCGCGTCCCAGACAATAAAAAAACTCCCACCTCCCCTCGCGGGAACCCCTGTGTAGATGCGACTCATAGGGGGTTCACGGTGCAGCGTTGGACAGCGAGGAACGGCGCTGGAACGATGGAGCGGGGCGGCGCAGGCACCGCGTTTTATAGCGCGCATAACGGTGAGGGGACGCGCCGGCGCCAGTGCGTCTGCCGCGGCTATGACGCAACACAATCCAACACAATCCACTTTAATCCAATCCAATCCAAATCCAATCCAATCCAATCCAAGCCAATCCAATCCAGTCCAATGCCCCTCCCGAGAGAGTGTTCGCTATCGGAGAGGGGGTGAGCGGCGGAGAGCGCAGCTGGCGCGGCGAGGAGAATGGGGGAGGGGTGGACGCCGATGACGACGCCGGATGCAGGGACAAGGTGAGTGAATGAGATGCCACCCCACCCAATACCCTGCCACCTGTAACTTCTGCCCTGTTGCTGGTACCCTATACCACGTGGTATGGGAGTGCCAACGGACCCCCCTCTAACCCCAAATCTCACCCCTACGTATAAGCAGTGGGTGGAGCAGCTGACCAGCTCCGAGCTCTCGGACCAGCGCTGACTGGTGGAACGGGCCCGGACGGCCAGCCAGCTCCAAGGCATCTTGGAATAAGGATGCCTCTCACTGTGTGGAGGCCCTACGAACATCCTCCTGCTCACCAGTATAATAAATGTTTGTCTCTCTCTCTCTTCGCATGTAAAAAATTGGCTCCCTTCCACTACTTTGAAGATGGAAGACCAGCGAAACTGTACTGGTGGGTAATAGAAGATTGATTGATTGATTGATTGATTGATTGATTGATTGATTGATTGATTGATTGATTGATTGATTGATTGATTGATTGATGAGTGTGAGATAGGCAAGAGAGCCAAGCCTGCACCACAAAAGTATCGCAGGGAAGATAAGGAAACTGAAAATAAAGAACTGAAAAGAAGAGAAAATAATAGATATAGAAATGTTAACATGTTAGAGAAATGGAATGGAGAGGAAATAAGAAAAGAGGAAAAGAGAAGAAAGATCTACCATCCGCGGTCGCCACCAGGGAACGGGCTCCTCAGCGGGCTTTCATTGTCTTCTGTAATTTTTTTTGTAACATAAGTCAAACATATTAACCTACTAGAAAAGCACCAAACATAACTAAGAAAATGAACACGAGCAATAAACGGTTATAGTTACGAAAAGTTACCAAAAGTTCACTGACGGCTTGTCACAGTTCTATTTTGTCTTGGTTCTCGACCATAAAAAAATAATAAGAAGAATAATGGCTAACATTGTGAACAATGTGAATAAGAAACTCAATTCACACAGTTCTAATCACCACAAGATGTTCACTTAAACACAATTCACACCATCCTAATCACCACAACATGTTCAGTGAATCACAATTCAGACCATTCTAATCACCCCAAGATGTTCACATGCGACTTGACATGACACCAAACTTTCTTGACTAGGTATTGTTCCTTGTCATCTTTTCAGCCGTCTTCTAAGTGGATATCGCCCGTGTGTATTTGTAAGTATCTTTGTTATCTTTTTGTTGTTGTGATGTAGTGGGCCATATGACGGGAGATGCAGGCTGAGGAAACCTCACCAAATTCGTCTTGCAACCCCATTACCCTACCATATTCGCCCATATGTAGTGTTCATTCTGATTTGTAGTACTCTTTGTGTTTTTAGCTACTTTTGTAAAATAAATCCATTGATATTCCTTACCATTTCTTCAAGTATTTTCTTCGTTTGTTCACTTTTAATTATTTAAAGTTTTCTATTTCTAAGCTTGTTACTAATTTTTTTACTAGTTCGTTTCTCTCTTTTTTAACTAACGAACATTCATTTAAGTAGTGGTCAAGACTATATATTTCTTTATTACATCTACAAACTGAGCTCTGACAAATACCAAATCTCAGAAAGTAGAAATGAAACCTTCCATGTCCTGTGGCTGCTTGGGATACGTAGAAGTTTGATGGGAAATGATCCGGCATAAAAGATATGTTCTGAATCCAATTGTATGTAGAGCTTGTTTTTCCTTCTTTGTTCCAATATCTTTCCATTCCTTACTTAATTTTAAATGTAGTTGTCTTGATATGAATGCTTTTGTTATGGCAACCAATACATCTTCTCCATTGTATGCAGCCTCTTTTGCGTTTCATCTTCTAGTTCATTGCTATGTTTCCACTATGTCCTTTCACATAACTAGAATTAATATTCAACCTATTTTCCACTATTAGTTTTTTATTGCGTTAATCATTGGATTTACATTTATTGGATTTTTAATGCATTTTAGGCCGACAGACTATCTGTGTACAAATGAATTTTTTTTAATCCTGAACTATGTATTCTATTGCTTTTTGTATTGATGTAACCTCTGCGCCATAGTGAGAACTGTAATCAGGTAGTTAATACTTCTTGGCTATTACTATTAAATTATTGGTGTTAAGAACTACAAAAGCTGCGCCAACGTTGTTTTCCATTTTTGAACCGTTTGTGTAGATTTTGCAGCAAACCTGTTCTTCTTTATCTGTAGTAGGTATTGCTATTTTATTGGCGGGATGGTCTTGCCAGTGGTCATACTTGTGCATTATCTGATTACCGGTAAAAGTTTTATTATCCCATAAAAAGCTTTTCGTTCCTTTTACTATTGCGTATTGTTCGTTTTCCTTCTCTATTTTTAGATGAACCGGTGGTATTTTAGATAGTATATTAAGCGATGCATTTGATGTGGTTTTAAACGACTTAGTTATCATGATTAATGGTAGCCGCTGTATTGCTCTTAATTTCCTTGAAATGACTATTTTGTTAGTGTACCACACAGGCGATGCGTAAGTTATCATTCTTTCAACTCCTCTCTTATATATTAATTGTATTCACTTCCTGCTAGTATTTTTGTCGTCTCGTATAGTTCTACTTTAGTTGTATGTTACTTCAGATACTTTATCCTTTGTGTACTTTCAATGTGGCAGAAATGTTAGTTTGTTATCAAATATGGCTCCTAATATTCTCATTTCCTTAACCATCCTCATTTTTTCATTTCCAACTTTAACTATTGGTGGATGAGTCTCATATTGCCTGCCTATTATCATAGCTTCCGATTTCTTGTTATTGAAAGTTATACCGCTGCTCTGAGCCCAATCGTTTATTGTTTTTACTGCCTTACTTGCTTTTTTTTTCCACCTCCTTCCTAGCTTTAAATTCGACGACAACAACAATGTCGTCGGCAAAAGCCTGTACATGTGCTTCTTTTAAAGAAACTTTTTCCAACCCTGACATTGTTAAATTCCAGTAAAGCGGACTTAATGGCGATCCTTGAGGTGAACCTGCAGCTAAATGTTTATTTACCCTAACGCTTTCGTCTTCATAAAATATTTCCCTTTTCCTTAACACGCTATCTGTTATTTTGATAAGGTTTCTAGGACATTTATATTGCTCAAGTTTATTTGTGATTATCTTTGGCTGAATCGTATTAAACGCGTTCTTTATATCTAGTGAAACTATTAATAGATTAATCTTGTCTATTTTAGCTCTTTCTATTCGTTTTGTTAATTCCTGTAACGCCTGTGTTGTTGAGGTATTGTGTGTAAAGCGAAACTGGTATCTATGAAGCTACTTGTTTTTTTAAGAGAAAGTGATATATTCTGTCTTTGATGAGTTTTTCTAGAACTTTACCTAAAATTGAATTAATGGCTATTGGAAGATATTTTGCCTTTGGAATCAATATTACTGTTGCTTGCTTCCATTTCTTTGGTAAATATCCGTTCGTTAAGCATGCATTAAAGAGATTTAAGAAAAATTGTGTATGCTGTTTGTAGATAGCCTGTACTAAAGTTGTTTTTACTGCCATCTGGACCTGGGGCAATATCTTTCCTCAAGTACTTTACCACTGATGTTACCTCCACTTCAGTAAAGGGAATATCGTCTGGTACTCCTATTCCATCTTCTAGTAAATGAATTCCCGTTGACGTTTCTATATCTTCATTTTCTGTTTCCATTACATTTAGGTCAGGCTCTAGTAAAGCTCCATCCTGAGTTGGATACAGCTTTTCTAATAGATACTCTATGGTCTCTTTAGGTGACGTTGTCTCATCTCCATTACCCTTTTTAATACTCTTTAAAATTACTTTACTTTTTAGTTTATTTCTAGCAATTTTATATGCTACGTTAAATGGATTTTTTGACAGCTTGGTACTTAAGGCCTTCCAGCTATTGTTTTTGGCTTCCTGAATCATGCTGTTATATGTGTCGTGTTTCTATAGTATTCGATTTTGTATTTTTTCTTATCCCGCCTGTTGCTATCTCCTTCTGAGTGCTCTTACCTTTTCCTTTCGATTCTCTATTACGTTGTCCACCACGGCTTAGGTTTCTGTCTAGGTGTTTGCTTCTTCTTGCTATATTTCGCTTTAACGCCTCTATTTTTCCATATAACGTATCTACAATATGTTCTATGCCCTCCGTTGTCTCGATCTCATTTTGAGTTGCTTCGAACCATCTGTCATTTCGCAACTGTTCTAGTAGTTTTAGTTGCCCTTTTGACTGACTGACTGTGGGGTTTTACGCGCCGAACGCCGAACGTACGCCGAAATCTCTACGCAAGGGCGTTTTCCCTTTTCGCCTCCATCAGAAAAGCAGCCACTGCGGCCGGGATCAGACCCGCATCTTTTGGGCTCAGCAGCACAATGCCTTAGCCAATGAGCCACCGCGGCGGGTAGCCGATAGGTGGATAACTATATTGAGTTATGTGTGATGAGTAACTCCAAATATATCGATTAAACATAAATACACAGAACTTCTCTAAAAATATTTGTAACGTAAGTCTTCTGTAATTTGTTTCAGGACGCTTGCAATACGACAAGAGTTACAGCGGCTTTCGGCTACTAAACTCCCCGCGCAGACAGCCACGCATTGAAATAAGAAGGGTAGTCTGAAATGCTTACAACTTCGCCATAAGCTAACTTACTGCGACAAGCAAGTCAAAATTGGCTTAATGATCAAGTCCTCTTGGTGACCGATTTCAGCAGGACTTCGTCCAAGACACTTACGCTAAATTGAAAGGTATACAGAGAATTTTACACTAGCTCCGATGAGAGAGCGCGCCATTCTTTGAAGACGCACGCAATTTTTGTCAAAACCTAGCGCAAGACACTTTGGCTGTACAAAAAAATAATAATACACAGAGAAGGAGCGCAAGTAGCGGCGGTATCCTTGCTAAGGCTGCCTGTGCAAGGGGGAGGGGCTATGCGCAAGCCTTGAGACACGTGATTTCAGCACACGCCCGGCCGATCTGCTCCTCTTTGTCTCTCGACTCTCGCTGTGGCAGATCTTAAAACTGAATGTGCTGCTCAAAACACGAGCGAATTTCGAAAATACTGCGTTGCACACCTATGATATTGAACCCTGACACATCGGAAGTCAGTGGTGTCCTCCGAATATTCTAGAGAGCGCGGGGATGCTTGTTTTATTCCCAGCTCCATTGATGTCCCGAAACACGTGTTGCAAAAACCACGTCTGTGAACGAAATTTCGCGTACCAGGCTACATCCCAGCGGGCGATATATTCATTAATATCTATTCCTCGTCCAACCCTCGCTTACTCACCTTTTCTGCAGATTTATAGCCACGTGTTACGTGGGTACCCTGGATCACTCGTAAATATTACAAGCGTTCAGAAACAAAAACACTTCAGATGAGCTGAACGAATTCGAGGAGGTAATGTAATGATAACATGTCGTCTTTTTGGCAAAAAAAGGAAAGAACTTGACATTCCTTAGTATCGTCGAGGAAAACGATCTCATGAATCGCCCCGTTGGCAAGTGAAACGAACCCATAAAGAATCTCCCACTCGTCCCCGCTTTATAAGGACAAAAAATAGCTTGGGGCGCCCATTCCTGTTGTGAGAAGCCGCACGAAAAGGACGGGGCGACAAAAAAAATCAAGGAAGAAACTCGGATGAAATGAATCCTTGAGGATATACCAATGCTTGAAAAAGAAAAGAAAAAAAGGAGACGGACGCCCAGGACTGAAACTTGTACGATGCACGGGGATATAGTCGGACGGTGAAAAATGACACCCATAGTTGCTGCGTAGAAACAGGCCAGAGTCCCCAGTTTTGTTTGAAGAGGATTCCTGGAGGCTAAATTTAGTTATTTGTTTCGCGTAGAATGGAAAGTGGCCGTGCTACAGGCTTGAAAAACAAGCGGGCGGTCTTCCGGACTATCGGGCACCGCGGCTGAAAGTATTGTTTGCTTTCGAGTTCGTGCCCGATGCGCGTCCGTTTCGCCCATTCGTTTGTTTCCGCCTCGCTTTGAAGGCAGTGCAACATATCGATTTCAAACTGCTTTTACCGGAGTTTTTTCCGACTCCGTAGAAGATAAAACATTCACGCTCGTTCACACATGGCTCAACGGGCACCGAGGTGAACGACCGGGTGTTCGGACGAGCACAGTATAGCAGGGAATCTTTTTCCTGGTTAGAAATTCTGACATGTGGTCTCTGAGGCTGGGAAAGAGAAGTGTTTGAGCCAGTAGATTTCTCTTCCGGGCGACCTTCTGGCCCAGATAAAAAAAAAAAAGCGGATCGTTCTACGAAGTGGGCCGGCATTGCAAGCGAGCGCGCATTCTCTAATTTCTGCCGACATTGTTTATTCAAGTATGCTCCTATCGTTTATTTATCGTCGGTCTTATTGTCTTCATAAATATTTCTTCAATTGTTCGGTCCAGTTGAAGACAGCACAGTAACGCACATTATTCAACCATGAAAGCTGTACCGCTAATCACATTCTTGGCGCTGTACCAACTTAATTTTTATCGCCTAGGTTCACATGCTCGCGACGCAAAATTGAAAACCGTTTTACTAAGGTGAATGCGAGTGGTAGCGTTTCAGGAAAGGGAATGGGAACGCTTAGTTATGCACGGTATACGACCGGCACTCTGAACACTCTTGCCTTTATCCCCGCACACAATCAGAGGTGCGGGCTACCAACGCGTTTTTAAAGCAAAGGATTTCTCAGTGCGACCGATGGCGTTCTGTGAAAAAACTAATGTATTTTCCCGTATACAGGTTGGTCGAGCGAAAAGCTCTGACAAAGTCTGTGGACACACTGCGCGTGCATGAAGCCAGGTTTCCATTGAGTCAAAACGGTTACTTGAAAACCGCGAAAAAGCAGCTATTCTAGATAAGACAACAAGAAGTACTACAATAGTATACCTTCATCTCACAAACCAAGTTTCGGTATACATTTCGCGCTATACATTCGCTTTTCGGTATACATTCGAGAAGCCTTTGTGGCGCTTATTCAAATGATAATTGCTCGAGTGGCGCTTGGTACGGCTGAAAAAAGTGATATTCGTCGGAAAACAGGGTTGTAGTGGGAGGTGAATTAACAGTTTGGTCAATAAGCTACGGTGCAAGTTTGTTCACCTATATTTTGGCCGGCTTAATAACGTATGAAACTCAAATGTGATCCCACTAAAGCGATACGACCTACATTGACAGGTAATTTTTCGAGGACGTTAAAAATTGTGGTTGGATATCTCGGTGTATCTCACACCGTGCTCCGCATTATAACAGCGGAAGGAGATGCAATGAACAAAGCATCTGGAAGCTTCTATTACACATTAGTACTTTTTGATATACCCCCACAGTTATAGTCATCTTATTTAGTAACGAGAGGCCACCAAAACACATTTAAACCGGGTTGTGGACATGCGAAAACCAGACCTATTCTCGCCGACGCAAAATCCGTGGCGTAGGAGTGCATGGGTCGTCAGTAAAGTAATTCGTAGCATGAAAAGCGGCTGTAATCCGGCACCTACGCTTTTAACCGAAAGGTTAGGGCAAGTTTTAACAGCGAAGCTGTTGAGCAATTCCTTTGATTAATGCGTTTCATAAAACTCGGTATAACAGTATAAAGAAAAGAAATCCCCGGCGCCGACAGTATTCGAACCTGTGTCGGCGAAGGAAAGTTTGACATCCACCTAAATGCAGCCGTACGGCTACAAATGAAAGCTATACATCTTTCTCAGAAACTTCGCAGTTGAAGAAAAATTCGTCCTGGTCCAGGATTCGAACCCGGGACCACCGCTAAACCGGAGCAGTCGCTCTACCAACTTACCTAACCAGGAGGCTAATCGTTTGTAGCGCGAGAGCGGATTGATCAACAACTCGAAGTGAAGGACAGGTGATCAACAACTCGAAGTGAAGGACAGGTGTAATCATGTTCTTCACTTCGAGTTGTTGACCATTTTGCTCTCGCGCTACAAACGACTAGCCTCCTGGTTAGCTCAGTTGGTAGAGCGACTGCTCCGGTTGAGCGGTGGTCCCGGGTTCGAATCCTGGACCAGTACGAATTTTTCTTCAACTGCGAAGTGTCTGAGAAAGCTGTATAGCGTTCCTTTGTAGCCGCACGGCTGCATTCAGGTATATGTCAAACTTTCCTTCGCAGAATATTACTCCAAGAGGACTGTGATTTGGGCGAGTTGGTGAACTTTCATGATTGACAAACCAGCGCGGAAAAAACACGGCACAAAAAGAGAACGAGAAGTAGACGGGAGAGCGCTGCACTCACAACTGATTATATTTGAAGAAAACATTGGTAATATACATAGATCAGTCTCCCACGTGGCGATAAATTATTACAACGAATAAACACAAACACAAAACGCAATCACTAATCGGTCTGCACAAGTGTAGTCTTTTTGGTTTACTTGGTGCTGCATGACCGGGAATACGCTTATCTGAGTGACACCCTTGCGTGATCTTCCTTAATATGTCACAGTCTCTATCCCAGTCTAAAATCACAACCGGAATACCGCAAAAACCTAACAAGAATTCCGGTCGTATGACAGAGAGCTTTGTTGTGACAACAGAAGTCCTGTTGTTACGACACACGTTTCTGTCGTAACAACAAAGTCAATTTTCTCAACGACAAACATTCCTGTAGACACAACAGAACTGCAATTTACGCTACTCTTCACAATTAGCAATAACATTCAAACCATGTGCAACTACTGATGGAACATCAGGATCACGACAAGACGGGAATTCGGCATGACTGAACATCAAAATCTGGACAGGAATACGACACCCAACAGAGCACCAGAATCACGACATGACAAGAATGAATACGACAAGGCGACAGTACGACACGCGAAAATACGACAAACTATAGAAATTTTTCTTGTCTTTTTTGACCCTGATACCACTGGGTATCGCAACCCTGACATCGTTGATCGATTGACTGATTATGAGGTTTAACGCACCCGCGCTATACAGGCCATGAGGCGCGCCGTAGTGGAGGGCTACAGATTAGTTTTGACCGCCTGGGGATCTTTGGCGTACACCTTCCATCACACCGTACTCAAGCGCATGAAGCATTGAACCTTCCTCTAACACAAAAAGTGTCCCTGCGAAAAAGTTTGCCTAAATATTTGCAATCCTGAATAAAAAAAAAATATTGCGCATCATGAACATTAAGTAAATACATTGATCGGCTTCAGTAACGCCCACAGTACGTCAAGGCGACCGAATTCAACTCACAATATAGGTCATCAAGTCGTAAAGACGTCTCACTCTCTTATTTTGTCAAATATCCAGCAAAGAAAAGCAGATCAATATTAGACTTCCCGTAACGAATATGTCGAAGAAAGTGAACATCTTCGTCTGCCAAGTGTGCTCCTATTTGTTTCGTAGTGTAGCTCTGCTCCTGGTCGGGTGCTTCCCAAGCTACTCGCATGGCGCTCTCACGTTCTTCGGAGTCGATATGTGGCCGCTGCCCCAAATGATCACCCAGTCGTTAGATATTTGGCCACGGGCGGGAAAGCCGGCTGACCCGAACTCCTTCGCTTATCTCTTCCCCGAAAGAACCGGCACAACAGAAAGAAAAACAGCGTGAACCAAGAACGACTACACGAGAATACGAGAAACAAGAGCTAAGCACGAACGCAACAGAACGCTTACATGTTTACGACAGGAGAGGGGAAAGATACGAAAAAGGGGGTGGGGAAACATGGCGCGATGTTGGGTAGGAGGTCGGGCGCCGGAATTTCTAGAACAGGAAATGGGCTCTTCTCTGCTTCCGGTTCCGCTCGGCGTCGCGCCCGCTTGTAGTAAAAAGTTTTTGGCGCCCGCGGAAACAAATCACCTTTCCCAGCTCCAACGTCCCCAGGCGTTGCACAGCTGGGGAGAGTGAGTGACCTTCACCGCTATGCCAGACGGGCTCCCAGAACTTCGTGCTGTCGTATACGCGTTGGCCCACATTTTCAACTGCAGAATGGTTAGTGCTCCAACAGTTGAAGTTATGAGGCGAGTTGTTCGATACTAGCACCATTTTTTAAAGGGGTATTTGTTTCTCGTTGCTTCATTATACTGAAAATTTACATCTTTCCCCCTTATGTTCCTAAATGGGAGGGAGACGGTGCCAAAATATGAGCTACTCAATATACGCCATAAGAAAAGGCACCCACATCATTTCGCGAGGCACATTTCCTTTTTTCCTGCGGCTATCGTAACCAAAGTTTTAAATCTTTGTTTCGTATAAAACTCCCATCCTAATGCCTTCAGGCGGCTCATCCACTCAGCTCCGGCGGAAGGGCAGTCGAAACAACGTCTCGTCCGGCCTTTACAGTGTTTTGACGTCCGCACAAAACGGTCAGGTCATGCCGTGATTTTGTCACGCGCGCCCTCCGGGCTGGAAGCGCGGGAAACCAAAACAGACGATTTTCAGGCCATTTAATGTAATTAATTATCCCGGGCTAAGTATTTAAAGTGCTGTTTCGGGTGCGCCAAGCCGTTAAGCGCTGGTGAAATCAATAAAAAATGAACATAAAAGTTTGGTGTCAGTACCCCTTTAAGCTCTAAAATGGGGTCTCTCTGGGAAACTTGATGGATGTGAAACGCGATAGCATACGTTAAGTTGTGCTGGTTATGCGTCGTTTCACATTGTTTACTGGCGGTGTTCAAGACATTGCTTAAGTTCTGCACCCTTACTTCTCCTGGGAACGTTAAAACCGCTTCTTTCTGTAGCCTGCAACTTCCCTGCACGTGGAGAACGGTGTGATTGAGAGTAAGCACGGCAGTTTTGTTCTCGAAAGAAAACTAACGTGCCTGGAACGACGGGCCCCGCGTACCATTGTTTTGTGTGTAATGTTGGTTCCTGCGTAACGTTTCATTTTCTTACTCCGCATAAAGTGCAATTCGCTGCCTCTTGCGAAGAGTTATCGCGTTATTACCTCGCCATCAACTATGCCGCAGTTGCGCTTCTTGTTTTCTTCTACATGCACACGTGCCCGCAACAAAGCAAGCTTTACAGGCACGCTTCGTACGATTAACTCCACATCACCTCCCAGTCTCTCCATCGAAACATAACTTGTGACTAACGACACAGGTGTTCTTCCTTTATGCTACCTAAACTGTGTATAGCAGTTTCTGGAACGAAATAAAGTTTTAATACCTTTCCTAAGGTTGTGCGGGCAGGCGAAGATCGAAAAAATGCAACCCTTCCTAACAAAAACATCTGAGCAAGAGCCTTACATTACATGAACCATTAAGAAACACTCTTTCGTAACCATGCTCCTCTAATGCATCGTTTTGCCTTCAAGACGATCAGATGCATGCCGCATTGCACAGAACTGGATGCGGTTTAGGAAATGAAATGTCAAACTCAGGGGTGCAGGACTAGCAAAAGCTTTATAGTATAGTCTTCTCACAATCGAACTATTCATAGTGAGGAAGCTACCTATAATGCTAATATTTCCTGAGTGGTGATAGGGCTTTAATATAAAACTGCCGGCGTGATGGTAGCGATAGCCGACTATTGCCAAATTAATATTAAATCAGCATAGCTGATTGACTACCGCTAAATTATCGACACATTACTAGCGATAATTAAATATACGAAAGTTAAAAATCAAAATTTTAGTAGCATGGGGCAGGCTATCAATCTTAAGGAAGTGTTGTATCATAGACAGCCTTAGCGGAAACTTCGACATACTTTTTTATAGCCCGTATGCCGATGTAGGTTCCCAGATGAATTTTTGTTTCGTGAATGCACGAAGCTCAATGGAACCCAAACAACTTCCCGCAGGTAATCCGCCAACATATCAGTCCTACCCATTTTTTATCTTGAGTCATTTCGTATTATGTTTCAAAATATTACGCGCATTATTACTCAGGTTCTTATTTGATTGCCGAATAAAGCTGATTTATATCCGTGTGCAGTGTACTCTAATACAGTGGCAGTGAAATCAACGATGATGAGGCGAGACACATGACATGATATTTACAACTTTTGTACAGTTACATAAAAATTAGGTTTGACAAATTTGCAACGGCTCCTTGAAGAAAAAAAAGAAATCCTGAAAACAGTGAACTCGCGGACCGACCCTGGGCTACGCACCGCTGCGTCGGAGGGGGACCACAAAACTGCTCACTTGATGTGAAACTCGCCCGCGAAAAAGGTTCGTCCACTGCGTCTATCGCGTCGAGTATTAGTCGGGACTCGTCGGGACTGCTTGTTTTCCTGGACAGAAGCACTCATGCATTATTTCGTAAATTCCTGTAAATGGCGAAGCGTGCCCTTATGCCGTCCGCTCAGCGAGAGCGGTAACGGGCACCAAATTTTCCCAACGGCTACAAGCTTTTCCTCCATCCTAGACGGCTGCCAGAGCTTCATGCGGTGGAAGGGAAGCGCCCCTGACAGGCGATGGGTCCCACACCAAACAAAACTATCCCTCTCGGATGGCGTCTCACACTACGCCAGCTGGTGTTAATTGTGTAGGGCTGGAGGCAAGGGGAAGGGAGGGGGAGAGTGCGCCAACTAAACGATGGTGGCCGCCTCTTAGTACTCCGGCGGTACTGTCTAGAACTCTTCCACACCTTATGATAGCATCTAGCCTAACATTTACCTTTGCGCTCTGACCCTTGCGCAAAGGTGGACGCTGTGGATCGGGAAAATGAAGGCTAGGGGGATGTTTGGGCGACGATTCGATTCACTCGAGTACGAATATTACAGAGATGTAGGCAGCACAGCAAGCACGCATTCTTTGAACACTTTCCAAGACGGCGACTACAGTAACTATTGCAGAACTACTGACAACTGTCGATAGCTCGTTTTCGAAAAACGGTAAATAATGCTATTGATAGTTAACTAGAAGTTGATGTTACAACTTATACACTACCGGTAGTTTTTAAAACATTAAGTAGTTCTGTATCCTTAGTTGGCAATCACCATCTGTGACACTACGCTGGCATTCACTGACGAAACTAGCCAATGGCGATAAAGTCAAGCTCAGTAGTCACGTTAAACAGCAACCGCACAATCGCTATATCGGCTAGAACTGCCTCCGACTTTGATCTTGTATCCCGCAACAGTTACGCACTGTTTATCGCAACCACAATTATCGGCTGCATTCCAGAACCCTGAAAACACTGAGGAACCTCTGCGTACCTAACCCCAGCCACCCAGGCTGTACGCGGATGCCAGCGAAATTCCTGGGGTGTCCGCACACTCATGAAAGCCACGATGCTCGCGGATGACGAGTAAAAGTGGTCCAACACTTTTAACGAGAAACGAAAGTACAGCGAAATAAATACAAATACCGAAAAATCCGCACGACAAAGAAGACGGCAGCGGCGACGTAGATGATAAACGCTCGCTGCGGCATGAAAGGGCAGCGTGTCGGCGGTGATGGAGATTGAGGTTGCGACCGGACGCGCGAAAGCTTCTTGTAGACGCTTCAGTTGTGAGATTAATAACTTGAGCCTTTGTCGGGTGTCCCCGTAACGTGTCGCCTGAGACCCCATTATGTTTCTTGCGGCTCGGCTTCCAGCGTGCAGAGTCGTCCTTCCACCCGGCGGCCGAAGCCATCGTGCTTTTTCTCGCCGCTCGCCGAGACTTCGCGCTTGTCCGCTACACCGCCGCCGGCCGTGACGCAGTGGCCTTCAGATTAAGCGCCGCCTTTTGGCTTTGTCGTAAGATGTGATATATGCCTGGCTGTGCGGGGAAAAAATAAGAAATTGTTAGTAATATTCGGAAGGAAGCGGGGGAGTGCTATCACAGTACCCGTGAGAGATTGTTGCAGGTGGTTAGGAAGTGGAACAGAATAAAATTGTTGTTCTATTTCTTGATAATCGAGGAGCACGCTATGTATTTATTAGGTACAACCACGCGTCCTCCAGGGGGATTCGGTTTCACTACTTGTGCGCGCTGATGAGGCACAAGACAATATAGGAGTACGTTAGATTGGACCTTAAATTTAAAGCTTGGTAGTGTGCACTGAAACGATTATAGATTAGATACTAAGATGGGGAAGAGGGGAGGCGGGAGGAAGAGAAGGAGATAGAGGTAGATAGAAAGAGAGAAAGAGAGAGAGAGAGAGGGATGGATGGAGAGAGAGAGAAAGAGAGAGAGAGAATAAGGGTTTATTCGGCGGTGGTTGACTAGAAACAATAGCGCAAAAGACGGGGGACGAAGGAACACAGTAGAAAAGACGGGCGCTATTTACTTCCAACTAAATTTGTAGTTGAAGAAACAAAGGTTTTTCTACATGAGAAGGGCAATTACAGCGCATGCAGTCGACTCATGATAATTTTCCTGTTGCATCATAGAGGTTACCTCCGTATCGGCAAGCGCCACAGACAGGGAGCTACTGCACTTGTCGCCGGTCCTCGCGATATGAAGAGCTTTCAGTACCTCCCTTCCAAGCTTGTCACTGGAACGTGCAAGAAACTTTGTATCGTTAAGAATCGGTTTGCACTTACAACGCTTGCAATGGTTAAACAATGTGGGCGGAGCCGTCACTCGGTGGGGTGAGCTGGCCTTAGTCCAGGTACCCTTGGGCTGTGGCTGTAGTCCTAGCATGTGGGGCCAGATCTGGTCAGCGTGGTCAGAGCTGGTCAGGCCTTCCCGACACTGAGAATGCTTCAATTTTAGGAAGTGTTGACCTTTTAGTACATACTCAAAGGAAAAAAAACGAAGAGAGGAGGTTCTAGACAATCGACCTCACGCACGCTCTCTTGTTCGTGGCAACCTTTACCTCCCCTTTAAGATTACACTTCGGCTCTCCCGAGGAACGTTTTCGGAGTATCCGCAGATTGCTCGATACGAAGTGGTACAACAGAAAATGATGGACAATGATCATTATTGTGGGCGCTTTGAAAACAAAATGGGAGCAGAACAGTTTGATTTATATCGTACAACGGGCCGCGCTTCGACGAGATCCTCTAGAAAGACCAAGGGCGGCGCACCAAGCTTCTTTGTTCCGCTTTCTCTCAACGCAGCTCTTTTCTCCTTTGAGAGGAATTAAGTGGTTTATGTCTAGCAAAGAGCAAGCTATAGGCTTGCAATGATTTACGGCGGAGGGAAGCGACCTGTCGAAAACAACAAAACCAAGTTTGTCTTGTTTCTTTTGCGCATTTCCCCCTGGGTGTATCGGTCCCGGAAAACTTATCGATACTTCTGGACAGGCCCAGTCGTTTTCACGTGTCATTGTTATACTGAGGAAAGCATTTTTTTTACGTGAAAAAAAAATAGTCTGGATGTTTCGGTTATGTTCATAATTTTGTTGTGAGCGCAAAGCACCCAAACTTTTGTTTCTGTGTTTGCATACACTAACGGGTACGTGCTTGGCACTTTTACAGAGCTTTTGATTGGGCTGTCATTGTTTTTTGGCTCGGACTATGGGGACACAATTTGAACACTAAAACATATTCTGAATCAAACATGTTCGTGAGCTTACGAGCTAAGATGCGATCTCATGGTCCGTCTGTCAAGGTGTGTGAATGTGCCGGTTTTAAACATTTCTCTGTACCATAAGTGACGCCTGCCTAGTTATTAGGTCCATTTTTCCATAGATATCTGCCGCTTTTAGTATTGGGTTATTTAAGACTAGTTGTTTGTTTGTTAAGCATAATTATGGCGTAAAATTGGTATCCTTTATTAGTCCATTAGATGTTATGTTCACTTATGGTAGTGGTCTTCCTTCTCGGAAATAATTTAATAATTGCTGAAAATTAAAGGTTTCTTTTCTCCTCGAAGGAACTGGTATGCCCATATTCTGCAAGCTGATGGGCGTACACACACATGTAAAAACATAGACGCACAGTTCTCACTAAAGTACTCTATATTTACGAGAACAGGAAATGGCAGGCAATAATTCCTCTTCTCGGAGATAACGACGAGATGTCCCCTTTCTCGTTAATCTCTAATGATCCGCCAGTGCTTGTTATAAGGAGCAGAATCGCGATCACCGCTCATGCGGCGAGGTCATCTGTCGGCTAATAAGAAGTAGGAGGGGATGATGTATATAGTGATGATGATGATGATATGATGATTGATGATGATGATTGTCGTCTAATTAAACGCGGCTGGAGGAGGAGGATCGCGACTGCACACGTAAGGAGAGGTAACCGTTCGGCTAATGAGTAAGTTATGATAACAAGTATAACGATAACGATGAAGACGTCGATGATGCAGATGTTGATGTTGATGATGACCCCGACGACGACGCCGCCTTATAACCTGTGCAAATGCGCACGCAGGGCAGAATTTTTCCCCTTGAAGCGAAGAGAAAAAGCCGTGAACACACCCCCTTCTCTTGACGTCAATGTCAACAACGGAGCTGCGCTCTTCGCAGCCGGGTGGCGTGCCTCTCTGCCATTCGGGGTCTCTAGAGTTATCACTACCGGAATCATTGCGGGTCGCCATGGAGGGGTAGGGGAGGGTTGTCCTTCAGCGTTACAGCGAGCGAGCTACGACGACAAGGTGAACCCCTAAGGCGCTCCGCCTTTAAAACTGCCCCGCGAGACCAAACTGCTCCGAGCGATTAAATTGAGTGCCACAAGAACGTGGATATGGCTTCAAACATGCCCCTAGACGGAGCCCTGCGTCACGTGGCTGTGCTGACTAGAAAACGCCTATACGTATTGCGGTCATGTCGGCCACTTCAGTGATAATAGCGGCAGCTTGAGTGATGTATACATAGCAGCGTCGATCGCCTGCAGTTCCGTCTCACTGTTTACAGACATGAAAGAGGCCAGGGGGACATCACTGAGAGTGGGCTCAGACAAGGTGCCGTTATATCATGTCACAATCATGTCACAATCATGTCACAATCAACACTAATTGTCATGTCACATGTCATGTCACAATCAACCACTATGTCACACACAATCAACAATGTCACAATCAATCATGTCACAATCAACACTAATTACAGGTGCGGTATGAACCCTGCGAAACATTTAACAGTTTATTTGTTATATACAGTAAGATACCATATGCATACAGGCTCACTTGTTCTTCTTACTGTTACGCAAAATGAGGGTCTTGCCTTCATTTATTAGGTTTATTCCGTGCTGCTCTAACTTTGCACTGAGTGTGGCACGTGAGTATGATGTTTCTACACTGCATCAGTTAATAAAGGGCTAACTTGTAGCGTACGCAATGCTTTCAGTGTTGTGGTGTTCTAAACAATTTTGAAATAGACAGAGATCACACTAAGTCACCTCGTGCTTGGCTGTCTTGTGTCAAATGGTACGGCTTGGAACGGCAAGGCCATATGAATATACTGGAAGCCCGTCAACGTATATGCCCCGACACCGTCGTTTTATCCATATGTTGCGAGAACTGCTTATTGGTAGCTATTTTTAAACGTTCCCACAAACGTCGCACTGCTGAATTTATTGCAATAAATATTTGTCAGTCTAGAAAAAAAATGTGGTTCATCCTTCTTTCATAGGAATCAGTAAAACACGAAAGTGAAATGTGCCTTCACAGGAGCATTGGAACGTCTATTGTGCATCGATATGAACTCTAACATCACTATTTATACTGCGTCGGTATGGCACCGTTAGACGCATCAACATCAGACACTAGATTACACGCGCCGGAGCAATGCGTAAATCCGATTGAAACCCCAGGTGCTCACAAACCCTGCGAACGAAACCGAACCGGTTGTCAGCGCATCGTTTGGTTAAGTCACGGACCGCTACAAAGAACGGAGCATGATTTGCGGTTCGGCATCAGTCTTGTGGGTGTTCTTGGCGAGCGACGTCCTGCTGGCAGGTCGCTTCGGCAAAGGTGCGACCACATTGGTCCTGCTCCGTGGTGCGTACGCCAGACAAGCTGAGCCGCGTTCCACATAGGCGGCGGACGGATAAACACAGCAGCTTCCGATGCTATACGCTGCCCTATCGAGGCACCAACTATCGACGCTCATTAGCGTCACGACGCACTACTTCGCTTTACCTCTCCTATACGGCAGCACCATCTGAATGGAGAAGTTAGAGGAAATGACATAAGGCGCCTTCGTACTGCTATTTGGGCATGACTCCGTGGCTCAGTTGGCAGGGCGTGTCACCCCTCCCGTTCCGGCCAGGCTGATCGTGGGCTCGAATCCAATAGCGCCACCGGCGCCTTTTTCTGCTGATGTCACTTCCGTCAGGGATGTGGACGCCGGTGAGGGTCGTCTACCCCCGGCATAAAACACTTTCGAGTTAGAAAGGGGTGAAAGATACTTAGGGTTACTGTTCCGCTTCCAGCGTGCACTATATTACCAAACTGTTCAGTGTAACGATTTTCCTTCGTATGAAGTTTTCTACCTTCTAACCCTTCACTGTAGCTTCAATTATCCCCTTCAGGGCCACGCTACTTCACTCAATAGAGATGACGAAAAAAAGGGACTAGTTTGTTTTCCGAACTTCTCCCCGTAATTCTTGTCCTCCCTCCCTCTCCCTCTCTCTCGCTTTCTCTCTCTCTCTCTCTCTCTCTGTTTTGCATTCGCCAAGCTCGCGCCCGTCCTAGTTGCGGTAATGAATCCCAAGAGTGATTGATCTTTTCTTCCTGGATTTTTTAGCAGCCCGACAGCCACAGTACACTCTCCCTGTTCGAGCAGCAACTTCTCGGTTTGCTCTGTTCCGCCGTCTCCCGATTACTCGTTTTACAGTGTCCAGGGACGTCTTGCGCGGCTCCGATATGCGCGAGCACCTCCTCCGACGGGATTAACGAAGTCAATATTTTCCCACCGCGCAGCGCGTCCCGAGGCCAAGACTCTCCGCTTGGCCCCTCAGGGTGTGCTTCGTCGCTGCCGAAGACGTACACCCCGAAGCTTCATTGATTTTTCGCTCTTGCTCGTGCTTCGTTCACGGGTGCGTTGCGCGCGCTCATCGGTGAACTTCACGGGCAGTTGTTCGGTTCAGCGCGCTGTTGTCTTTGCCCGAAGCTCCCCCCGAGCACGTTTCTGCTGCTCTTCATCCCGTAATTCTCCCCACCCTCGTATACCTCCCACAAAATTTCCCGCCAAAGTTAGTTACTTCCCTGTTTGTTTCTTGCTCCTCCTAATTAGCATCACGCTTCGGTTCTCACGCCTCAAACAAAGCCGAAGCTTGGAAATTAAACTGCTACTTTCAGTCCCGACTTAAGGACATCGTTTAAACGCTAAGTTTCAAGGGAAAAAGACGTAACCAAGCCAATATCAAAGAAGAGGCTAAACAATCCAGGCTGTATTCTTCTGACATGATTTAAGACGCTTCGCAAAGAGGTGGAGGCAAATTGTTGCGCGCCCTCTCCCTCGTTAATGACAAAGGAGAATAAAGAAAAGGGCGCGAATTAAAAAATTCAGCTCTGCATGATAATTAGGCCACTGCACCCGAGGTAATTAGCTGAGGACGGAGAGAAATTGTTTCTGTTGATCTTTTGAATTTCTTTCTTCTACGTTCTTTTGTTGGGAAGAGGCAATCCCTCCTTTGTTTCAAGCGGGTAAACTTAGTTGAATGTGTTGTCAAAACCACTGAGTGCCCACTATGCAGTTTTCTGAGTTAGAAATTAGCAGCTCGGAATGCAAAGCTTACACTGGCTGGCAGCGTATCTTGACTTTAGAGAACTCAATTCAGAAGAACGACGTTGTGAGGACATCTGGGTTTTTTTCCTAGCAACGCGACCACGGCACAGAATAACTGGATACACTCGGTGTGTTCTTTACGAGCATAATAGTACTGAAAATTCTTGCATGCTCATCCTCAATGATTCGTTTTTTTTTGTCTTTCGCCTTTTTTGTTCTGTTTTGTCTTCTTCATTCCTGAAAAAGAAGTCAAGCAACTATCTTCGAGCCACTGATCAAGACTGCGGCACAATGAACAGTCCCTTAAAAATTCATTCCATTCAGTCATAGAGCATCAGCCGGGATTTCATTTCACTCTTCACTTCCCAGACAGTTAATTTCCTGAAAGTGAGGTCGACTCAGCAGAATCAGGATTTTGATATTTCTTCTTGGGGTCAATCCACTCAGTTATACTAGCCCCAAGCTATTTCGGACCATTGATGGAGAGTCACCATTTGGAAAGCCGCGAAGCTGTCCATGGAGAAAGAGGGTGAGCGAAGCTGGCGAGCGAATATGGCATCCTGGCAACGAGCCACTTCGTTTTCATTTGTGCCAACCTCAACAATTTCTGAAAAATAAGCTCGTGCGAAAGCAACACCGAAGCTCTTCCAAAATAAGCGGCCATCCTACGGCAAGCAGTGTGTCCTGTGCAAGTTTCCGTATCCGAGACTAATTCTATTTCGTGTTCCCGCAAGCGTATCTTTTAGAGCAAGCAATGCAGGCCCGATGCAAGGACGGCTGCGTGTATCCTGTGCAATACACTGCTCTGCCCCTGCGACCCCTTCTGCTCTGCTTGTCAACCCACTTTGTAATGTTGACGTCTGGGCTAGTTAGTTCACCATGTTAAATTTACAGAGCAGTGTGTCTTTACTGCGCTGTAAATTTAACATGTCAACACACGTTGGGTGTTCAGTCGGCATACGCCTCGGGCGTTCAGAAGCCCGAGGCGTACTGAACGCAGTGTGAACGCTACACCACGGTACTAACGTGGTTCTTAAGCGCGAACTATTGTGAAAATGGCGCAACTTCCAGCTTGGATTTTACTAACTATTCAGCAGGAAGTGCACCCAAACTTTTAACCATCATTATTCGCGAGTTCTAGACGGAAAGATTTCCGGAAACACTGAGCGAATAAGCATTCAAGGTATTGTATAAAAGCTCGAACCTATGCAATCAAAGCAAGATTGAGCAATATCAGACTTTACAAAGGATATGGTGATTCACTACGTAGCCATTTTCGACAGGACAGAAAAGGATTAAAACTGCTGCTTGAAGGGTGCAAGTAAACGCCACCAAGCAATATATTGCTTGCTATATATAAGGCATCGCAATATATGCATTGCTATAGCAATGCCTGAAAACATAAATCGAGGCTTAGAAACGGCCGGTGGCAGTTGCTGTGCAGCTCGAACATGGATTTTAGTCCGCACCCAGACTCTATGGCTACCTTCAGGACGCCAACTTTGATTCTGTGTTGACATGGACTCTCAAAAAGTACCACGAAGCCGGCAACGTACCTGAATGAACGTGCGTACGTTTGTGAAGGACACACAGACTTTGTTCGAGCCTAGTGGACATGACTCTAAAAAATCACACATAATAGGAGGCAGACAATACCTCGTCCACTCATCCGGTCTTTCTATGAAGACTTTTTGTCCTATCTTGCGAATGAACATCTGCGGTCGAAGAAAAAAAGTGAACACCCTCCCGCCCTGCGAAAGGGGATGTCCAGCAAATCGCCTGTAAACCACTACAAATGGTGATGGAGGAGGGTTTGAAATGTTTCTCGTCGTCTCGGCAGGCTTGTCGCTGGCGCTCGGACAGTGTCAGTAGATAAGGGTACAGAGTATCGGCACTTTATTCTCCTATTGTTTCGTGCCACCGCCATGATCGCTGGTCAGTTCGCATTACGCGACATTTGTTTACACTGCGACGGTGTTTGGGAGCCGCCATATTGTTTTTTGTGCATTTTAGTCGGGTAAACCTGGTAGGCTTAGCTTGTCCTCCCTTCTCTGCGGCTGCACGCGAGTCACGTCGTCCCGAATGCGAAGAAAAATAACACGTGTAACAGCATTTTAGCAGTAGAAGTTGTCCGAAGATACCGTTTTGCTGCATCTTCGGTAGTGTTGTTAACAAACGACCCGGTCAAAGTTAACGGCGAGGCCGTCGATGCGGCAATCTCTCAACACTGATAAACGCCAAAATGGCCGCCGTTGCTGACTTGCGTGCCTCAGTGGCTGTACTAACAGCTTATTTGTTGACTACGCTCGGCTTCTCTGGCGGTAAATGCTTGGTCCTGCCTAGCCTGACGCCTTCGCTCAGCGTCTTTGGCAACAACTGCTCTATTTGGTGACACTAGTCTTGCCTAGCCTTCAAAGATAATCAGCAAACATAATTATTACCAGGAACCCATCTGGTCCCATTGTTTACTGGCGCCTTATCATCCATAATGTGGTTTCGATTCTTTTTTCGTGGTTTCCGTAAACTAATTCTCAGCTCTATGCTGTATACCTGTACCTGATTAGCCTGGCGCATGCACTCGGCGTCTTAGGCCTTAGCGCCTCTACGTTTTTGCCCACGGAGATGAAACCGTTGGGGTAGAGGTATACAGCTTTGCTGTAAAACTGGTTAACATGCTCATATGCATGATGAAATATTGCAGAGGAGTATCGGATCAGTGGTGAACCGCAAGTTGTCAGAAAATTGTATCCAGTCGAGGGCGCTGTGGACTTGCCTCAGCAGCCGTATTACCCAACTGAAAAGTCCTGCAAGCATAGTAGTTATTAAGCAAGTGGGTTTTACACAATAGAACTATACAGAACGATAGTTATACACGGTGGGGGTCACGCAATAGCTATGTAGGATAAGTGTATGGGGGACCGCTACAGAACACGTATGGAAGCAGCGGTCTCTCGTAACCTTGTGTTATTGATAAATAGGAGATGTGTGTGTGCGCGCGGCTGAGTGTACGTGCGTGCGTGCGCGTGTGCGTGTGCACGTGTGGCGTGTTTGCGTCTGTGCATGTGCGCGTGCGGGTGTGTGTGTGCGTGTGCGTGTGCGTGTGCATGTGCGTGTGCGTGTGCGTGTGCGTGTGCGTGTGCGTGTGCGTGTGCGCGTGCGTGGGCGCGCGCATGCGTGCGCGCGCGTCACAATGCATTTGGGAATCCATTGTGCCAGAATCAACATAGGCCTCTTGAACACACAGCACAGCCCCCGAACTCCGAGAATAGTTAAGAAAAAACTCCGTCTAACCACGACGATGGTTGGACGCGCAGCTTTCTCGGGAAGGATTCTTTTATTGTCGTCACAGTTTAGACTAAATTCCTACCACGTCGAAATGGACAAATCGGGTAAACGTCGGCTTCATAACGCCAGGGACCCAGGTTCCATTGTAGCCTGTGAAGCTTTCTTTTCTTTCAGTTCACCCACGATTATTCATCATCATCTTCAGAGAAAGTTGGCTTTCCTGTAGGGAGTTTTCGCGTTACATATGCCGTTAGCGGGAATACTAAAGCTTTGCTTTAAAACACAGAAAAAGCTTCTAGAGAACGCAGCTGCTGATTTGTTCTAACAGTTTAACGATCTCGCAGGTATGTCTTGACTATGTTTACCCACTGAATTGGATTGGCATCTGTCCAGCGAGCATGTATGACAAGAATCCTTAGCATGTGAAAGACACAAAGAAGCCTGAATTGTTCCCAGCTGTCTTGCAGGAGCTGATATGCAGCGGCGAATACATCGCATGCTATTTAAGCAATGCTAATCGACAATAATCAGTGCCATATGGTAACGGTACGACAGGAAGCACCCATGCCGGAAAAAAATCGTCGGTAATGGCTGCTAATTACGACCCTTGGATCTCGTGAATATTCTGAGGATGTGAATGACCTCTAATTACTTCCGTTTTGGACAGCGCGACTAATCAGAAGGCTTTCCTTAATGCGCCCACTTATATGAGAGAAATCTAGATTGCGTTCCACGCACTGCGATTGAGTCTTGGACCAAATAAGCACGGGCACTACAACCTGGCTTGCTTACATTTTTTTTCGCATATTGAATCGCGTCATTTTCTCCTAAGTGATGGCGCTTGATAGTCCGCAACGTGTGCCACTCTTGGAGGGGTTAATTGAAATTACCCAGTGAAGGCACATTCCAGGCCACGCGTACCGCTCTCTTTATTACGTTGACGATACTCATACTCTGCGGAGCCGGGTTCATGTTTTCATGCGAGACGCTTCACAACGGTTCTCTGGCGGGCCATTCCCACACCTCCCCCTCCCCATCCCCCTCCCCCCCCTCCCGCCCACTCTGTCCAAACGTGCTCCAAGGCCCTCAACTAGGACTCCACACTCAATGGCTGCATCCCATTTCCCGGAAGGAGAGCAATACTGCAATCACCAGCCAAGGGCGGCCATCGCCACTGCAGATCCCGTCAAAAAAATTGTTAGAGGTACCCTTAAGTGACGGTACCCAACCGGCTGGTAGTTTCTTAAGTAAAGCTTTATTAAGTCATTCTGGCTTCCTCACGAATGCTACCCGCCACGGTGGCTCAGTGGCTAAGGCTTTGCGCTGCCGAGCACGAGGTTTCGGGTTTGATTCCCGGCCGCGGCGACCGCTTTTCTTATGGAGGCGAAAAGCAAAAACGCCTGTGTGTACGAGATTTCGACGACGTTAAAGATGGCCAGGTGGTCAAAATTAATCCGGAGGCCTCTCCTACGGCGCGCCTCACTGCCTGCGTTGCGTCGGCGCATTAAACCATACAATCAATCAATCGAGCCTCGCGAACACTAAACTCCAGTGCGGGAATGTGCACCCGCCATTTCATTAATTTGTTTCATAAGTGTTTCCGGTGGGTTAAGCGCCGTTGAGTGCGGTACCCGCCGCTGGCATTCTGACTACGGCTCATGCTCTTTCTCTACAGTACAATCGCCTGCCAGCAAGGTCGTACTACTACCATTTTTCTACTAACAAAAGAAGCCACAGTCGGTCACCTTTGTTTGCCGCTTGTGAAGCTAGCGCAAACCTTTTCCAAGATCATCTATAGGGGCTTCACCTAGCTGAGGTCAATTTCTTTGGTGGAAACAAAGTCCCGGAGGGACTGTGTCACGCATTGGGCCTCCGACGACGGCACTACCTGAGTAGGCTGTGCAACCGTGTCATTAGAGTCGTCACTGTTGCACTTTTGGTGCACAATATAACCGGATTCAATTGTTATATCCGATATCGTGGCAGTGGAGCATTGTAATAAGCGGTTTATTTTATTATAGGAGGAATACAAAAGTTGACGGTGCCATAGCTGTCCATTGTTATATCCGATATATTGTTCTAAACGGTATCGTTATAAGTGGACTCGACTGTATATAAACATCTGGGGTGCTTTGCACGCCGTGAATGGGGTGGAAGTGGTAATGTACGTATAATAAAAATCTAAAAGAAGAAAATGAGTAACGATCTAGAAACTGACAAAGAAGCCTTTATGAGTTGTCGAATATTTATGGCAAACTTGAAGCCCTAGAAAACTCAACACACAAAAAATTCCCACTTCGCTCATGCTCGCCCGAACAAACCATCGCTCTCTTTTGTCCAAAGCCAACTTGGTAGTTTTCTCGCAGTGCAGCATCGTGCGGGTTAAAACCTGCTTCGGCGATCCTTCACTTGGCACTAACAACCGCGAGGCATCGAGTTTCACGGTCCGTTTTCAACTCAATGCCCCAAGGGAGAGACGTGCAGGCCTAAGCAGTAATGCCATGGCTGGGAGAAATACGGTTTCCCTTTGAAGACAACGCTCTTGCCTCCAGTCAACTCGCTATCGAAATTTCGCTTTCCAACCAACGATCAGAAAAGAAGCAAGCAGACTTGCCTTCCTTTTTTCCGGAACGAGACGCCATGTTTCGCGTTCAGTGCTGTACTTCGAGGACTCGCGAGTGTTTTTGCATTTTAGCGGAGTTCGGCAAAGATTATACCAATGCTTAGGCTCGTACTAGTCACCAAAAGGACACTTTGGGCTTTAAATACCGCTGAATAACTCAAAAACTTGGTGCCTTACTAAGCGCCATGAAGTAAAGCTTCGGTTATAAGTCCTCATAGCCGTGGAAAGGAAAATGGTACCTGTGAGACTTAGGGGAGGAAGCGAGCATACCATAACGGAGAAACACATCGGGTGAAAAATGTTATAGCTGAAATTGGGAAGGAGAAGTGGACCTGGGCTGGACATGTGAAGCGATGTTACAACTGGTGGACAACCAGGGTTACTGAGTGGCTATAAAGACTTCAAAAGTGGCTAAAATATTGATTGATTGATTGATTGATTGATTGATTGATTGATTGATTGATTGATTGATTGATTGATTGATTGATTGATTGATTGATTGATTGATTGATTGATACCTAGAGACGGGACGTTGTAGCGGCACCAGTAGTACTACTAGTAGTAGGAGTAGTAGTTGTTGCTGTAGTAGTAGTAGTAACAGAGAGACAGAGAGAATAAATTTAAGGGAAAACGGCGATGTTTGCCGGGCCTTCCCGCTGGCTTGCTTCGCGCTGGCTTGCTTTTACCCCTATCATCGCCAAATTATATGGGGAAAAGATGTGGTTGTGGTGGTGGTGGTAAAACGTCTATTAAGCTTAAAGGGAAGGGGCACAAGGGTGTGCTTAGCCTTCTAAGTCCAGGAGGCCTCTTGTCCGGCCTGCCTCCAGGGTGCGCCGCCCCACGGCGACCTGGCGCTCTGGTGCGGAGCTGGTAAGCTCGGACTCCCACTGCTCAAGGGAAGGGGAGGGGGGGGGGGTTGGGGGCAGGAGAAGACGAGGTGGTCGAGAGAGAGAGACAACTTTATTACGCAATAATGCGAGAGTGGTTCCTCAGTCCAGGAGCCCATGTGCTGTCCAGGCTGCCGTAGCCCTGGTCACAAGCAAGAGCTGGTCCTCAGGTCGACAGCTGGACAGCAGTATCTCCCACTGCTCAGGGGAAGGGGACGGGTTCAGGGGCGGAAGGTCCGAGTTTTTTGTGCAGTCGAATAATATGTGTGTCAGAGTTCCTGGTTCGTGGCAGAATTTACACTTATCAGAGCACTGTGTGGGAAAGAGTAAATGCATACGGATGGGGTGGGGAAAAGTACCTCCTTGAATTTGTCTGAGTGTGGTTTCTTGGCTTTTGTTCAAAGATGTGTGAGGACTGGGGAATGTCTGCCTCGTGGTTCTGTAGTATTGGGTGATTTCTTGGTAGGTGAGGAGAGGTGCGGAAACAGCCCCGGTCTCAGCGGCTCGGTGAGTGAGGTCTCGAGCCTGTTGATGAGCAAAATTGTTGCCCGTCAGTGCAGAGTGGGCGGGAGTCCACACAATGTCCACCCGATGGGCAGGCGGATGTTCATTCAAAAGTCGGCATGTGGCGGGGGCCACCCGTCCCGACAAGAGCCTGGCCTGCGGCAGGCGCATTGCGAATCCGTCAATATACGCCTCGAGCGCGGCCTGTAGGGGCTAAGGCCCTAAAATTTTAGGACCTTAGAGGGCGCCACTGAAATCCCCCTAGCGGCCCGTTTCGAAAGCAGCCGCGGGAGTCACCGGCCCGCTCTCCACTGTCACCGTTGCTTTCGGGGCCCGTTCACGACTGAGATTTACCGTTTGTTAGAAATTCGAAATACATTTTTATGTGGAGCAGTCACTCTGTTCGCAAATGTAGTGTGTTTACGAGAGTGTAAATGTGTGTGACGCGATCTTAGTCTGGTACATTCGGTCTGTACAAGCGCCAAGTGGGCGTCACAGGTCGGCGTCGCGAAACCGGGATATCATATGGAGATGATTGTGATTCCACTGCCCTGAAATTTGCTAACAGTGTCTCCGTAAGCATAATATCCCCAGATGGTCATGCCCTGACTATACACTACGACGTAAATCAGTTTTGTGCGCTTATATAACCTAGTGGAGCGCTCATACCTGAGTCCTGACAGCACGCCAGTTATGCTTGCCAATATCATACCTCAGATACTGATCACTACCCTGGACATAAATTTCACGAACATTCTACGAAATAAGTACGATGGATAATCCAAAATTATACCCGGGATCAGCGCACGACAAAAAAAAATAATGCTGGGGCGTCTTCTCGTAGCTGAGCGCCCGCAAACATTCATATATGTTACATATATCCTCCGCGAGCAGGCGGAGAAGGGCTTCTACAGTAATGCCCGTTCGCGACTACACGTTTCTTCGAAGCGTAGTCATATGACGCAGGGAGCCTTCAGAATCTAGCGCAAACGGAAATCAGAAGGCCTTATCAGATATCCCACTCTTCTAACGACACCTTTTATCAGTTTTGAACTTGTATACCTCAAAAAATGCGTTCGCCGAGGGATCAGCTGCTAGTTGAAGTCTAAAAACTAGAGTGACGTGAACGAGTAGCTTGTGTGTGTGATTACTAAAACGTTCTTTCCTTGATTTGCTCCGCAATCGTACACAACAATACGCAAGCGCCCCTCCCGTCACCTCCCCATGTCTCGCGAAATAGCAGTGCATTTCCACACTAGTTGGTCTCGTAAGTCCTACGGTAAGTTTTACGACGTTTTTTTAGCATTTCAAATGATGAGAGTTTTTTTCATTTCTGTACGAGCTATTTGTTCTTCCGGACTTCACCATTAATTTTTGTTTAATTCACTTTTCTTGGTTCTTGCTAAAATGGTCCGAGGATCACTGTAGGAAGCCACTTCGCTCATGCTCGCACGAACAAACCATCGCTCTCTTTTGTCCAAAGCCAACTTGGTAGTTTTCTCGCAGTGCAGCATCGTGCGGGTTAAAACCTGCTTCGGCGATCCTTCACTTGGCACTAACAACCGCGAGGCATCGAGTTTCACGGTCCGTTTTCAACTCAATGCCCCAAGGGAGAGACGTGCAGGCCTAAGCAGTAATGCCACGGCTGGGAGAAATACGGTTTCCCTTTGAAGACAACGCTCTTGCCTCCAGTCAACTCGCTATCGAAATTTCTCTTTCCAACCAACGATCAGAAAAGAAGCAAGCAGACTTGCCTTCCTTTTTTCCGGAACGAGACGCCATGTTTCGCGTTCAGTGCTGTACTGCGAGGACTCGCGAGTGTTTTTACATTTTAGCGGAGTTCGGCAAAGATTATACCAATGCTTAGGCTCGTACTAGTCACCAAAAGGACACTTTGGGCTTTAAATACCGCTGAATAACTAAAAAACTTGGTGCCTTACTAAGCGCCATGAAGTAAAGCTTCGGTTATAAGTCCTCATAGCCGTGGAAAGGAAAATGGTACCTGTGAGACTTAGGGAGAGGAAACGAGCATACCATAACGGAGAAACACATCGGGTGAAAAATGTTATAGCTGAAATTGGGAAGGAGAAGTGGACCTGGGCTGGACATGTGAAGCGATGTTACAACTGGTGGACAACCAGGGTTACTGAGTGGCTATAAAGACTTCAAAAGTGGCTAAAATAATGATTGATTGATTGATTGATTGATTGATTGATTGATTGATTGATTGATGATGATTGATTGATTGATTGATTGATTGATTGATTGATTGATTGATTGATTGATGATACCTAGAGACGGGACGTTGTAGCGGCACCAGTAGTACTACTAGTAGTAGGAGTAGTAGTTGTTGCGCTAGTAGTAGTAGTAACAGAGAGACAGAGAGAATAAATTTAAGGGAAAACGGCGATGTTTGCCGGGCCTTCCCGCTGGCTTGCTTCGCGCTCGCTTGCTTTTACCCCTATCATCGCCAAATTATATGGGGAAAAGATGTGGTTGTGGTGGTGGTGGTAAAACGTCTATTAAGCTTAAAGGGAAGGGGCACAAGGGTGTGCTTAGCCTTCTAAGTCGAGGAGGCCTCTTGTCCGGCCTGCCTCCAGGGTGCGCCGCCCCACGGCGACCTGGCGCTCTGGTTCGGAGCTGGTAAGCTCAGACTCCCACTGCTCAAGGGAAGGGCAGGGGGGTTTGGGGGCAGGAGAAGACGAGGTGGTCGAGAGAGAGAGAGAGACAACTTTATTACGCAATAATGCGAGAGTGGTTCCTCAGTCCAGGAGCCCATGTGCTGTCCAGGCTGTCGTAGCCCTGGTCACAAGCAAGAGCTGGTCCTCAGGTCGACAGCTGGACAGCAGTATCTCCCAATGCTCAGGGGGAGGGGACGGGTTCAGGGGCGGAAGGTCCGACTTTTTTGTGCAGTCGAATAATATGTGTATCAGAGTTCCTGGTTCGCGGCAGAATTTACACTTATCAGAGTACTGTGTAGGAAAGAGTAAATGCATACGGATGGGTGGGGAAAAGTACCTCCTTGAATTTGTCTGAGTGTGGTTTCTTCGCTTTTGTTCAAAGACGTGTGAGGACTGGGGAATGTCTGCCTCGTGGTTCTGTAGAATTGCGTGATTTCTTGGTAGGTGAGGAGAGGTGCGGAAACAGCCCCGGTCTCAGCGGCTCGGTGAGTGAGGTCTCGAGCCTGTTGACGAGCAAAATTGTTGCCCGTCAGTGCAGAGTGGGCGGGAGTCCACACAATGTCCACCCGATGGGCAGGCGGATGTTCATTCAAAAGTCGGCATGTGGCGGGGGCCACCCGTCCCGACAAGAGCCTGCGGCAGGCGGATTGGAGGTGGTTTGGGTAAAGGCGAGCGCAATAGCTAATTCTTCAGCGTCCAGGGAGGAAGTTGTCCGAATTGAAGCGCTGGTGATGAGGGCGTTCTTAGATGTTACCACTGCCACCATAGTTTGGTTATCTGGGTAACTGCCCGCATCTGCGTAAATTATGTCGGATCGGCTGCTGTAAAGTTTTTCGTGGGCTTTGCTACGGGCTTCTCTACGACCAGGGTGGAGGTCCGGGTGCATATGTCTGGGAATGGGGCGCACAAAAATGGACTGGCGCCAAGTGTCGGGGACGGTGACCAGGTGCGTCTGGTCAGGGCATAACCATTGAATATTTCGAAGGACCGCACGGCCTGCTTTGGTTTGGGCAAGTCGAAGGGGTTGACTGGAAAGCTGTCCTTCGATGAGCTCCTCTATGGTATTGTGGAGCCCCATTCTAAGCAGTTTGGCCGTAGACGTGCTCATCGGGAGACCCAAAGCTTGTTTTGTTGCTTTACGAATGATGGCGATCGAGTTTGTCGGTGTCGGTTCGAGTTTGGACAATATATGGCGCGACGTAAGTGAGGCGGGAGATGACAAACGCCTGAACGAGCCGAAGAGTATCTTTTTCTTTCATGCCTTGGTGGGTATTGAGAGGGATGTGACAATGTGGGAAGTCGGGTGGGAAGAGAGAAATGGAGATGTGGGATAGGATGATGTGGTTGTACGATGCATGATGTGGTTAATGATGCAAGCACCGAGATCGTCAATGCACGCATGGCGGCCCAAATTGAAGATGCCGGTAGCCAAAGCTTTAGGAAGAAAGAAAAAAAATATATAGATAAAAATGCAAGTATGTCGGATGATGCGCACAAAAATCTCAGTCACATACAATAAGCAGTTTCTTCAGAAAACTCTGTCGAGTTCGGTGCTCAACAATAATAATAATAGTAGTAGTAGTAGTAGTAGTAGTAGTAGTAGTAGTAGTAGTAGTAGTAGTAGTAGTAGTAGTAGTAGTAGTAGTAGTAGTAGTAGTAGTAGTAGTAGTAGTAGTAGTAGTAGTAGTAGTAGTAGTAGTAGTAGTAGTAGTAGTAGTAGTAGTAGTAGTAGTAGTAGTAGTAGTAGTAGTAGTAGTAGTAGTAAAACATGTTTTTTACCAAGGATAATATCAAGCGACGAGGAAGAGTGGGAAGGTCACCTTCCGTCAATTTACGCCGGGGTGGCAGAGCAATGCTGGTAACTTCATGGAGGGATGAAATCAAATATTTTTTACAGTACCATTTCGCAGCAGGGCATATAAGAAATGGAAGGATACACACTCAAGCTGACACGTATGCATAAAGGCAGAGAAACAGAATTGGGAAAAGAAGCGACGGGATGCAGGCGGCCTCATGCACTGCAAATACCACCAAGAAAGTCCAACAGCTGCTTGTAGGAAGGTCCATGCGCCACCGATGATGATCGGTGGGTTGGTCATGTGTTCGGTCGGGGCTCGATAAAACCCTGGATATGTCCCCAGGAGGTAGTCCAAGTCAGATCATTCGGAAGCAAGGAATGGACTAGGGCATCACAACACAGGAACGGATGGAGAACATGGATGAGCCCCTCGTCCTGCAGGGCACACAAACTAAGGTGTCCTTAGTCATTGGGTTAATCGCGAAGACGTTACTCCTAGGGCCGTAGTTGGTGATTTCAATGCGTATGGATCGGGATCGTAAAGGGAGTGGTCTACGCGTTTCGTGTTCGAGACATTGGGCTTCCGAGGCCACACTGATCCTGCCCAACCGACCACCTAGCGGCGTACGTGCGTGGATTTGACATTACCCAGAATGTGTTCGCAGTTGCGAGTATGCCGATCAGCGTAAATCGTAGCTACAGCAAAGTCACTGAAATGTCGTTATCAAGTGCGATTGACTTCGCAGTTCCGCTGGCCACCCGCATTCACAGGGCGCAGGCGGCCCTGTGAATGCGGGTGGCCAGCGGGTGTGAATTTTTTTAAAGAGGCGACAAGCCTGTTGAAAAAGTCACCAGAATAGCTACCGGTGCGGGAGTGTCCGCCATCTTGTAATGTGAATTTGTGCGGGAAAGCCGCCTGTCGGGCGTGCAGGGGCTTCCGAGCCGCGTTTTGGACCGCGGCCGTGGCGTTGTCGGAGGCGCTTCGTTTATCGGCGGCCGCTCTTCGGCCGCCAGCGTATGCAACAGCGCGCGTCGGTAAAGGAGACTAGCCTGATGGCATAGGATTCCCACTGCGATGTTGTCAAGGCGGTGTGTGGGAAAGAATTGCTAAAGTCTACTTCCCGCAGGGGGCACAGAATACGCACACAGGTGCATTACTAGCGACAAGTTTTGACGTTCGCAGAGAAACATCAGCAAAAAAAGAAAACAAGTTCCTGCATGCGCTGCTTGGTATATGCGTTGGCTTCGTTAGTTTCTGTATTCAGCTATCAAGGATCTCTATAAGCGGGAACAGTTACTCTATTTCCTGTATTCAGCTTATAAGCTCAGTAACTCTTAATACCGCTAATTGGACTTGAGTAGGCGCGATGAGCTTTTTATGTCGCTATACAGGACCTCTATAAACACGGAAAAATTGTGCATATCTCTATACAGAGCAAGTAAAAGCCCTAATACCTTCTGCATATATCTATGCGAGGGCGAAAGATCCTGTATATCTACATACAGGACGGCTATCATGTTAGCTAATTCAATTCCCTTATCACGAATACTGGCGTTGTCGCTTCACATAACGCGGTGGCACGTATTGTAATCGGATGGGTCTGGTAATACCTCAATTCCAGACTGGTATAGCACCATACGGGTTGTATAGAAAATACACGAGACCCAAGGTGTTAGAAGAATCCACAAATGCCTAAAATCTAGAAATTAAAGGAAACAGCAGAAACAGTGTCGACTCCCCAGCCAGTCTGCCGAGCTCTCTATGACGTCAAAGAATCTTGTTTGTGCTATTGGTTGCCGCCACCAAATCAACCGTCAAGGAACGTAACTGGGCGTTTGCAGACGTGTCTCTATACTCGGGAACAAGTTAAGAACAGCAATAGCTCACGCACGGTATCACTCCGCTTTAGCGACGTAACCGTATGTCAACGGGCGCACGCGTTTTGAGAGGGGATTGCTATGAATGCGTGATATCGTCTGCCTTTTCTCACGCAGTTTGTTTGTCGTCACTCGAGTCGTTTATAAGCATGTTAAGTCCAAAAAATCACGGAAACGGCTCATGCCTTGTTCAAAGTATTCCCAGTAACGCCCTACTTGCGCCGCGCGGAGTAACATCCGGCTACGGTGATGAGGCACAGCGGCAACTTCCATCATCATCGTGGAGAACGCTGAAACTCCAGGGATTAGATGACGAGTTAGTACAGTAACTTATAGCAATCTATAAAGACAATAGAGTGCACCTTACTTGGGAAGGACAGAAATGCGCCCAGCAGGTCAACATCCATCGGGGACTGAAACAGGGATGCCCTTTGAGCCCAATACTGTTCATGCTTTTACATGGCAGGGTTAGAAAAGAAACTGGAAGAAAGTCAAGTAGGGTTTAGCCTAACCCATATGCTGCAAGGCGAAGTGGTACAGCAGCATATTCCGGGAATGTTATACGCAGACGACATTGTTCTTTTAGCTTATAACCAAACCGATATGCAGCGGCTAATAAATATTAGCGGCCAGGAAGCCACCGACCTCGGGTTAAAGTTCAGTGCAGAAAAATCAGGAATAATGGTTTTCAATGACGCTACCACTGATATAGTGTCTATCCAGCAAGGCGAATTACCTAGAGTGAAGGAATATAAATATTTGGGAGTGTGGATAAACAAAGGGGATAAATACTAAAGAACTCACGAGGAGCAACTTAAGGTTAAGGGAAAGCGAAACGCAGCTATAATGAACCATAGAGCTCTGTGGGGTATAACAATTATGAAGTAATAAGAGGAATGTTGAAAGGAGTAATGATTCCGGGTCTCACGTTTGCGAATGCTGTACTCTGCTTAAAATCAGGACGTTCTATCAGGCCTTGAAGTAACCAGAGAACGGTAGGACGTTTGGCCTTATGCGCGCATGGAAAAACAACTAACGAAGCAGTTCAGGGAGATATGGGCTGGGCGTCGTTTGAAGTTAGAGAAGCTCAGAGTAAAATATGCTTTGAGATGAGGTTGAGGGCAATGAATCAACGAAGGTGGGCAGCTAAGGTTTATAGGTACCTAGTGGTTAAGAAAGACTAGAAGGCTAACGATGAAAGTACGGAAAGAACAGTGGAGAATCCAAAACAGCCAAGGTAACCAAAAAAGAGGCAAGGAAGATTGAAACGAATAAATGGAGGGAAAAAATGGAAGCTAAAACGTCGTTAGAGAGGTACAGGGCTGAGAAATTGAACATCCGAAAGGAAAATGTCTGCGATAATTCCCAGGGTAGTGCTTTGCTTTTTGAGGCTAGAGCAGGTTGCCTGCGAACTAAGAGTTTTGTGGGGAAGTATTCACAAAATGATGGGGTATGCGTGGTCTGCGGAAAAGAAGCAGAGACTATGCGGCACATAGTGTTAGAATGTGAGGGTATCCATCCAAATCTACATGAAGGGAATATTGGGCTTCCAGAAGCCCTAGGATTTAAGGGTATCAGAGAGGAAGTTAACTTCAAGGCTGTCGAGGGGACGAAAAAAGATTAGAATGCTGGTGGACGAAAGGCAGAAAGGGGAATATTGCCTAGGACAGTTACCACCTGTAACAGGGAAAAAAAGTATTTCGGGCCTAATAATCTTTAGTGCCTGCCCTAAGCAGCGCTAGTATTAAACCAAGAGTGTAAAACATGGTTATATTAGTCCTTTTTGGTAAGATGACATGTCATCACCCCGTTTCAAAGGGGAAACCAATAGCAATCATCATCATCATCATCGTTGCCGTTCTTAAGTTGTAACCGAGCATAGTTCCTTTTACCGCAACGCTAACATGGAGCTTACACACTGATAACTAGGCATTAGTATTTCCCTTTCTTACGTCACTGCTAATATTTCCCAGCACGAATTTTGAACCTTTTTCAATACTTATTACGTTTTATCGTTGAAAGAACGTCTTTCTTGGCCGAGATGGAGCTTCGTTAGCTGCCAAACGTTAGTTCTTTTGAACGAAACAAACACGGTTGCATGTTATCGTGATGGCCCCGTTACGGCGTCTATATCAAAGATCCCTAACGGCAGCGCCGTTTTCCGCATGGGCTGTGTCAACCCTAATCTACTTTGCTTTTTTGTAGACTGGTTGGAAGTGCCCTTCCCCGAAGGCTTATTCTTTCTTCATCGGGATGGCCAGAAACACCCACTGCGACGCCCACAGGCGTTGCAGTGGGTTTTGCTGCCCCCCTCCTCTCCCCCCTCATACTCATCTGAAATACCCGTGCTCGTCGCCGAGCTCAGCCGATTGAAAAAATCAACCCTTCACTGTAGAGACCGGCTTAAGACAACAATACCCTGCCATGGACTTTTTAGAAGGCTACAAAAGCCCTTGTACGTTTCTTGAACGACACAAGCTTAGACGAACGACTGCAGTGCCCAGAAAGGGACGTTCAGGCGAAACCTCGCCGCGAACAAAGCGTCTCAAGCAGTAAGAGGGCGAAGCCATTTGACAAGGCCAGGAGGAATCAAAGTGCATCAAGAGTTCAGGCGTGCATTAATGCTTTCCGATTAACAACCCATTAGAAGTACATGGGTGTCCCATAGTTCCCCTTTGGAATGGTCTAAACCCCTTCATCGGCTGTTAGACAAGTAGCGACAAGTTCCTCTTCTTTACCCCTCTCCTGCTCCCCTCGCGTCGTCTGCTAGCGCTGTCCGCCATGATCTTCCTAACCCGCCGCAGCTGCGCGTACAAACCGCACGTCGGCCACGTCGCGCACTGTGTCTTCGCAGTAGCATGAATTTCTTAATCAGATATGCATTGTAGAATACAGCTGGAACTCTATTACTCCGAGCCACAACATTAGAAATGAATCAATATATTACACGCTGATTACCCACTGTTAGCGCTTGCACCCTGAACATTCGCGTACCGTGGCGGGGCAACAGCACTTGGGTGGCGATTCAGGATCAAGCTTCAGGGTGTTACATTCAAATCGCGAAGGTTTTAAGGCCCCTGAATGTGTTGTAAGTCATCTTTAGATAAAAACTGGCTCAGGCCTCCTTATCAACGGTGGCTAAAGCGAGATCGACGAATTCTGTTTTATACATCGCGGGTCCTCTTTTTTCTTCTTTCGGGTGAGCCTTCATAAAAAAAAAACATGACAAGTTAGGAACTCTTTATAGTTGTAGTTAATGCTGCCGTCGAGTGCAGCATTGAGAAGTTAGGAACAGTTTATGAATTCGGAATGTGTAGTGAATCGATGTGAAAAATAACAGACATCGCGGCAATTGCTCTACAGGCACAAGTTTCTCATTTGTAAAAGTGAAAAAGTATAATAAGCTTCTCCCGATAAATACAAGTTTCGCGACTTTAAGCCCCGCACAACTGAGGATTTCTTTCTTGAGCATTTATTTTTTACACTAGTGTCAATTACAATCTTGCTCATCTAGCGTGTATGCGCCCATAACGACGTTATGGTTAGGGTAGCTACATAAAATATGGTCTAACAAAGCATTAAGTGTGGCGGTTCATAGTATTATTCTCTCGAGGGAGTATTTACCTGCCACCTTCTAAGAATTCAGCTAAGCGTTATTCGAGCAGAAATTTCAATTACTTCTCTGTATATTATATTAGTTGCTGCCTAAAATGTACGTTCGTTTTCTTGATCATGTTTCTCCTCAATATTTTCCATGTTCCGCGCACCTCACATTTTTCTGCAAGAGAGAAGAAAAAAAGAAAGGAAAGGCCGGGAGGTCAACCAGGTGTAGAGCCCGGTTTGCTACCCTGCACTGGGGGAATGGGGCTCAGGGAATAAAAAGGGGGGAGAAGAGGAAGAGATAGGAGTGGGAAAGCGCGCACTCTAGTCCCGTTTCGGGCACTATAGTCTTTCAAGCAAGTTCGTTTCACTCAGGAAACGTAAAAGGGCTTTCGTCGCCTTCTGCGAGGTCGATGGTGAAGACCGATGACTTAGAATAGTTTCCACCGTAAATGGTCGATTGTCCAATCGGCTCAGCGCGGTGGCAAGCACGCTCCTCTCCGACGAGTATTCGGGGCAGCGACACAGCTGCAAAATGTACTTATGTAGCTGTACTGGATATACCACACTCTCTGACATTCAAGGTCTCAGGACACTATGATTTTTTTTTCAGAAAGCAAGTGAAGCCGTCTTACACAGAAAATATATTTTATGCAGAGGCCTTTTAATTTACCTGCTCAGTTAGCGAGTAAGTATTGTCAAAGTGGCACATTCAGCTAATTATCAAGTAATATGCCATGAATGGAGCCTAACACAACCAATGGGTTCTATCTTCAGCCCAAATTATGAGCGAAAATTGCATAGCATAAAAGAGCTTTAGAAGCGAATGTCGGGCACGAAATTCCGGGCATGGTACAGTAGCTGCCAATCTCTGTGCGCACAAAGATGCATTGGAATATGTTGTTCAACAAGTCATGCACTTCGTTTAACAAATAACAAATGTTGCCTACAAGATTGATGAAATATGGAAGGCCATCCCGCGTGGATTTCGAAATTTTTTTTTGATATACAGTGAAGCGACGTTTGAACCAACTGTGGAGAGTCCAAGGCATAAAGTTGTTATTGCCTTCTTCTTGACGTTGCTGAGCGATTATCAGCACAAAAAAAAAGACAAGACAACAAAGCCGCACACAGGCGTATCGCTCAGATATGTGCGAACTCACCCGTTTACATTCCATGTTATGCAGGCAACAATATAAACAAGGAACCATCCTCAGCAGGAAAGTCGGGAAAGTTCATGTGTATAAACGTGGTGCAAGAGATCGTCCGTACTGACGCAGGCTTGCCTACACACTCACAATGCCAAGTTTCGCGCATAATAATAAGGCGTCGCGATCAACACGGCTCTCACATTCACACACATGCACTAGCTGCGTTGCAGCCGTGCAGCAGCTGTTGTCTGTAGCAGTAAGATATGAATTCAGTTGGCATATTTTGCCCCATTTGTTAAGATTCGTCGTTTTATCTTACCTTACGCATCCAAGCTTTCCTGAGTTCAGCATGTAGCTTGCGGAGCGGCGCAGTAAACAGAGCCTTGCCTTTACCCGACTGTGTCGCGCACTCAAATACGCAACGGCCCGTCATCTCGCAAGGTTCACGCGCAGTGGGGAAAACAGACCATAAGAGAAATGAAATATTCACCTGAACAGTGCCGCGAAACCACCGGCGACTACGACTGGCGGACATAAACAACGAGATCCGCTTCACCTTCGGAGCCCAGCTTGATCGTTCATTGCGCGCCGGAACAGGAAACTCAGGGCGGAACCGGAACCCCCTCGGCGGAGCCAATAGCAGCGCGCGTCGGTACATCAATCGTTGTCGCTACTTGGGTAAACCGATGAAGGGTCTTTAGCATGGTCTAACAGCGTGAAAGCTCACTGGTATGCTTAAAGTTTATAGCGGATGCCGGCTTCTCACAACGTGCACTGGTGACCGCAGCCTCGGGGCTGGCCACAGGTGCTGCTCTTGAGCCCCCCCCAAAAAATTGCAGAGGACGTGCACGTTTAGATCGTAAGATGTGAAGGGCTATAGCGTCCCTTCGCAGTCGAGAGAGAAGCTGAAAGCAGAAAACACAGATCAATTGAGAAAGGAAGAACTGGAAAGTAGGCGGCGGATTTGGCGAACTGAGAGTGGATTACGACGTTTCCCATCTGCCTTAGTAGTAATGAGATAGCACGGCGAGTACGCGCATCATGTGCTAGCTGCTCTCGCTCCTCTCTCTCGGTGTTCTCAAAGAAACTGCGGGGCTATAATGACACGTTCGTGGGGACGGCCCAGCGCACTGCGTACTTAGCGTTCAGTGGTTGAGTGGGAAACGTGTTTTACGGGAGTGCTCACGGCTATACACGCGCAAATTCAACGCAGGTTAGTCGACAATGACGGTACAACGTATGTTCGTAGGTTTGCCTTTTCCCAATTTTCATCAGCTGACGATAATTTGTCTGATGAGCGAGGAGACGCCGATACCGATGAAGAAGGCAGATTTTCTCACGGCAAAAAATATCGCGATCTGAGCCTCCTTTTTAATTTTTAATTTCTAGACTTGAATAAAATCTATCGGCAGACTGAAGACCTTGCCGACGCCGTTGAAAAGAAAAAGATGGAGGAAACGTATTCCAGGACGTCTGATGGTAGAGGACCTCACAGGACAAACCTTTTCCTAAGCGATACTATTCACAAAAAATACTACCTCTGCAGGAGAGGCGACAATCGCTTTAGCGATCACCGAATCTCGAGCCTAATACATAATCAGCGTCTCCAAAGCCGCCATACACAGCTGCAGCAAAGGTCTGATTTCACTAGCTGCCGTAAGGATAATCCAACAGATTATATCATCGAACAACAGCCAACTCGACGACGGATCCGGCTGGGGGGTGGCTCTTACTCCTGCACGCACTAGTGGATGGAAATGGGACTACCAAAGGCACGTCAAATGTCCAACCAGCTCTGATGAAACGGTTCTGGCAGACCTTCACCACCTATTATGGACATGCCCTGGAACTAAGTATATTAGAAGGAAATGTCTGATTGTAGCAGGCCTAAATTTGCGGCAAGACGTCATTACCATCGGTGGCTCCATGGCCCTGCCTTCCGATCTTTGTTGAACTCTATTCGGGAGGCCTAACCCAGTTTCCTAGATATAGATCGGACTCGCTACTAAGCCTTGGGGTTATTGAATAAACGCAAACACAATAACAACTAGTCTGGAATCCTGCACTCGGAGGGTTACATGGCAAAGAACAGGCTCACACAGCTATTTGTGAGATCTTCACGGGAGAAGCATTAAACCCCCCTGCAGCGGCAACAAAGCGCTCACACAAGTTTGAAACCCTCAACTCGTACAAGAAATAGCAAACTACTACAAACTTTGCATCTGCGAATTCCCAGCTGCGCACGCTCAACGCTACAGAGGCCAAGGCGTGGAGACAACTCCAAACCAACAGCTACCCGAAACCGGTGGCCTATAGTCCCCTTCATGTAGAGATATTCCTCTATGAACGCAAACAGTACGGCATCCGCGCAGGCCTACGGCACATTATGTGGAAATGCCAGAAGAAGCCACCGAACCGGGATTCCTACAGAGAAATGAAATCCACACCGAACTGGGAGGCCGTGCTGCCCAGCTCGGATGAAATAGTCCAGGTACTCCTTGTTCAAATCGCCGAAGAAGCCGCCAGTAACCAAAAATTTCCTGGCTCATTAACGTGGCAGAGTGAGCCTAAAGCCCGCTACTACTGGCCGAATAAATCTCTCTCTCTCTCTCTCTCTCTCTCTCTCTCTCTCTCTCTCTCTCTCTCTCCTCTCTCTCTCTCTCTCTCTCTCTCTCTCTCTCTCTCTCTCTCTCTCTCTCTCTCTCTCCTTATTACTGGCGATGGGGTCACGCTTTATCCACCCGCCCTCTTTCCTTGCAACTTTAGGTTTAGCTTAAAAAAAACCTTGCGTGCGTCAGGACGCACTTTGCCCAAAGGCATCATACCCGCGCGTGCTCAAGTGAGTGCACCTCTAGGGAAGGATATGGCCATGATGCGGCGTGCCGAAGAGCCCGAAAACGAAATAGGCGCGACATACTCGAGATGAAACAACCCACTTTCGGTCGGCGAGGCTTCTGGTACGGGCTTCTCGTTTGCCTGAAGGATTGGTACAATGAAGCGTTGATCAGAAAAAGGAATTGTTGGCACTCTAAACTGTGTGTGTGCGCGTGCGCGTATGTGGTCAGTCTGACACCGCCACAAGGCATCGCGGGCCCTGCTGAACACTGAGGGGTCGCCTTACTTAAAGACTGCGTAATGGGGGCGAAAACAAAAACTCCACTCTGGTCTGCTATGAGCGCAGTTGTCGCATTCGTATTTCAATGTCACTGCTACATCAACAATGAGGAATAGCCGGGTAAACAAAAGGAAATCCCGCACCCTTCCGTGTAACGACGACGACAGAGCTCTGAACGCGAGGTTTTCCAATGAGGGATTCCTTGGTTGTACTTTGACTCGGTGGACTTTGACTCGCACTCGGTTTCGACTTCGACTCGTTGAGCTTTGAGTTCGACTCGCCCGCAGTTTGGACTTTTGATTGCAGCGGCTTTGACTTTGACTCTTTGCCATTTGATTTCGCACGAAGAAAGCTTCGCGTTCAACCATCGTCGTCGCTGGACGGAAACTTTCTGTATAATTTTGCACGCGCATGAACACTCTCTCCAAATTTAAACTGTTCCGACCGTGTCGCAATGGCGCGACCGAATAGACGTCGGTTTTACAACGCGAGGGACCCAGGATCAGTTGCCTCCGCGAGACGCGTTTTAATGGCGAAGCTGTTTGCCAAATCGTAATTTTTTGGCTCCGCCGTTAAAAATACCAAAAAATTGCCGAGCGCGCGAGCGTGAGCGTTGCCCTCGCTTCCACAGCCCGGTAGTAAACAAAGCGAAGAAAATGCCTAGCGCTCCTGCGTGCGTTCCTCGCGACTACCACCCATCGTCCTCTGGGCACGTTTGTCAAGGAGAGCATATTCCCCTAGGGAGATTGGCGAAGATTGCAGCGACCGCACGGCGGTTAAAAAAAAAAAAGGCTGAGCGCTCGTGTGTGCGTGCCTCGCGGCGACCGCCCAGCCTCCTCGGTGCACGTTTTTCAAGCCTAGCATACCCATTTAAGAGATTGGCCAAGGTTTGGCAAAAAAAAAACTCCAGCGTTCACCGTAATCGTGGCAACACTTGCTCGGAACGATAAAGACAGGCCATAGCGTACGTCCCTCCAAGGCATGCCCAATAATTATCACCTCCAAAGAAATCAAAGAAACTCACACTTATAGCAACAATGATGGAGTAACGGTCACTGCGGCAGCGAAGAAAGCAAATTGGCAGCAATCGTGGACTTGAACGTTCGTCATGGCCGTGAAGGTTGCGCACAGTTTCGCTACGCTCAAGTGTTACGCGTTAGTGTGAGCTTCCATCATTTTTTCCTTTCACTTCACCCGCGATCATAATCATCGTCAAAGAAGGTTGGCTTTCCAGCAGTGCGTTTTTGACGTGACATACGCCGTCAGTGAGACATAGAACGGCTTCGCCTGAAAATTGTGGGCTTGAGTGGGACGAAGAGGGCCGATGTGGCATACAGGTGGTTTCACCACGCCCGCGAAATGACCCATTCGAAATGTCACAGAGAGGTTCGCGGCGTCCGCGAGGGTGATGATGATGAAACAAGAAAAACAAGCTCCCCGTGGTCGCTACCGAACCTGGGTCTCTTGCGTTATGAAGCCGACGTCTATCCGACTGCGTCATCATCTAGTGTTTGTTTTTGCGCCATCATCGCATTCGGGTCGCTGAGTTGGTTAGGCGGCGTAGGTTTGCTTTGCATTTTTACTCTGGCAGTTTGGATTTTGAACGACCACAGTGGTGTAACGACCAGGATGGCTGGGTTGGAGGGGAAGGGTGCTTAGCTATCTCGTGAGGGATTCGTTTGCTGTCGTCTGAGTTCCAGCTTTGACTCAAAGGCGGTTTGCACTTTTATCGTTGACGCTTTGGCTTTGATTGCAGCGGCTTTGAATTTGACACTTCGACATTTGATTTTCCCACAGAAGATAGCTTCCAGTTTGGATCGTTGTTGTCGTTAGACGGAGTGGAGTCTGATTTTTTAGTGCTGTCATCGCTAATACGTCACTGTAGCGCAACACCTGAAAGCTTTTCAATATTCATTGCGTGTGTTCAGTTAAATAAATGTCTTTCGTGGCTGGAGTGTTGCTAGTTGAGTATCCAAAGGCCAGTTTTCGCAAATTGCACAAAGTTGTTCCTGGGCCCTTTAACTACGGCGTGGTTCCTGCGACCAAGTTTAACCATCTCTTGTTCTTACGGACTGAGGGCTGGTGTGCTCGGAAGAGCCAGTAAAAACTTGTTCCTTGGATTCTTAAAATGGAGCGTATTAGTGGGAGGATTGAAGAGCTATATAAGGCGTAAACAGCTTTCCTTTCACTGCCTCAGGCTTTAGATATACCGCCTTCATTATACTTGGTGGTGTATTTGCTCAAGGGCGCATGTAGAGATATTCCGATGCAAAATACAAATGCACTTGCACTAGGACTACGGATTTTTAACAAGAATTAAGAATCTTTGATGCGTGCCCGAATTTCCACACACGATCTTTCATAATTTCGCGCCCAGAAGAAAAACGGCCACCACGGCGCGTAATAGGGCCCATGACCCCTGCTGACACCATGACCCCATGACGCCTTAATTAGCCCATAAGCCACCGCGGTCAAAGGTATGGCTTTCTTTTTTAAAACTAAAAGTCAACTTTTAGTTCCCAGAATTAACGCAAACGTAAAACGACGCAGATCATAACGCCACAAGGCCAACATTATTGGGAGACATTCCAATAAGAAACACAGACAGCAACTGGGTAAAAGCGACAAAAAGGCGCTAAATAAGTCAATTTATCAAGTGCCAGTGATGGTGGCGGGGGTGGCGAATAAAAAGAAACGTAGTTGGTGTCTAGTCATTCCAGAAGACCCCAGTATAGCGCGCCTACTGTAGCGCGGCAGCCCGGCGTCACTGAACAGGTGCACGAGGTCTTCCAGCCACCAGCTGGACGCCTCGCTCTTCCACTGCTTTGGGGAAGGGGGGCGTAGAGGACCTAGGTCGACGGGGAATTCCCATACGAGGTGATAAGTAGATCTCCGGGGCAACCCAACCCGGCCATTGTACTGGCGTGGTGCATGGAGTATGGGGTTGAGGGTGGTGGTATTGTAGAAGGTGTGGGCATGAAGTCGCGGCCATATGCACTCATCTGGAAGGCTGGGTTATCCGAGAGGAGAAAGGGGCTTTAGTCAGAAATGGCGCTAACGCTAGGGTATTTCAGCGTTAGTGAGTTGCAGTCTTTATGTCAGGCCGACAACCGGTGTCAATGTAAATAAAAAAATTAGGCTGTCTGTTGAGATTCTTCATCTTTTCAGAAACATTTGTTTTAAAAAATTCCAATGCCGGAGCAGACTTTTCTACCCTTGTAGTATGACGCCGTTTAAAGCCACACAGAACCCGTCGAAGAGTGCTCAATTCACGTACTCACTTTATCAGCCTAGGGAGTGCCATTTGACGTAAGCGAGGCAAATCTTACTACTATATTTAAAATTTTCTGTTATCAATCGATGTAGTTGGACAGGCAAAGCCCATCATAACTTCTGGGGCGTTATTCTAGAAGGCCAGAGTTCTGCCTCCTCCCGAGTTTCCAGCTACCTGGGTTATGAAAAAGTGATAGTGGAGCATCCGATACACTTTGAGCGAAACCGGCGCAATCGCATACAGCACGCTTGGCACATTCAGTGTGCTGTATTAGGGACGCTTACGTTGATAAAGTACAGCTTTATGTATCATCCGCATGCAGCACCATCTGAAATCGATCTACAATACTGAATCCCTAACATAAACTAGATAACCCCGATACACTTTCAAATGCCCAGCCTGGCTGTTGGCCACGCCAGGCACGCGGTGGTCCGTTTTTTAGGTGTTCTGTTCTTCCACTGAATTGTGTTTGCTACGTCGCTTAAGGGCAGACCCGGTGCAGCTCTGCCCAAGCACAAACCAAGTTAGCAATGGGGTTCGCTGTAGGGAACGGAACACGCCTTGCTCCTGACCATCAAATATGGCTTTTGTTTGCTGCTTGGTTGAGTGTGCACGGGGGCGCTTATCAGAAATCGTCCCAATTCAAGCGGGTCAAGAGCGTGTTTGACGATTGGCGAGTGCCTTTTAGACGCTGAAGTTGAGTCATTTGTCATCGATTGTGTTTTCAAGGTGTATGAAAAGGCTCCCGTTGGAAAATCGTGTCGTCTTGGCCGCTCCTATCAGCTCGGACAAGAGTGAACTCTTGTCCGAGTTCGGAACAAACACTCCGCTGCTGTGGCACTATTAGCTAACGGTGTCTAGGGGATTTCATTTTTGTTTCGTGCGAAGTTCTTATCGCTGCTAGCGGGCATGAAATGACGACTTCGTTGCTACGACGCTACGCCATCGAGAAAGTCGACACCATGGGTGGGTGTGGCCATCGTCGCTATGCCGTGCCCACGGACGGGCACGGTGAATTTATTAACATTAGAACTCGAAAAAACTCGGGAATAGTTTTGCACGACCGCGTTAAACTCGTGATGCTTGTGGCGGCCGCTTGTCCGGTGTGGTGTATTGTTCATGGTCGCCGTAGTAGGCATATACCTACCCCCAACCGATCTTTTAAATTTAGGAGGAATTTGAGATTGTTTTTATATTTAGAAAAGTACTGCGCATTGGCTGTGCTGTCATCTGGGGACCGACGCCTGTTTGCGACGACTTCGAGGCGACCCTCACTCGATGACCGTCGAGGAGGAAGTGTTATGTGCGCTGCGGTTTTACGCGACGGGCAGCTTCCACACAAGCATTGGTAGAGACCACCCCATCGACAGCCACCAGTCGACAGCCAGCCGGTCTGTGTGCAGTAGATCACTGGAGGCGTGTTTCCCGGAACTCGCCTTTCTTTTAGGTGGTTCTACGGACATGGCTTCCGCAGGGTTACCGCGCGTATATGCGTCTGCAGCCGGAGTGTGCGCTTCAGTTATCATCTGCTCACAAAACAATATTGAATCAGGCGTTGCATGACCGTGCGTTTCATTTATCGCCAGCGCGGCAGAGGAGTTGCGTGTCACACATTTTTTTTTGTGAAAACGTAACTGGCAGCATAGCTTATACATATCTAGATATACAATTAACGGCGCCTATCTATTATCACAGGTGAATCCACACACTTCAACAGGCTTTTTCAGTGTCCCCTTCGTGTGGCACGAAGCAGAGCATGGAAAGCGAGTAAAGGAGACAGTTGAGAAGTAAAGTCACTGCGTGACACCAGAGCAGGGTAAGCGGGAGTGGGAAGAGGGCGCCAGAAGAGTGAAGACATGGGACTCAATAAAAAAATCCACTGTAGAGAGCTTCGTTTAACAAGTGCGGTGAAGAGCAAAAGGTAAAAAGGCAAAGAAATCTGAAAAGTTGTTGTCCCTGTTGCTACGACTTCCTTTGTAGCACACGCCCACTCGAGGGATCGGTCCGCAATTGGGAGCTTAGAGGAGCTAATGTGTGCCGGTTTGTAAAACTCATCCCACTGTGAATTTGAAAATGTAAGAGTTGCAGAATAGTGCCTGCCGCGTGATGCCTAACGAGGTGGCACGGGAGTGGGAGAGGGGCACACCTGCCTCGCAGCACCCCGATTCTAGGGATGCGGTGGCGTGTGCCAGTCTGCTTACCGACGTAGTTCATTAAACGATGAAAGAGAAGAAACTGACAGGATGATTATGGGGTTTAATGCACTGAAACTACACAATGCACAAGGCGCATGGTAGTGGAAGGCTCCGGAATAGTTTTGACCACCTGGGGACGAAAACTGACGCAAACACGTTATAGCAGGAAGGAAGCCTGGAAGAAGTAATTCGTGGCAAAAGACAAAGAAATAGAAGGGAGGAAAAAGGTAGAAGTGCAAGTGTAGCAGTAAAAGCGTTGTTAACAACTAGATTGCTCCTTCAAAGCACGTGAGCAGACTTAAGTGCCCCAAGGAAATTTCGTATCGTAAAGCAGACGAAGGGTTTTCATAACGTAGCACCGAGTACCTATTATTTTGAATGCGGCGCATTGCCATCACCCGCTTTCTTTTTTTTTTGGCTGTCGGCCTTAGTCACGTGATTAAATTGCCTGCCACCGACGACAGAAATGGGCAGGAACTGCTTCTTAGGGCGAACATTTTCAAACAAAAAGCTCATGTTAAGGTCTTAAATAAAAATAAATAAACTTTGTTGTGAAGTACGCAATAACAATAAAAGCGGGATAAAGTAAAGTAGTTGCATTTGCTTGCCATCAGTAGCCACCAGTAAAAACGTGGTGGGAGAGAACGCACTGCAAAATGCGCCAGGCCCTAGTCGCGTCTTCTTGTAGAGTGCTTCCCTGGCCCGGTTACGTCACCTAAATAATCGGTAAATATATGATAAATCGCATTTCTAAAGCGCTTGATCTTCGCCTATAGAAACATTATCATCATGTTACATGCGCGTCGCTACAGATCGTGCCTGCTTAGTTCCGCTCAATGACGGGCTTCCTGGAATAGCACCCCTGCAATGCGCTGCAGTATGATTCAACCAATCACCAAGTTTAAATAGGTCCGCGCGCTTTCACAGCCGAAGTTGCACTAAACTTGATCTACTAACTTTGAACCACCGCTTCTCTTCTCAAAAATTCGCTGAGGAATATGATGATCCCTAATAGAAAGTTTTAGCGCACCCCTTTGGTGTTTTATCTTCCAATTCACTTAGGGAAACAATTTTAGGGACATTTCTATTGACTAAATGAAATTTTATTGAATGAATAGGAGGATGAAAAAATGCCGCGTTTAATCAGTTTTTGATCAGTTAATTCTTCCTGACAACTCCCAATTGTTACTTTAGGTCTAATGGTCTAAAAATTACCATGTCTCAATAGGACCACTTGACTGAATTTCATTTACGAAGTAGCTACTGTCCCAGTCTCGGCATAAAATCGGCCTTGGTAAAGACAAGAAACAAATTTTGTCAAGAACCAATGTCGAATATTCGAGCGCTTCCTAATACCAAGACTTTACTGCTTGAATGAGCCGAGCCCGCCTGGTGGAAGGACACAGTTAAAAGCAAAAGTGGACCTAGGTACGCCGAATGTTTCAGGTTGTTCGCGCGGCAGACGTCAATAGCCGTTGAAGTCAGTCGGCTAATTCATCCCACGTAGCATCTCAGTTTGGCTGATATCGTCAGACTGATTAAAGAACCCTGTCTCTCTTTTACTCCGTTTTAAGCACTACCTACCCTTTAGAGTATAAACCCATCTGCGCCCAACGGGCAAAACAAAAAACTGTTCCTTCAAATTTGATGCAAGACGACTTTCACTGCCCAAACACAATAAAATATTCTGTCGGGTAGCACTTGTGGAGTGATCTATCACAACTCATAGCGCAACCTGGTCCTTGACAATTCTACGGCATGTGGGAGTTCGACTGCTTAACCATAATCTAATGCATCTGCTGGATCAGTCCAATAACGCGGTTGGTTCTTAATTAGCGCGGATATATCACGACGACTCCTACCAGCGGGCATAAAATTCGCGATTCTACTCAGTTGCGCTAATAGGGAGTTCCGTGTATCCCTTCTCTGTGTTGCTCAAAAAACTACGCTGCTCAATCAGTCATAGGAAAGCACCAAACAGCTGGCCTGAGATGCGGATGTCTTAAGCCATACAAACGCAGACAGCAACAAACGAACTGAATTCATACCAACATAAAATTAGTCTAGTATAGAACAGAGCCGCATTCGGAAAAAAAGAGGTAGCACCTCTTCATGAAACGTGACTGCAAATGTCGGTTGATCATTGCGATCAAACACGATCGCATATTCACTAGAGAGAGGCACACAAGCGCGCATGATGGCATTACTTTGTTATTCCGTTTGTATTTTCGAACATTGAAAAGCATCCAGGAAGTCCTCCGTTAGCCGCGTGAGCGCGGAAACTTCATGTCGGGCTGCTGATTGTTCACTGTGAAAGCAGTAGTGAAAGAACACCAGGATTCTGAAAAAAAACTGGCTAATGGTGAACTGCCACTGTCCCCAGTAATGAATTTCTGCGTTCCAGTGGGCGTACCCCCCAATCCGCAGTGCTTGAATGCAGGATTTCAACGCCAGGAGAGGGTAAGGATAGATTCCTTTCAAGCTGATCGCTTTCTTTGCGTGTTCGTCGTTAGAGAGGAGGTGTTCTAACGCTGCCTTGCCGTCCGGCGTCCATGGCGACTCTGCAAGAAACCTCCACAGCGCGCCCGCCATGTAGAAGCCAAATATTGCCATCGGCGTTACACCTAATGTCCGGTCTAGCGTCGTTAATCTGTAAAGTGTTATTGGCACAATAAGATAATTATCAGTCACACCTGAATAACCGTACCGCATTAAAATAATCTGGGTGTCGCTGATGCCGCTTGGGGGCCGGTAGCGGTCTCCAGTGAGGCGCCTCTGTCGGACGAGAAGGACGTTTAGAAAGAATTTGTCAGCCACGAGGGACGGTAGCGGTAAGTCCAACGGATATACGTGGTAGGGCAGCAGCAGTTTAATGTCGTTCAGCCTTTTTTCAGCGGTGCTCATGTCGTCTTTGTTGAGAGCACCCACCAACTGCGCTTTGATAGCCAGAACGAGCGCGTCGAAGGTGTTGAATAAAATGTCGTTGTGCTCCGTTTTGGCCGCAAACGATTCAAGATCGTTCAGCACCCACACCGGGTTTAGTGCGTGAGCTTCGTCAGCACAATATTTGTGCAACTCAGCGGCCGTCGCCGGAATTTTTCTGTATTCCATGAGGAGGGACACTGCCGCCTCAGTAACGATAGCGGTTGTGGAAAGGGGTTGTGATTCTTTACCAAGTAATACGGAAAATCGGTGTTTCAGGTTCTTCGAGGAGCTGTGAATCAACGTTTCACCGAGTGCCCTGGCTGTGTGCGCCTCAACCATATCCTTCCACAGCCTAGTTGACACTCCTGGAACCAGCGTTCCTAAGGTACGAAGGTTGGATCTGAAGAAGCGCCCGTCCCCTGATAATGCATCTAGCGCTTCCGCGAATTCGGTTAACTGGTATGAAGTTATATTAATGCCCACTTGTAAAAGTTCCTCCATGACTTCGGCCAATAATGGTCTGAAAAATTCGCTGGTCCAATATCGCTCGGAAATGAGCGTATTCGGTAAAGCGAAGACAAAGAGCGTTTCCACTCTGACCCCGTCCTTAATATCCACTCTTGGAATCGGGTACTCATGCAACCAAACAGGCAACCTTCCATATTGATCCTGAAAAATGACAGTGTTGCCGTGAAGGCCGTATGCCAGATTGAGTTGTACGATCATCGCAAGCAACTGAAGCGGGCTCATGTCAGGGGACACGTATGTCATGCTCAAAACAGCGCGTATGGCCTGTCTTCCCAAGCTTTCTGGCTTCCACTGGGAGTTAAAACAGGACCAGTAGTAAACGAATAGGAGCCTTCCAGCTTCTGTGTGAAACAACTCTTGAAGAACGCTAGGTACTCTGTCCATGTAGGAAGAAGTATCGCTGGTTAGCCCGTGCTGTAGGTTGTAGCAGCTGTACAGGTGAAAGTCCTTGCAGGGATCCAGGCTCGTGTTTCCGACGTTCCAGACGTCGGTGAGCAGGTCTATGTGTCTCTCGTCCGGAGGGGTGTTTCGGGAAGGGTCGTTGGCATGCGGGTCAAAGCCCAGCAGCATCGCGATGACCACCGCCATGGCAGAGAGGAGTTGGCATGCGATGATCACCACAAAACTGTTGCTGAACGGAATCCAACGTGGAGGTCTGAGTGTCGGCGTGCCGCCCCGCGCGCGATCTCTACCACTATGGCGAAAGCGTGGAAGGCGCTGCGGTTTTTCCTTGGCTGGCATGCAGGAAGTACCTTGTGCTGCCGGGGAGTGGTTTAAGCTGTTCATAGGGAACAACCGGTGGCTAGTCACTGAACCCGGTGCCTGGGATGAGTCGTTTGCTGCTGAAACCGGTCCGCGATTATCTGTTTTCTTCCTCTTCTCGGAGTGGGCAGCATTGGAGAAAATGTGTTCAGTCAAGAAATATGTGTCCACTTCCCCAATTCTCCTTCTGGTGTATTTTAAGTATCACGCTAATTTTTCTGCAAACTAAAATAATAACTTTCAGAGGAATATTTTATTACTAAATAATTACTATAAATATTATTTTTATTCAGATATACTGCCAATCCCTCATGGCATTTTCGCAGCGAGGGCATAAGACTTCCCTTTTCTGCGGTGGAAAAACACACGATGGAAAAGCATTCACTAGTATTCAACTAGTAGGCATGGTCGTTATGCTTGAACACCTACATTTCAAACAGAAACAGACTTCGCTTAAGGCTCGGATAGTGATGTGCGATAATATTCGTCGGTGTATTTAATTGCAAACAGTAAACTCAAAAGCCCGAAGATAACCGACACATTTCATAGTAAGACAACGAACTCCTTTTGTCAGGCCTTGACATTTGTATAGGTTAATACAGTTGTTTACAGCTACAAAAGTGCTGCAACCTTGCTGCTCTAGATATGGTACCAAAGCAAGCCTTTTCTTCTTTTGTTAGACCGAAAACATTCCTGAAATGTTAAACCCTAGATCAGTGTTTACGCAGTGTTCAGATGTTCGTTATTGTGCTTAGCCTTCCGTCATTGGCGGTGTTGCGACCGAGTGGGGCCACCCGATCCGAGCTCTTTCGCCTCCGACATACGAGTAGTAGCGTGGTGTGACGAGCGGCCAGCCGCTGTTGCAGCCGTGAAGAAATCCAGAAGCCGTAGGCTAACGTAACGGTTCAGTTCATAGTGAGAGGGGAGCCGTAGTCAAAGAACAATGCCCCGACGGGCGAGGTTACAGTACAGGACTCGAGCAGAGTGACAGCATGGATTCACTGCTCAAGCAGGAATGGGTTAAAGAGCTTGCAGGGCTCTATACCCAAAAGCGGTAATGGTCAAAACGCCAACAAGCGGCAACAGGCCACGAACGTCACAGACCACACAGCGCTCTTTCCAGAGTTCGTGAGCAGTCGATAGCATCGGCCGCATGCTTGAGCCCGAGAGAGGGAGAGAGGGAGACTCCGCTGTGATCGCGGGCCTGTGTGTCCTTGAACAAGTCCGCGCGCTTCCTCGCCTGCTATTGCCGAAGTATTTGAAACGCGCCGAAAGCGAAGCGTCTGGCCCGGGCTTGTCCGAGGCATGAAAACAGAACTCACTGACAAGGGGCGGGGGGGGGGGGGGGGCTGCCTGAAGGCGCACGTAGTGGCTTTAGCCGGCACAGCCGATGAGTGATGCGGGAAAGTACGGCGGCGGGCCGATCATAACAGCGTCTCCGCCGGGGGTCCGAGATTCCGATGGATAAGGGTCTCAACCGTGTCCGGCCGGATGCTTTCGAAGTGAAGTGCTCGGCAGACGCTCGACTCCAGGCCTGGGCTGTACGACACCGTGCTGGAGCTTCGCCGGGCCGGTCACCTGGACGAGTAGGGGCTCCCCAGAACGTCTCTGGCTTGGTCAGGCAAAGCAACCGAACAACACAGAAAGACAACCGCATCGCGGCTAGTGCGAAGACAAATCACACGAAGATATACCATGCTTTTACTTCCGATAAAACAGGCTATAACGAACTACACTAGTTAGATAGTAGCCAGCAGTACGTTAGACAAGTAACAAACTTGAAAGCTGACATTTCGTGTGATTGGAAATGTCCCACACAAAAGAAATGGGATTGTAAAGGGTGAAACCGGCTTCAGGAAAAACAAATAAACTTGAGAAAGGTCAGGCGTCTACAGGCCACTTCTCGCACTGAGAGCTGCGATTAGAGCTCTGGCCATTGCCCTGAGCTTTCCCCAATTTGCACCGCACTTTAGGTGTGCCTGCTCTATGAAAGCGACTGTGACCGGTCGAGAGGACATCGGTCATCTTCCGAGACGTATCTCGAGCGCGCGGAGGAAACTGTCCTACTTTCCACCGCTCGAGCAAGGCGTGCGCTTTCGTTCTCGGCCGCTCCGAGGTCCGCTGAGAACTGGCGCCAAGCGAGCGTGCGGCGCTGCCAGTAGGCAAGCGCTCATTAGAGCTCTTGCCGCGTTTGTTTGCGACACTGTCGGCAAGCGAACACCGCTGTGTATTTTCGCTTTCCTTTCCGGCTGTCAAGGCCAATTTAGGCACGGGCGGCCCGGTCTCAGAAGATAGGCTCAACACCAGGCGAAACCAGAATGGCGACGTGCTCAGCTGGCCGTTCCTTGACATCGAGTATCTGAGTTTCAGGTGGAACGCTAGCGACTCGGTCCGTTGAGGCGCCGTCACTACGCTTAGCTACACCGTGAACATCGTTCAGTGTCCGTATTGCCGGCTCTGCCCCAGCGTTGCTAGGTTCTGAAACTCGAGTCCGGAGAAACACCCTCGTTTCAAACGGACCTCGTGTTGCCTGCTTCCGCTGACATCCCGGTTTAGGCTTTCCTGCGGAACGCCGTTAGCCCGCGGACTGCGCGCGTCCGGGTCGACAGCCGTTTTGAAGGCCTCACGTGAACCTGCGCACTTCGAACATGGCGACGAAACATCTCCGCTCACAGTAGGGGTCTTACACACAGTGTACTTACGCTGCCCTCTGTCGTGAGCCTCCGGAAATGCCCATACTCGCTCTCTTTCTCAGTCTCGCCATTCCTCACAGAGGTGGCGATACTATCGTTACATGAGCGCTTCGCAGCGAGCCCAGCTGGTTCTTTCCTCGGCAGTTTCTCGAAATTGTACCCCTTGTCGCGTAACAGGTGATCCGACCTGTTCCAGAATAGGTACCTATGCTCCGGAAGAAGTAGTGGGGATACTGCTGCCTGGATGACAAGTGCACCAAACGGACCTGCGATGCTGACCCTAGCAATTGGCAGACGCACATTTCGTTCTGACACAGCCGGCTTCACCCAAACACACTGCCCCGCCAGCAAAACCGGTTCAACGTACGAAGGGTGGATCATGTCTGCAGTAGTCGCGTTGTCGCTAAGAACTCGGTACGGTTTACCGTTGACCACGAGCTCACGTACGTACGGCTCCGTAAACTGCCCGCTGTCCTCACTCTGATATAGTACGTGAAAGACTTTTCCTTTCTTGCAACTCGCAGCGAAATGTCTTGTCTCGCCGCAGTTGTAACACGCAGCCTGTCTGCGCGCTTCAAAAGCTTTCTTTCTGGGCTGCTCCTCAGCGTGTGCTCTCTTTTATTTTTCGTGGCCAGTTTCTCTATCCTTCTTGCTCGCCTTTTCACCAACGCGTTCGGCAAGCAAACGTCGGGACGCGTTTACGTTCTCTCCTCTAGGATGATCGGTTCCTGACTTCGGCTCAGCCACAGGCGCCACAGAAATCTCAACTAGCTTACATATTTGCCTATCGTCGGGAGCATCAGCTGGGAGTGACAAGGGCACGACGTGCTCATTAGACACTTTGTAGCTTCCAACAGACCCTATCTCGGCGTCCCTCGCCTTTTCTGCAACACCCTCAGTAAGCGAACACAGAAGGGTGCTTTCGTTCATTTTGCGGCTGTCAAGGCTACACTAGATCCAAGCTGCCCTGTCTCAAAGACGGCTCAGCCGCCCGCGACACCTGAATCTCTACGAGCTCGGCTGGCCGTTGCTCGAGGTTGGTTACGTGAGCTGGTGGCAGTACGGAATCGGCTGGCTGAGTGGCGAGATCGTCATTTCTCCCAACTGAACCGTGCAAACCGTTATCTGCCTCGGCTGCAGGCTTTGCCACAACCTCGGTCACTTCTGAACTGCCGCCGTCTGAAGAAACAACCTCCGTTTCAGCGGACTCGTGTTGCCTTTCGGTAGCCTCATGGTTTACGCACTCCAGCGAAACCTCGCTATCTCGCGAAATGTTCATGTTCAGACCGGTAGCCGTTCCCAAGGCCTCCCGCGAATTTGAACCACGTAAGCACCTTGCCGAAATCTCCGAAACTAACACAGACCCATTTCCCCTCTCAGTGGACTTAGATTGCCCTCTGTCGTGAGCCTCCAAAAATGCGCAATCTCCGCTATCTCTCTCAGCCACCCCGCCGCGCTGCTGGGCCGCAACCGTCGCTTCCGACTCGCGCCCGCAAGTGTCTGCTACTGGCAGCGCTGGCACGGTGCTTTCCTCGAAAACGAGGTCTTTTTCGAGCAACAATTCTAACTCTGGCTTTCTGAGCTTCGCTTTATCAGCGCAAGAGTGAATCTTGTGCTCTAGTGCCTTACCCTAACGTTGGAGTCTCTCTAGCTCAAGCCTCCTTCTTTCCCGTCGGATTTGCCTGAGCTGGAGGTCGTACCCTCGCGTCTTTTCGTCGTGTTCCTGTCTTCTCGCTCAAGTAGACGCTTATGTTCTCGTTCTCTTTCCTCGCGTTCCTCACGATGGCGCTCAAGCCTCTGCCCCTGCAGCCTGACATTTCGCGGTCTCCCAGCCATTTATCCGCCTCAATTTTGGCATTCCGACAGCTCCTCAGTCGTCAACGCCAACACGCGAGTATAGGCCTGTATCAGCGTCTGGCTTTCTCAGGCGCGTCCGTAACGTCCAAGCGCAACTCTTTTGCAAGCTCCCCAACCAAACTGCGGTATTTTCAACGCTTTCGAATTCATGGCCTGTTAGAGTAACTGCTTTCCCATCTGCTCCAAACTGTTTGCGCAACTACCCACGCGACAAAACACACGCCCTACCAGCTATCCTCAGAAGCTTGGTAAAACTCAGTGAAGAAAAGTCCCGCACTCACCCTTGACCACCGTGAATTCTGCGAAGTCCGAAGCCGCCTCGATGTCCGTGGTGTTGGATCTCGCACCGCTGGCTCCAGGTGTTACGAAGTTGCCATCCGACCGCTGCCAACCAGTTGTTGGGACCGTGTCATCCCACCGCTGACACCAATTGTTGCGACCGGAAGGGCCGAGCCGAGCCGAGCTCCGTCGCCTCCGACATACTAGTGGTAGCGTGGTGTGACGAGCGGCCAGCCGCTGTTGCAGCCGTGAAGAAATCCAGAAGCCGTAGGCTAACGTAACTGTTTACTTATAGCGAGAGGTGAGCCGAAGCCAAAGAACAATGCCCCGACGGACGAGGTAACAGTACAGAGAGAGAGAGAAAAAAATTTTATTTCTCCAGCAGAGGCTGATGTGTGGGCGTCGCCCCGTGGAAGGCGTCCCTAGTCCGGGATGCCTTGACTTCGGCTGGCCGTCCGTGCTCGGGTCACCAACTTAAGCTGGATATCCGGGTCCGGGCTGGCCAGGGAAGCCCTCCACTGCTCGAAGGTTGGGTTGGAAAGGGGGGGCAAGTCTGGAGTTCGTTGGCACTCCCATATGATGTGGTAGAGGGTGCCAGGCTGGGGACAGTAAGCGCAGAGGGAAGGTTGTTGGGTGGGGAAGATGAGGTGGAGGCGGGTGGGATGTGGATAGGTATTCGTTTGGAGCCGCCGCCAAGTTGTAGCGTCCTCTCTGGAGAGGCGCCAGTGTGGTGGTGGGAGACGACGGCGAGTTTGCCGGTAATGCGCGAGAATCTCCGTGTAGCCACTGAGTGGGTGGAGTTGATCGTGAGGGGGTAAACATTGGCCACCGTCGGCAATGGCTCGGTGTATCATATCGCGAGCCGCGGCGTGAGCCGCTTCATTGCCGGGGATGGCGGCGTGTCCAGGAGCCGGACTCGAGCAGAGTGACAGCATGGATTCAGTGCTGAAACAGGAATGGGTTACAGCGCTTGCGGGACTCTATTTATACCGAAAAGCGGTAACGGTCAAAACGCCAACAAGCGGCAACGCGCCACGAACGTCACAGACACACACAACGCTCTTTCCAGAGTTCGTGAGCAGTCGATAGCATCGGCATATGCTGTGTCCGAGAGAGGGGAGAGAGGAGGACTCCGCTGTGATCGCGGGGCCCCTGTGTCCTTGAACAAGTCCCAGCACTCCTCGCCGGCAACTGCCGAAGTTTGAAACGCGCCGAAAGCGAAGCCTCTGGCCCGGGCTTGCCGAGGCATGAAAACATGAATCACTGACAAAGGGGGGGGGGGGGGGGGCTGCCTGAAAGGCGCACGTAGTGGCTTAGCTGCACAGCCGAGGAGTGATGCGGGAAAGTACGGCGGCGGGCCGATTCGTAACACCGGATGTATAATTGTATAAGGCTATGTTCACCTGGCCATCAATGGCTTCGTGGTGTTGTACCATACCTCGGCTCAATACAGCTAGTGCGCCACATTCTCAGTGTCGTAATGTCTTGCAATGTCGTCGAAGACGTCCATCGTATGGCAGCTTGCTCTTTCCTATCAGAAGTACAGGTGAATCCGTGGTGTGGTGACCCGCAGATGCCGTGTCCGGGGGAGCTTGTAGAAATGGCAGGAGGAGGTCCTAATCCAAAGAATCCAAGTATGCGATATAATCCCCCATTTACGCGCGCCTGCTTGGTCTTCGTCGGGTCCTCCAACCCAGTCCCTTTTGTTGAGCGTTGTTGTGAAGAACTGATATCGAGGACTGCGTCCGGACGTAAGAGAGCCTCTAAGCATACCTGGTTGCGGTATCTTCTCAGTGCGGGCGTCCGCACAAGCAAGCCGCGAGACACATGGCAGCATATAAATGGCCTAAACTCCCCCTGTTCTCTATAAATACGGGGCTTGACGCACACATCTAAAAGCAAACTTCCGCCAAGGGACGAAATAGACATACATATGTCCCAAATAATATTCCTTATGACCCTTAAGCTCCTAGGCGGCTGCCTTAGTTGTACGCAAAAGGCCGCCTACAGAGGTTTAAGGGTCATGGTGTACATAGGTGTCATGGTGTACTCAACGTGGTGCACGCAAGAGTTCAGTGGCCGATTGAATCGCATTTAAAAAGGCCCTGAAAGTCATTTTGAGCACACTTGATGAACAAGACAGTAGTTAGTCTGGGTGTTCAACATATATTCCAAGTATAACTTTTTTACGTGTAGCGGAAAGCTCACACGTTCATTACAAAGTTTATCGCTCTTTTCCCACGCTTGCGTGCGTAGTTTTGGAAACCGCCATTTAAACGCATTTGCGTCATCGATTCTCCCATGTGCGTCACGGAGCAGAGATTCTGCTATTGGATGACTTCTTTGTGGCACTTCCGGCGGAGAAAAGTGTGGTCTGTGTGGAATATGTGGCGCCCTCTGGTGGAGCGCCCGCGCACTGTGTACGCTTGTGTTGTTGGGGTGTAACTAGATGTTGCGGTGGGACGCACGTGATGGTAATGCTCCAATCACGTGCGTATGCGTATGTGGTTGTGCCGTCATCATTTTGAATAAATCATTCTTTGTCTGGGGTCAAGGAGCGAGGCAGCACTCTTTTCTTCTGCGTTTTGCGCGGGCCGGCGCGGCGCTGCCTTCGCTCCCGTCGCTGCCCAGGTCGCTCGCCGTCGCCTACAACACATCTTTTGACGACGAGGGTGGGATCCTTTTCTTCTGCCGCGACAGCATCATAGTCGACGGTTCCGGCAGAATGAAAAAGTGAGTGCGTTTGTTTGACCTCGCTCGAGTGTGACTGTCTGGCGCGTCTGGCGTCGCGAGGCCTAGCGTACTTTTTGTGCTGACGCTCGTCGAACCGTCGCTTAGGCCTCGCCCTACTTCGTTCTTCTGCTTCTGCTTCTGTCTCCTTCCTGCTTGGCAGCCTGGGCCTCTTTGATAACCTGCCCGTTTTCCTCGAATTGCCGGGGCCGCCGCCGATTCCGTGGCATAACGGGAGAAAATTGTTTCAGGCCCATCTCGAGGGGCTGGCGGCAGCGAGTGGAGGGACGGACGGCGTGCTTCGGCGCTCGTCAGCGTTTTGGGTAGTGAGGGGCAACGGAGGTATTTTGCCGAGGCGGAGCAGGAAGAAGCAAGGAGGCACGCCAGTAACGTGACCAACTCTAGTGTGACCAACCCTAACGTGACCGACTCTGCGGCCGACTCAAACGTGACCGCATCCTCGGCTTCGGCCGTTTCGAAATTCGACAAACTTGTGGAGCAGCTAGACCGGCTCTTCGCTGCGTCCACAAACACGCTTGTCGAACGACACGAGTTCACAAGCCGCCGTCAATTACAGGGGGAAAGTTTTTTTTTAGAATACGTGACCGTTCTAAAAGAGACAGCCGTACGTTTCAAGTTCGGTCTGACGTACGCGCAACGCGTCGGAGATCAAATTTTGCATGGAACGCCTAACCACCAAGTTAGAGAAAAGCTGCTCGTGCATGGCGCAAAGTTATCTTTGGAGACGGCTGAAGAGATTGGTCGGAGTTTTGAATCGTTGTCGTTTTTGCAAATTTTCTTGAAGAACAACAAGACATTACGCATATATAAGACAACAAATTAATACATAAGTGATATTTGCAGCGTTCCTTTATAAAAAATCTTACATGTTTGATTTTGGCGAGATTAAATACTTCCCAACTGAAGAAAAAAAATATCACTCCGCCGTCGCCTGCTGTCGCCTGCGCCATATAGCTTCTGACGGCATTTGAAGAAATCAAGTGGCAAGAGTTACGAAAGGTTCCACTAGATAGGTTCCACGTTCTGCTTGGAACGCACGTGGACGAGGGAAACGCGGTTCTATAATCGTTGAAGTAGGGCGCCTCGATTCACACGCGTCTTCGCCGTGCGGCAGCGTTGGCATCGAGACACCCGGTTTGTAGCAGTGGAACGCGGGAAATTTAAAATGATTTAAGCAAACCTTTGGCGTCTTTACCTTGGGAGGAGCGCGACGCAACAGGAACAACATGAGAGGTGAGCGGGAAAGCGAAGGGGTCATTTACTTAGCAAAAGTCAATAAAGACTATCGTCTTTTGACGACATTTGCAACGAAAGGAGCAGATACGCCGCCAATTTTTATTGATGGGTATCCTTTGCCACGTGTTGAAGAGCTGTTGCAGATGTTTCATGATGCTATTTGTTTTTCGAAGCTAGATTTAGCGTTGTCTTATCATCAGTTGTGGCTGGAAGAGGGCAGTAGGGACTTAACTACTTTCGTGACTCATGAAGGTTTAAGACGGTGTGTTTTGTTCTGGCCTCGGCGCCTGTGGTTTTTCAAAAAATGATGTCCCAGATCTTGAAGAATTTCAAAAATGTCGTTTGCTATCTTGATGATATTCTTGTGTGGACTCAGTCTGCGCGTGACGCGAGCTTCGTTGAAGTCGTAACATGTATAGCAAACAGTGGCATGAATTCGAATGACAAATGTCTTTTTTCGGTCAAAGAACTCGATTTTTTGGCTCTCAGGATTTCAGATCAGGGTATCTCACCGTTGGAAAGCAAACTAGTACATGCTCCGGCTCCTACGGACATAAATTCGCTGCAATCATCTTTAGGTCTTGCAGGATACTATGCCGAGTTCATTAAGAACTATGCAGAGATAATGAGCCGCTTCGCCTCATGCTCAGGAAGGGTCAGACGTTTTGTTGGTCTGGTGATGGTCAGCGCAGTTTCGATGAGTTGAAAGCGTGCCTAACTTGTTCTCGTGCCGTGAAGGGTCTTTAATCCTGACTTGCAGTGGTTACTACCGACGCATCTGATGTGGGAATTGACGCTGTACTACAGCAGTGGTGTGGTTCTAGGCTTGGGACCGTAGCCTTTGCGTCTAGAACTTTGTCGGAGCCTCAGAGAAGATACTCTGTGGGAGAACGCGAAGCGCTGGTTTGTCTGTTCGCGTGTGAAAAGTGGCACATTTTCCTTTGGGGCAGACGGTTCACCCTTAGAACTGACCGTAAGGCTGTAGTTCCGTTGTTAGCCACAGGAGATGCAGGTGGGAGGCCTTTAAGGATTTCACGGTGGTCACCTCGTCTGCTGTACTGCAATTTTGACATCGAATACTGCAAGGGATCAGAAAATCTGGTCGCGGTCGCTGATGCTTTGTCGAGATTGCCCATTCAGACCGGTCAGGAACTTGTTAAGGAGGAAGGAATAGTGTCGCTGGTAACATCAGCAGTCGATAAAGAAACTGTGCAGTTGGCAACGAAGGCAGATGTGACGTTGCAGAAGGTAGCAGAGTATGTGTCCAAAGTTTGGCCCGATAAGAAAAAGTACACCGTGATTTAACAGTTTATTTTCATGTAAAGGATAAACTTTCTGTTGTGGACGGTTTACTCATGCGTGATGACCGTGTAGTCATTCCCTGTGTGCTTCTACCTACGTTCCTCCAGTTAGCACATGAAAATCACCAAGAAATAGTACGTACGAAACAACTTCTCCGTGAACGTTACTGGTGTCCTCAAATGAATCGTAACGTTGAAAAACATGTAAAGCATTGTCACGTCTGTCAGCTGGCAGACAAGTCTGCTAAGCCTCATGTAGCTCCGTTGCAGCCGGTGGAATGGCCTGAAGGGCCTTGGCAAAAGTTGGGCATGGACATCGTCGGTCCGTTAATGTATCGTACCCCAGATTTCTTGTTACATTAGTCGATTACTACTCTAAGTGGCCTGAGGTTCTGGGCACAAATATCATTTCAACTGAGGATGTCATTAAGTTGTTGGACTGGTCTTTCAGTCGGGAAGGGCTCCCTGAGGTTTTAGTGACGGATAATGGACCTCAGTTTGTCTCCAAACAAATTCAAGAGTATCTAAAGGAGTGTGGACTGATGGGCGAGTGGTATTTCGACATTCTTGTATACAGCGCCTACAAACAGGACACAGGGATGGACGCAGACACAGCGCTGACTAACAACTGTGTCAGCGCTGACCAGCGCTGTGTCTGCGCCATCCCGTGTCCTGTTTGTAGTGCGCTGTATTACAAGAATATCTAAAGGAGAAAGGTATCCGCCACGTGTTCTCGTCGAATTATTACCCTCAGGCTAACGGCCAGATTAAACGGTTTAACAGGGTTCTGAAAGAACATTTACAGGTAGCCAGACTTGAAGGCAAGGATGCTTCGAAAAGCATTACACAATTTCTTGGGTCGTATAAGGTCACACCACATTCAGTGACAGGTCTTTCTCCAGCTTTTTGGCGGCATGGACGTCAGCCTCGTTCCAAAGTGGATATTAGCAACTTAGGATACGTAAAAAGGCAGCAGAATCGGACAATTTCCTGCCTCATGTTCGGAATCAGGTCTTCACGAAGCAGCATAAAGCTAAACAGTACTTTGACAAAAGGAAAGGTGCGCAGCAGACCCGCATAAAGGTCGAAGATGTCGTGAAAGTAAAATTCCATAAGCAAGGATTTATGAAGTATAGTAAGCTGTTTACAGTGCACGCTCAGGTTGCACCTTTCACATTAAAGCTCTGTGACGGAAAGATTTGGAACGCGTCAAAACTCACAGTCATTCCGAAAAGAATTGAGGTTGGCTCGGCACCGTATTCCTTTGACAATGTTGAACTCTCTTCGAGGCATAAAGAGTTTTTATACTCTTCGTCTAACTTAGACATTTGTGACAGTCAGTCCCCTAGTCTACCGTTGACAGATGGGGCAAGCCCCAGGGTCCAGACAGACTCTGATCTGTCAAACCTTCCTTCCAGTGCAAGGTCTGTATCGGTTGTTCCTCAGAAACGTTAGAATGTCAGGAGCAAAAGATAGTGAGCAAACAGATCCAAATAACCATGTAGAGAACACAAAGGAAAATAAGGGGGCGTCTGGGTCTTCAGATAATTCAGGCTCAACGTCTACGCGTCCCCGCCGTAAGACTAAGCAGCCTCAGTGCCTTAGCGACTATGTGCGGTAGGGTGTAGACGTAGGGTTCATGTCTTGTGTCATGTTGGACGTGTCATGTCTTGTGTCGGGTCATATATTGTCACGAAGCCACAGACGACGCAGTTGTCTTCGAGGAAAACACGTTTATTGGAGCGAACTTGTGCTCCCCTAACAACTCAAAAAATACAGGGGCGGCGAAGCAGCAGTCAACAAAGTGACGTACGCATGCGAGCTAGGCGAGTCGAAAAACCCCGGCGTCTGCTGTGCAGGCTTTTTAGAGCGAATGCTTTATACGACCCAAACACACGCGCGCGTCGGCCCGGGGGCGTCCGCAGTGCTCTTTAAAGAAAAAACAGCATCCGGCGCCAGGTTTCGATCCGAGGACTTTGCGGCCGCAGCGCGATGCGCTACCGACCAAGCCACGGACGCGACGTGATATCAGTGTTAGACGCGCCTTATATCTTTAACGCATTCAAACTACGTCGTCAGCGGCGTGCGTTGGCGACTCAGCGGCGTATAGCGGCTTGATAACTGCTGGTGTACACGGATATACAACCCGATGGAAGAGATGGAAGAAGCGGTGGGCTCGGGGGCCGAGCGCAAGCGCCGCAAGCGGGCCGAACAACGTGCATTCGCACTTTCACATTCTCCCCCTCGGGGAAATGCGGGGGATTTTTTATCTTTCGGCGCGCGTGGTTCTCGAACCGTCGATTCACATCTAGAACATTGTAGATCCAAGAAGATTATTCCGAGGTGCTCAGGTTAGATCGAAATACTCTCCCTATCAGAATAGCATGCGGCACAGAAAGAAAGAATTGAACACGCGCTTCCCTTGGCACAGAGATAACACAGACCGGCGCAGCCGGGCGGTAAAAGCAAAACACAAATAAACACAATGCATGGTTCACGGCAATATCATCATTTAGAATGTTTTGGACAGTTTTTCGTACTGGGTTTAAACAAAAAAAAAATGTCTTACTGTGTTGCGTGTTGTGTGTGCAACTTACAGGAGTGTGCGCGACTCTGCTAGTCATACTTCCACTGCTCCTGTGCAAGTGATAGTGATTTTGTGGGACTATGTAGGACTGTCGTGAGCGATTGACTGCTTTTGAGTGGATCACGTGTAATGAAAATGCAGACATTCTTTTGCACGGGGAAATGATGTGGCCTTATGTTTTACAGAGTGTGCGGACTTGTTTTGCACGGGGAGATGATGTGAAATATTCGCAGAGTGTGCGGACTTCTTTTGCACGGGGAGATGATGTGGAATATGTGGTGCCCTCTGGTGGAGCGCCCGCGCACTGTGTGCGCTTGTGTTGCTGGGGTGTAACTATTGGCGGTGAGCGCGAACACAGGCGGCGCTGCGAAGCGCGCCTCCGTGACGTCAGCTTAGGGATTCTCGCATTTGTCGTCTACTTCACTCAGGATCGCTGTCCCTGCAGTTTCTTTGCGCTCAATCAACGTCTGATGCTTGTCCGCACCAGATGTGGGTAACCTTTTATCATATTAATAGGCTTAAAAGCGCATACACTAGCTCATGGTGTCAATTAAAGTATAGTTTTGGATACCGCTACGGAGAAACATTGCCGGCGCCACCCCATTCCTTGCGAAGCCGGTCCTGTGCGGAGCGCGAAGAGTCGGAGGTAGGCGTCAGCTTCTCATGTAAGCATTCGAACAAAAGGAACAGTCAGCTGCTAATAACCGACAACAGCGAAAATGGAAGACCAAAACAAATTCTAGGCCTTCAGGGCTGTCGGCTTTGGCAGAAGGCATCACGATTCCCGGTAATCATATGTAAGGTAAAACAGTTTTTGCAACCTTGCCGAACGCTCGAACGCGGTTTGTCACATCACTTTACGTTGTCAAGGCATGGAAGTTTGCCGACATGCACTAGAGACTGCAAAAACTGCAGGTTGAGTTCCAAATAACCCAGCGTGTATATACGCGCCTGCTGATTCTATACCAGGCATCTAACCAGTATGGAGGTTTATTGAGCAAAACGAGTCACGTCTTCGTTAAAATTTTTAGTAACACATATATGTTTGTTAAGACCTGGAGGGATATTTCGGAACATTTTGCACAGCCATATCTTGCCGATATTCGGCTATGCGTTATAGGAAAACGGCACTCAAGAGGAGAAGGAGGAGTAAGGCGAGGAGGGGAAAACGTTGTTTAACAATTAAATCGATCTGGTTACTGCGCCAGGTTCTCAGTCCAGGACAAGAGAGTAAAAGTAATTTTCTTCAAATCATAGAACGCCATCCCGAGTAGAATAGGATTTGTTCTTCGCGCCTGGAAGAGTTGAAAAAGCAATAAAGAGCTACTTGGAATTCTTCTTCGGATTTGAATCTTGTAATATATGCAGGTATACTATTTATTACGTTAGTTAGCGAGTATATCATGCCTTCAACACCGTAATCATGTCATCATTGTTCGAGTTGAGAGTCAGTTCGTTATGATAACGATATAATTACGATATAAATTCGCAGCACAAAAGCCGTCTTCGAGTACTGTGGACCACGTTGTTTAGGGCGCGATCGCGGTGGCGTAGCACAAACCGTCTCATTCTATTTGCATGTGAATAAACAAAGCACGCTGCGGATATGCACCTTCTTGCACGCAGCCGTAATGAAAGCCAATTTGTGAAGAAGGGAATGTATGCCATACAAAATGAAGGAAATATCCACACGACCTTTGTGAGGCTCCCAAACATCCCGAAACCTCCTAATAAGAAGTTGGTGAGGGCTCAGAAAAATCATGAGTTGGGCAAAAAAAAAAAGCAAGAAACATTAATCCGATAAAAGACAACAACAAAAGAAACAGAAGAAAGCCGCTTTATTTCCTGCTGTGCGATGAGTGTGTAGAGGCCGCTGCTTGGTACGTAGTATTAGACTGTTGAGTCTTCATAGGAGCATCTCAAAAATACTGCAGGTAAGCCTACGCATTTTGAATACTTATCGAGAAGGTCTGATCGTTGATCCTCGCGAATAAGCAAGAAATACGAGTTACACACGATCTTCTGACCGATACTCTGAAGAAAGTTGTTCTCTATCTCTTCGTGTGTTGCAAACTTGTGGGGATACAGCTTCAAATTATTCAGATGCGTCAGAAGCTGGCAAAATAACTGAGTCACTAGAAATATGCTTTTTAACGCACTGCAGCAACGAAGCGGGCGATTTCTAGCCCAGGCACTGTTGCCCCTCACAAGCGGAGTGTAGCAGACGACAGCGGCGCGAATCCCTAAGCCGACGTCAAAGCCAGGGGGGGCCACTCAAAGATCTCACCGCCAATATGGAGTCGACATACTAAGTATCTGTTTCATGGACCGGCTCGTATGACGCCATTGTTAACGCCAGGAAATGTGCAATTTAGCGGGAGGTTCAAAATTTTGGCTTAAATTGCCCTATTTCTCAGTGAATAAAGCATCATTTCTTTCCGGGAAAGCGCTTGGGGTACTATGAAACACCTAATCTTTCGATTAAAACAAGCTTTTGTTTTCTCTTCATGGCTCCTTTAATTCCATGCCATACTTTTGCAGCAAGCATTGTCAGTGTCATAAACCCTGCCGGTACGGCCTAACACAACGCGGCGGCTTCTCCTTTCTAACACTCTGCTTGCACTGAAGCACGCTTTACAGGTTCGGCGACAACACCCCGCGAAGTTGCTTCCAAAGCGACTATTGGCGACAAAAAACTTCATACGGTCCGAGTACGAAAACAACAATGACAGCTGTGTATCGATAATTCTCAATGGCTCAATTTAAATGCTTTGCAGCTAAGCCAACTTTCTCTCCAGAGTTCTGTAGCTCTCTGTCTAGTTGGGTATCTTGGAGAAATCATACTGCAATCGGCGACCCAGACGACTTCATCATTACGCTCAGTTACATTTGCTCCTCCTAAACAGTCACTTCCCTGTGAAGCTTTAAACAATTCGGAGTTCCGATCTTATGCGGTTCTGTGTAAAACCGCACAAACTCTCTTTTTATTTGTTCCTCTTCGCGCATAGCAACACCCTGACAGGTTATTTGTTCAATTTTGTTGGCCTTCACATAACGCATCTCATGTTTTAAAGCGCGCTTTGTGGGCGCCTCCCCTGCCAGCAGCCTTTCTGCACGCGCTCTAATTGTTGCTCCCCTGTAGCGTTCTTGATCGATCGAGTGAAGCCTGCTTTTCATGGTTGCGATATCGCCGAACAATCCTGGCATATGGCACTCTAGCTTCAACATACGACTGAAATTGCGACGGAGGGTATCCTCTTCCTCCTTTTCAGTTTTTTTAATGCAGACCGCTCTTTCAATGGCCTTCATTTTTATGTCTTGCTTGAAAAGCTCCCACTTTGCTCCCCACCCAATTTCAACTTCATCTCTGCACTTAACAAAAATATCCTCCACTGTTCTATTGAAAGTGTTGTCCTTTAGTAACATAGAATTTAATTTCCACAGCTCCCAACTAAATTTCTTGCACCCCTCCCCCTTCCCCCTAGAAAAAGGGAGACAAGACAATGATCACTAAATGATACCTGGTCGACTGCATAATGATTGCACGTCGACAAAAGCTCCAGAGAGACGTATATCCGATCTAGGCGCGCATGGCTGCTTCCCTGAAAGTGCGTGTAGCACACCGTGCTCGTGTTACCCAAGGAGGTTAAAAAAAATTGAAATTTTTTTTAACCTCCTTGGTGTTACCCGAGCAGTGCGCCACATCTGACACGTCAGACTCATTTAGCATATGAATAAGGGTCTCTACACTCTTATCGTTCCAAGTCCCCGATCCTACGCGGTCTTCCCGTGCGCACACGCAATTAAAATCACCCAAAAGAATGATATTCCTATCACACTTCAGATGGTTAGAAATACTTTCAAAAAACAGATTCCTGTCGTTCACAGGATTAGGGGGCGTAAATGCACATTAGTCTAAATTTACCACCTGAAAAAGAAAAATCACAAAGAACTAGCCTGCTATTGTCACTGGACATGACACTTTCAATTTCAATGCCTATGGCGTTTTTTACAAAAATACAGCACCCTGCGATGAAGCGACCGAGTGACTAACACACAAACTGAAAAGATTTGCGAAGGGACGCACCATGCCATCAGTACTTTCCTCAGTCCCAATTTTGGCCTCCTGCACAGCCAAAATATCTAGTTCCTTTTCATTTATCAGGCGATTTAGCTGGTACTGCTTTCGCCGACTGCCAAGGCCTCGTACCATTTAAAGGGACACTGAAGTGAATTTGTGAAGCTCCCGGTTTTGCTTGCCACTGCGTAGACTGCTGGCTCAAATTAGCACACTTTTCATCGTTTATCCGGTTGAAAAATCGGTAATATTTTACAAAAGCGCGAAAGAAGAAAAAAACTACCATGCGCTGTTTGCGGCGGCCGCACCAACTCAAGCTGTGACGTTGGGAGGAGCGGGCACCGTGATTGGACGATGCCCAAGGTGAGCAACCAAACAAGTTTCGGTTTCGGTTTCGGTTCTGTAAAACACACTGGTGGCGTAGTTGGATGGGCATTCTCAATAACTCAGAAATCATCGTACCGCGCTTCTGCCATGTTGTCAGCTGTAAAAATGCATAAAGATAAGCCTCCCAGACGGCTTGGAATCGTAGCAGTCACTAGCCGAGACCTACGCAGTGCATGAACGCCTTCCGCGTACCCGTAGACACCCAAATGTCATGCGCTTTTCCCCATATTTGGAGCTTGCCTCCCTCATGCCTGTATCGTAAAAAGCGTGTTCGCACCAGGACAAGGGTCTGTTCATTCTGGCCTGTGCCCACTGCCCGCAAGAGTCGGCGCTTATGGCAACAGCACGCCAACGAGAACTCGCTAGCGCGCCAGTGCCAGCCTGCGCGCGTTTTGTGAACTAGTTCGTGAGCCATGAACGTTGCGGCCCAAAAAAAGGTGAACATATAGAAAACATCGGCGGAAAACGAAAAAGTTAACTTACAAAAAAAAAAAGCACGACCGCCGCGGATTCGAAGTCGTGACTTGCAAAATACTTGAGGTGACATATCTAGCGCCCCAGACCACTCGGCCACGGGGCGGGCTCTGTTGCCCTTGGTAATATAGGGTATATTTTGTACAACCAGTTTACACTTTATTTAGTTTTGGCATTTCAAGCAGTTAGGTGACTATTTGTTGTATTGCGCTCGTGCAGTAAACGTCGCCCGAGTTGCAAAAATTGCAAATCGTTGTCGTTTGCTGTCGTCTGAGTTCCATGAGGGCTTTGACTCTCAGCCGCTTTGCACTTTTATCGTTGACACATGGGCTTTGATTGCAGCGTCTTTGAATTTGACACTTCGACATTTGATTTTCCCCCACAGAAGGGGGGGGTTTTGGGTTTTAACATCTTTATTTGCCTGCTTTTCGGCTGCAGGAGCTATCCCCTCTTAGGAGGGGGCAACTACCCGCGCTTGCTGGCGTTGGACCGCCCTCAGCGCAAACTGCGCGGCGGCCCGTTGTGAGTCCAGATCTCTTTCGCCCACCGACGGGCGAGGTGAGGCGGGGCGCCTCGGATGAGTCAGGGCTCACGTCGCAGTTCCACATCCTGTGGGCTAGGGTGGCCCTCGCGGCCCCGCACACCGCACACACATCGGTTTCGTAGAGCTCCGGGCTCGCGTGTACGGCCCACACGGGAGTCCACGTTGCTCTCACTTGCAGTTGGGGGAGGAGCACCGCCTCCTGCCTGGTGAGGTCGGGGTGCGGCCCCGGGTAGCGTCTGCGACGCTCCCGGTACCACTCCAGGACCCCTCGTACGTGGTCACCGGGGCGGGCTCTCCGCCTCCGTATCGTCGCCGTCGACGTCCTCGCCGTCGTCGTCGTCGATTCCGTCGTTGCCGGTTTCGGTCGTTCGAGGCACAGCGGGTCGCGGGTCGGCTGGGCGTCCTGTCAGCGCCTTCGCCGCCCTGTCCGCGTCCTCGTTCCGGTTGGGCTCGGGTCCCACTGCGCCCATGTGGGCCGGGAACCACCGTACCGTTATCGGCGCGCGCATTGGGTCTGGGGCCCCGCACGCCCTCACCGCACTCGCGCACACTTGTTTTCTTGCAAAGTTGGTGACTGCCGCGGGGAGTCGCTCAGTACTGTCGTGCATTCCGGGATCGAGAGGGCCAGCGCGATGGCCAACTCCTCCGCCTGCTCCGCCGACCTGGCCCGCACGCTGCCGGCCGTGACGAGCTCCCCCGTCGTTGCTCGACTGCTGCGGCCACGTACGCGTGTCGTGGGCCCCGGGTATCGGGCCACGTCCACGTACACGGCGCCGGTGTCGTTGGAGTACGTGCCGGTGAGCGCTCGGGCTCTGGCCAGCCGTCGTTCCTTGTTCTCTTGTGGGTCCATGTGCTGCGCGCCCGTCCCCGACCCCGCGCGCACGCCATGGCGGCTGCGCCCGTGGTACCTTCCCACAGAAGATAGCTTCCAGTTTGGATCGTTGTTGTCGTTAGACGGAGTGGAGTCTGATTTTTAGTGCTGTCATCGCTAATACGTCACTGTAGCGCAACACCTGAAAGATTTTCAATATTCATTGCGTGTGTTCAATTAAATAAATGTCTTTCGAGGCTGTAGTGGAACTGATTGACTATATCCAAAGGCCAGTTTTCGCAAATCGCACTTAGTCACGTGATTAAATTGTCTGCCACCAACGACAGAAATGGGCAGGAACTGCTTCTTAGGGCGAAAATTTTCAATCAAAAAGCTCATCTTAAGGCCTAAAAATAAATAAAATTTGTTGGGAAGTACGCATTACACAAATAAAAGCGGCATAAAGTGAAGTAGTTGCATTTGCTTGCCCCCAGTAGCCACCAGTGCAAACGTGGCGGGAGAGAACGCACTGCCAAATGCGCCAGGCCCTAGTCGCGTCTTCTTGTAGAGTGCTTCCTTGCCGGTTAAGTCACCTCACTAATCGGAAAATATCATGAATCGCATTTCTAAGGCGCTTGATCTTCGCCTATAGAAACATTATCATCATATTACATGCGCGTCGCTACAGATCGTGCCTGCTTAGTTCCGCTCAATGACGGGCTTCCTGGAATAGCACCCCTGCAATGCGCTGCAGTATGATTCAACCAATCACCAAGTTTAAATAAGTCCGCGCGCTTTCACAGCCGAAGTTGCACTAAACTTGATCTACTAACTTTGAACCACCGCTTCTCTTCTCAAAAATTCGCTGAGGAATATGATGATCCTTAATAGAAAGTTTTAGCGCACCCCTTTGGTGGTTTATCTTCAAATTCCCTTAGGGAAACAATTTTAGGGACATTTCTATTGACTAAATGAAATTTTATTGAATGAATAGGAGGATGAAAAAATGCCGCGTTTAATCAGTTTTTAATCAGTTAATTCTTCCGGACAACTCCCAATTGTTACTTTAGGTCTAATGGTCTAAAAATTACCATGTCTCAATAGGACCACTTGACTGAATTTCATTTACGAAGTAGCTACTGTCCCAGTCTCGGCATAAAATCGGCCTTGGTAAAGACAAAAAAGGTTATAGGGGAACATTGAAGATGTTTGCAATTTCAAGAGCCTTGATCTTCGTAATTTAGGCGTTATAGGCTGATTGCAGCACCACAAAAAACTAACTAACAAAACAAACTAACAAATTTGGGAACTGACCTGACTGACTGACTGACTGCAACGGCTTACTTGCACGAATGCTTTGCTCTGTGGACAGCCAATGCACTCGCCATTTGTACAGGTGCGGCACGCACACACACAGCTGGCTGGCGCCACATCTTTTCAAAGTGCTACAGTTGTGCCGCGCCTCCGCCAGACGGCCAGGACCCGCGACCGAGAGAAGACCCCAGTTGAAACATCCAACCCCCTCGCGGGGGGCACGTTTCAAAATCAGAGATTTCCCGGGGGCGCACACGTAAGTAGTTTGCGCAAACTTTAATGTTTTGCACTTGTGGCAATGCTGACGAGAGACGCTGTCAGCAGTAATTAACAACTTTTGTCAAGAACCAATGTCGAAAATTCTAGCGCTTCCTAATACCAAGACTTTACTGCTTGAATGAGCCGAGCCCGCCTGGCGGAAAGAAACAATTAGAAGTAAAATTGGACATAGGTACGCTGAATTTTTCAGATTGTTCGCGCGGAAGACGTCAATAGCCGTTGAAGTTAGTCGGCTAATTCATCCCACGTAGCATCTCAGTTTGGCTGATATCGTCAGACAGATTAAAGAACCTTGTCTCTCTTTTACTCCGTTTTAAGCACTACCTACCTTTTCATAGTATCAACCCATCTGCGCCCAACGGACAAAACGGAAAAAACTGTTCCTTCAAATCTGATGCAAGGCGACGTTCACTGCCAAAACACAATAAAATATTCTGTTGGATAGCACTTGTGGAGTGATCTATCACAACTCCTACCGCAACCTGGACCCGCATGTGGGCGTTCGACTGCTTAACCATAATCTAATGCATCTGCTGGATCAGTCCAATAACGTGGTTGGTTCCTTAATTTAGCGCGGATATATCACGACGACTCCAACCGGCGGGCATAAAATACGCGATTCTACTCAATTGCGCTAATAGGGAGTTTCGTGTATTTCTTCTCTGTGTTGCTCAAAAATCTACGCTGCTCACTCAGTCATAGGGAAGCATTAACCGGCTGGCCTGAGATGCGGATGTCTTACGCCATAGAAACGCAGACAGCAACAAATGAACAGAATGCATACCAACATAAAATTAGTCTAGTTGTGAACGGAGCCGCATTCGGAAAAAAAGAGGTAGCACCTGTTCATGAAACGTGACCGCAAATGTCGGTTGTTCATTGCGATCAAACACGATCGTGTAATCACTAGAGAGAGGCACACAAGCGCGCATGATGGCATTACTTTGTTATTCCGTTTGTATTTTCGAACATTGAAAAGCATCCAGGAAGTCCTCCGTTAGCCGCGTGAGCGCGGAAACTTCATATCGGGCGTTAGCTGCTGATTGTTCACTGTGAAAGCAGTAGTGAAAGAACACCAGGATTCTGAAAAAAAACTGGCTAATGGTGAACTGCCACTGTCCCCAGTAATGAAGTTTCTGCGTTTCCAGTGGGCGTACCCCCAATCCGCAGTGCTTGAATGCAGGATTTCAACGCCAGGAGAGGGTAAGGATAGATTCCTTTAAAGCTGATCGCTTTCTTTGCGTGTTCGTGGTTAGAGAGGAGGTGTTCAAATGCCGCCTTGCCGTCTGGCGTCCAGGGCGACTCTGCGAGAAGCCTCCACAGCGAGCCCGCCATGTAGAAGCCAAATATTGCCATCGGCGTTACACGTAATGTCCGGTCTACCGTCGTGAATCCATAAAGTGTTTTTGGCACGATAAGATAATTATCAGTCACACGTGAATAACCGTACCGCATTAAAATAATCTGGCTGTCGCTGATGCCGCTTGGGGGCCGGTAGCGGTCTCCAGTGAGGCGCCTTTGTCGGACGAGAAGGACGTTAAGGAAGAATTTGTCCGCCACGAGGGACGGTAGCGGCAAGTCCAACGGATATACGTGGTAGGGCAGCAGCAGTTTAATGTCGTTCAGCCTTTTTTCAGCAGTGGTCATGTCGTCTTCGTTGAGAGCACCCACCAACTGCGCTTTGATAGCCAGAACGAGCGCGTCGAAGGTGTTGAATAAAATGTCGTTGTGCTCCGTTTTGGCCGCCAACGATTCAAGATCGTTCAGCACCCACACCGGGTTTAGTGCGTGAGCTTCGTTAGCACAATAGTGGTGCAACTCAGCGGCAGTCGGCGGAATTTTTCTGTATTCCATGAGGAGGGACACTGCCGCCTCAGTAACGATAGCGGTTGTGGAAAGTGGTTGTGATTCTTTACCAAGTAATACGGAAAATCGGTGTTTCAGGTTCTTCGAGGAGCTGTGAATCAACGTTTCACCGAGTGCCCTGGCTGTGTGCGCCTCAACCATATCCTTCCACAGCCTAGTTGACACTCCTGGAACCAGCGTTCCTAAGGTACGAAGGTTGGATCTGAAGAAGCGCCCGTCCCCTGATAATGCATCTAGCGCTTCCGCGAATTCGGTTAACTGGTATGAGGTTATATTAATGCCCACTTGTAAAAGTTCCTCCATGACTTCGGCCAATAATGGTCTGAAAAATTCGCTGGTCCAATATCGCTCGGAAATGAGCGTATTCGGTAAAGCGAAGACAAAGAGCGTTTCCACTCTGACCCCGTCCTTAATATCCACTCTTGGAATCGGGTACCCATGCAACCAAACAGGCAACCTTCCATATTGATCCTGAAAAATGACAGTGTTGCCGTGAAGGCCGTATGCCAGATTGAGTTGTACGATCATCGCAAGCTAACTGAAGCGGGCTCATGTCAGGGGACACGTATGTCATGCTCAAAACAGCGCGTATGGCCTGTCTCCCCAAGCTTTCTGGCTTCCACTGGGAGTTAAAGCAGGACCAGTAGTAAACGAATAGGAGCCTTCCAGCTTCTGTGTGAAACAACTCTTGAAGAACGCTAGGTACTCTGTCCATGTAGGAAGAAGTATCGCTGGTTAGCCCGTGCTGCAGGTTGTAGCAGCTGTACAGGTGAAAGTCCTTGCAGGGATCCAGGCTCGTGTTTCCGACGTTCCAGACATCGGTGAGCAGGTCTATGTGTCTCTCGTCCGGGGGGGTGTTTCGGGAAGGGTCGTTGGCATGCGGGTCAAAGCCCAGCAGCATCGCGATGACCACCGCCATGGCAGAGAGGAGTTGGCATGCGATGATCACCACAAAACTGTTGCTGAACGGAATCCAACGTGGAGGTTTGAGTGTCGGCGTGCCGCACCGCGCGCGATCTCTACCACTACGGCGAAAGCGTGGAAGGCGCTGCGGTTTTTCCTTGGCTGGCATGCAGGAAGTACCTTGTGCTGCCGGGGAGTGGTTTAAGCTGTTCATAGGGAACAACCGGTGGCTAGTCACGGAACCCGGTGCCTGGGAGGAGTCGTTTGCTGCTGAAACCGGTCCGCGATTATCTGTTTTCTTCCTCTTCTCGGAGTGGGCAGCATTGGAGAAAATGTGTTTCAGTCAAGAAATATGTGTCCACTTCCCCAATTCTCCTTCTGGTGTATTTCAAGTATCACGCTAATTTTTCTGCAAACTAAAATAATAACTTTCAGAGGAATATTTGATTATAAATAATTACTATAATTATTATTTTTATTCAGATATACTGCCAATCCCTCATGGCATTTTCGCAGCGAGGGCATAAGACTTCCCTTTTCTGCGGTGGAAAAACACACGATGGAAAAGCATTCGCTAGTATTCAACTAGTAGGCATGGTCGTTATGCTTGAACACCTACATTTCAAACAGAAACAGACTTCGCTTGGGGCTCGGAGAGTGATGTGCGATAATATTCGTCGGTGTATTTAATTGCTAACAGTAAACTCAAAAGCCCGAAGATAACCGACACATTTCATAGTAAGACAACGAACTCCTTTCGTTCAGGCCTTGACATTTGTATAGGTGAATACAGTGGTTTACAGCTACAAAAGTGCTGCAACCTTGCTGCTCTAGATATGGTACCAAAGCAAGCCTTTTCTTCTTTTGTTAGACCGAAAAACAGTCATGAAATGTTAAACCACAGATCAGTGTTTACACAGTGTTAAGGTGTCTGTTATTGTGCTTAGCCTTGCGTCATTGGCGGATGTATAAGTGTATAAGGCTATGTTCACCTGGCATGGTTTCGTGGTGTTGTACCATATCTCGGCTCAATACAGCTAGTGCGCCACATTCTCAGTGTCGTAATGTCTTGCAATGTCGTCGAAGACGTCCATCGTATGGCAGCTTGCTCTTTCCTATCAGAAGTCCGGTGAATCCGTGGTGTGGTGACCCGCAGATGCCGTGTCAGGGGGAGCTTGTAGAAATGCCAGGAGGAGGTCTAATCCAGAGAATCGAAGTATGTGATATAATCCCCAATTTACGTGCGCATGCTCGGTCTTCCTCGGGTCCTCCAACCCAGTCACTTCTGTTGAGCGTCGTTGTGAAGAACTGATCGCGAGGACTGCGTCCGGACGTAAGAGAGCCTCGAAGCATGCCTGGTTGCGGTATCTTCTCTGTGCGGGCGTCCGCACAAGCAAGCCGCGAGACACATGGCAGCATATAAATGGCCTAAACTCTCCCTGTTCTATATAAATACGGGGCTTGACGCACACATTTAAAAGCAAACTTCCGCCAAGGGACGAAATAGACATGCATATGTCACAAATAATATTCCTTATGACCCTTAAGCTCCTAGGCGGCCGCCTTGGTTGTACGCAAAAGGCCACCTACAAAGGCTTAAGGGTCATGGTGTACATAGGGGTCATGGTGTACTCAACGTGGTGCACGCAAGAGTTCAGTGGCCCATGGAATCACATTTAAAAAGACCCTGAAAGGCGTTTTGAGCACACTTGATGAACAAGACAGTAGTTAGTCTTGCTGGTCAACATATATTCCTAGTATCACTTTTTTACGTGTAGCGGAAAGCTCGCACGTTTGTTGCAAAGTTTATCGCCCGTTTCCCACGCTTGGGTGCGTAGTTTTGGAAACCGCCATTTAAACGCATTTGCGTCATCGATTCTCCCATGGGCGTCACGAAGCAGAGATCCTGCTATTGGACGACTTCTTTGTGGCACTTCCGGCGGAGAAAAGTGTGGTCTGTGTGGAATATGTGGCGCCCTCTGGTGGAGCGCCCTCGCACTGTGTGCGCTTGTGTTGTTGGGGTGTAACTAGATGTCGTTGCGTTGGGACGCCCTTGATTTTAATGCTCCAATCACGTGCGTATGCGTGTGTGGTTGTGCCGTCATCAGGTTGAATAAATCATTCTTTGTCTGGGGTTCTTTGTCTGAATAAATCATTCTTTGTCAAGGAGCGAGGCAGCACTCTTTTCTTCTGCGTTGTGCGCGGGCCGGCGCGGCGCGCCTTCGCTCCCGTCGCTGCCGAGGTCGCTCGCCGTCACCCATGACACAACAGTGTGATCCCCGTCGGCGGGTCATGGCGGCACCTTTTGTTAATTAGCGCTTCAAGCAGCAGGCTTCCCGCTATCGTGTTCATCCTATGTTTAACTTTTTTTTAGCAGCGGAGCTGTTTTACAAGCCGTAAGCTCGCCGTTGCAGGGAAATATACGGAGAAAATGCCGAGCTCTCGGCAGCGCGTGCCTCGCGGCGACCGCCGAGCGTCTCCGGCACGCGCTGTGGCATTATAAACAAAAAGTTAAATACCCCGAGGAGTGAGAAAATGGCGAGCGCTCATGAGCGCGTTTGTCACTGCGACCGCCGAGTCCCCGGCTCGCGCAGTGGCTCCTCAAAAAAAAAAAAAAAAATTCCAGCACTGCGGTCAAGTGCTACAGCGCTTGCAAAACAAACAATCTAGCGCTAGTGCTAAAGCTGAAAAGACACCCCGCTTGAGAGGTCACCGCGGCCGGCGCATTTTCTAGAAGCTATTATAGATAATTTGAGACAGGGCTGCGAGTGTGCCATTTCTTCCCGAGACGACTTGCAGATCCTGCCACCGACATCTCTAGTCGGTGACGACATCTCTAGAATTTACATCCCCCACTCGCCGCGAAGAAGGCAATGATCTCTTCAATGCATATGCAGCGACACCATGGGCATCATCATCACCAGCACCACAATCGTCATATGCGGGGTTTGCCCGGCCAGCGTCAGCTTAGCTACGCGCCTCGCAGGACATCGAACACGACTGTGTAGCCGGGCGGTTGCTCGTCTGCGCCGCTCCCACTTCTGGCCGGGCTCGATTGGTGTGGTTGATGCGGCTTCCTACATTTATTTGAAGAGCATATGCCCGGATAGAAGTGGGAGCGGCGAAGACGAGCAACCGCCGGCTGCACAGTCGTATTCGATCTCCTGCGAGGCGTGTGGCAAAGCTGACTCTGGCCGGGCAAACACCGATGATGATGATTGTGCTGCTGGTGATGGCGATGGCGATAGTGTCGCTACACATATGATGACGATTACTAGCCCCGCAACTATGCAAATAAACAACGATACCAAAACTTAACTATGTGCCCGACAATGCTTACCTACAACACCTTCGCCATTCAAGTCTTGCGCGTGAGTGCAAGCCACCCTGAATTTTTGCTGTTCCCCGCTTCTCGTTAGGCTCGTTCACACTAGGATGACAGGACTAGGGCACGTGGGCGACGGGGACTTCCGTTTTTGCGAACCGCATTCTCACACGACGCCGGCGGCGACGCAAAGACGTCGGCCGATAGAAAGTCCGCATGGTGTGACTGGCTTGCAGACCGAAGACGGCGACAAAACCGGCAGACCAGGTGGCCGATGGGTCGTTGGAAATCGATCGAGAAGTGAAAACTTCGAGAGGCAACATTCATGGCGTAATGAATGTGGCTCTGTTCTATTGTTTTATAGAGTGGAATAAACTTAGCAACATTTATGAAGGTCATACAAAAACACCCTGGCGCTAATGGGATCCTTATTTTGGCTTACGATGGTTCGGCCGTGCGCCCCAGTGACTTCCCTTCCCGAGGAGCTCCAATTGCATGTGCATGTGTGACCGTTACGCTCGGAGAAAATATCAGGTCAGTTAAGGGCAGGAGATGCCTTACGGATGGTATTTTAAGGAATAAGGCTCAATATCGGCCAAAGCTTTTAGCTTAAGCCGTAAAAAAAAGGTACGGTTAGCCCTATTCCCGCAGTACGAAATCGCAATCACGGCCGGGCACGCATTTGCGATCGCTTTCCAGTCCAGAAGCTATGGAGGAGGTTTCAGGAAACCTTACTGTGAAGCGTTATTGAAGAAATTCTCTGTTTACCAGCCAGGAATTTTTGAACAAAGTAGGGAACATTTATGAAAGACACGAAGGGTGGGCCTCCATATAGTGCAAGGTTGTTTCCCCAGACCTACCCTTGTGTCGTGGGGCAGTGGTCTTAAGCGTCGCGCGCTCTCCGTAAACGTGGCGGGTTCAAATCCTGCAGAATCTTGTTCCTTTCTGCTGGGGGGTTTTCTAAGTGGCACGTTGTACGTATTGGCAAACGCATTGTCGCATAGAAGTTTCCGCGAAAGGGATTGGGATGAGAATGGGGGAAGGGTGTGTGGTGTGTAGGGGGGGGGTCAAATGCACGACGCACGCATAGAAAAAGCCTTGTGCCGTATACGGTGCAATCCTTCAGCTCATTTTAAAGACTAATGACACAAATTTTCAAATCTCAAATTTATGTAAACTGCCTCCTTTTTATCTAGAGATATCTACCAGCAAGTTTCGACAGTAAAGGCCGATTCTCACGGCGGACGAAATCACTGATACGGACCGTGAAATGGGTATCATGTGATACGACGTCAGCGGTTCGTGACCCTCGCGAACGGACCGCGGTACGATGCGGGCTGGCAATTCGAGGCTTCATTTCTGTTCACGACTCTGGTGGGGGAATACTGCAAAATACTGCGCTGTGGCGCGCACAAGGATGGATAGTCTAGAAACCCTGCCTCGCTGCTAACAGGAGCGGGCGATGAGGTGGTGGTGTGGTGGAAAAAACTTTATTTATCCAGAGCGGGAAAGAAAGAGGCCGCTGGGAGCACCGGCACACTACAGCCCCCTAGTCGACGGCGGAGCCCGTGGGCCCTAGCGGCGAGTTCGGCCAGCTGAATACACACTCTTGAACTTGTTGGTCGGGTGAGCAGAGTAGCCTCCCATTGCTCTACCGTGGTAAGGGGCAGGGACAGAGTAGGATGGAGGGGGGGTCGCGGGGGGCCCGCGCCTACTATGGGGTGGAGGGAAGCAAAAGGCGCGCCGCACCACGTGCAGTGAGGCAGTATCACTTGGGGAAGTGGAGGTGGCACAATGCGGGATGGGGGAAGGTGTTAGTCTGCAGAGAGCCACTGAACAGACTGCCTGCGTTTAGAGTGGGAGCGGGGCCGGGGAAGTGCATCCGACTAAGGCGGTAGTGCTGCGTTATTCCCGATACGTAACCAGGCGATCCCTCCCCCCGCCCGAGGTGGAGAGGCAGATCTGAGGCACCCCGGGCAGCAAAAATCTCGGGCTACCTCGTTAGCCAGCTGCCAAATTTTTAAACCCCCCACTAAAAAAAGTTGTCACCTACAGCCGGAAAACCCACCGTCTGCTGTTTTCCTACAGTATTGAGGGAGCTCCTCTGAAAAGGGTTGAGGAGTTTAGGGACCTAGGGTTCTTTTCGACAGTACCCTCTCTTTTTCTCCTCAATTAGGCTCATCACCCGGCGAGCACTCCGAAGTCTTGGAAATGTGTGTCGGTTACAAAGGAATTCTCTTCTCCGATCCATTTCTAATGCTATACAATGCAATATGTATACCCAGTTAGAATATGCTTCTGTTGCCTGAACGGCATCTCCAATCTAGTAGTGAATTAATAGAACGTGTGCAGAAGAAGTTTTTATCCATATTTAAGCACCGTCATCCAATCACAGTTTTCATCCTGATTTGACTTACCCCTAGTCCCTTCCATCCCTTCCTTGAACTGCGACGTATGCGTGCAGACCTTACATTTTTCACAAAATTGTTCATGGTGACTTTCTTGCGCAGACCTGCTAACTTTTAGAGTTTAGTGTACCACAAAGGGCCCCCCAGGTCGCATCGCCCGTTCTTGACCGCTGCGCGCAACTCCAATCATTCTCCTTGCGCAGAATACAGAATTGTTACAACCGCTTCTTTGAACGCCTTGACATCTTTTAGAAATCCTTTACATTTACCGTACAGCGCTGTTGAATACAGTATGTTAAACACCTATGATATGTCTGTCCTTTTTTTTTTCTGGAATTTGGTTTTTCTGCGGTTGTGTCTATCAACTGATAGTTGGCTATTTTTGAAACTGTTTACTGTCATTTGTTCGTCTTATCATTTTCTCTACACTCTTGTCGTTGTTTTTGTTGTATTACTGTCAAATTTGTTCTCTGCCGTCGTGTGGCCTTACGACAGGAGAGCAACATAGGCATCTTTTTTTTTTTTACCTGTACCCAGGCTCCACCTGTGCTTTTTTTCTGTCATTTTCACTACTTCAATTTTTGTGTGTCTTGTCGCTTGTTTGTTTCTTGCTATACGTTTCTTGTATTTTTTTTTCATGTAACTACCCGTGCGCAGCACTCAGGCCCCTGGCTGTTCCTGGGCACGTAAATAAACATGATTGATTGATTGATTATTAATTTTTTTAATTATTATATTATCATTATTATTATATATATTACATTGTCCAGGTAGGGTTAGACTTTGGCTTTGGACTACAGCAGTTTGGATTTCGGAATTTGGGAGGGTGGATCCTGTACGTTGGGTTTGACTCAGGTCACATGAAAAAAGCTTAGTGTTTTAACAATGTTTGTCTTATGAAAGGGGCTTAATTTTTTTATGATCTGCTCCAGTAAAAGTATTTTTATGCTGCTCTTCCGGTTAGTGAGGAGTCCCTGTCGTGAAGATCAGAAGTACGATGCGTGCCTGTGTGGGCAGCATCTGCGGCTCTTTCTCTGCCCCCCCCCCCGTGTTCTCACCCATCCCTTTCATTCCCCCTCTCCTTTTCCCGCGGTCTGTGTTGTATGCTGGTGAATTCAAAGCATCCCCAGTCCACTTCATTTCCACATTATACTTCAATAAATCTTTCATTCACTGACACATTATTATTTTATTTATTTATTTCAAAATACTGTCAATCCCAGAAGGGATTATTACAGGAGGGTCATGCCAGTAATACAGTGTCGTTTCAATCAACAACAACAAAGAAGTGAGTCGTAACAATCACGTACAGAACATGGTAACTAAGAATCACGCATGACAGAGAGAGCAGTCCAAGAGCGATCACAATCTGTTCACTTATCGAATACAACAAACTAATAGTAACAGATGAACACAGAAACAGAAAGATAATGAAATGTAAAAAAGAGATAACATTTGGCAAATAATACAGTCCCGGTACATAAAAAAGGGGGTCACACACTCGTTCACGTGAACAAGTATTCACCAAGGCGCTCACAAAACTTCTCGAATGTTGGCTGTGCTATCAAGGAATCATCTGGTGCGTTCCATTCTCTTACGGCTCGTGGAAAAAACGAATAATAGAAGACGTTGTTTGTACAAAGATAGTCCTCGATAGTTAACATGTGTTTGTGTCGCATTTCCCTTGCGCGATTAAGTGTGAGAAATGATTCTGAATCTATTCTCAGCTTACGATGAATCAGCTGATGCAAAAACTTTAGGCGGTGAAATTTCGAGCGAGGTTCAAGCGATGCAAGTTTAGCGCAACGAAGCAGAGCGGTTGGTGAGTCGGTGCGTCTATATTTGTTAAAAATGAAGCGGACAACGTTCCGCTGTACTCTCTCCAAAAAAGTAATGTTTTTGTTTGTATGGGGGAACCACACTATGTTCGCATACTCAAGCATCGGCCTGATAAGCGTGACGTATGCAAGTAGTTTCGTGTCGGAGGTCACGTGGTTGAGGGTTCGTTTTAGGTAACACAGCTTGTTAAATGCCTTTTGTGATTTGTGATTGGAGGCCAAAACTCCAGATAGCCAGCCTGGCCATTGAAGCCAGGAAAAGTAGCAAACATTAGTTTAATTTAAGTGAGGAATAAAGCTTGACGTTGAGCTTGTTGGCCACAGATGATGGCTTGAAAATAAGCGCGCAAAACGTGCACGAAAGAGAGACTGAACCCAGCGCGGACAAACGACTGGTTAAATACTATTGAGATCTAAATGAAATAGGAGGATGCCCTATGTAACCTGACCTTTGCGCAAGAAGGCGAAAGATGCCGAGACAGGCAAAAAAGAGTTAATAACACGGCGGCAACTCAAGAGAACAAATTTATTATCTAGAAAACAACAAAAACCTTTTTTCTGAGCTGGCAAGATCCGCAATAATCTCTTGCTGAAAGAGCGCCATCGAAGGGGCACTCACGCATTCCTTTTCCCTAATGCCCCCAAAGACGGTCGTTCACATACCTGCCACAACATGCCAAGGGGAACAAGAAGCAGCCTTGCCTTACGCTGTGCAAAATGAAACTGCTACTCCAAATTTATTGAAACCCGCATCTTACAACGACACCGGCATGCCCAATACCAGGTAATTTATACTAGTTTCAGTCATAGCCATTAGGGGAAGACGAATGTGCAAGTTCATCTTCATTGGCACTCCTTCAGCGGGAGATTATTGCGTATCTTTCCAGCTAAACAGAAAGATTTTCCGTGTTTTTTAGATAAAAACCTTGTTCTTCTTAGGCTGTCCCTGTTTTATAAGCTCGTTTCTCCTATTTCGGTCTCCTTCGCCCTGTCACACCGACCAAGATTGCGTTGGGCGTCCTTCCATTTAATGTCAACTTCAATTTATTTTGGCGGTTGTTTGTCAGCACTCGTGCTTTTCTATCCTTTCGTCCACATTTTCCGCGCCGTTTTTCGAGGCTACCACTACAAAAACGAGCAGGATTATTTAACAGTTACAGTGAACTCATGTTAAGAAGAACTCGGTTAATACAAATTCACGCTTATTCCGAACAACGAGGGAACATTTCTTTGCTATTTGATAGATGTAATGCAAATGAAATCCGTTTAAGACGAACAGCCTTGCACGTACTTTCGGTTAAGATGAACAACTTTCGAGGTGACCACTACTGCTGGCGATTCTGGGTAGCGAACATGACAGTCTTGGCGGGGTGCGGCGGTGCATTCACGCGACCAGAGGGAAACAAAAGTAAAACTAAACCCCAGCGCGAAGCGAATTCACACCCCGGAGTATGTATGTATGCATTTATTGTGAAGAAGAAAAAATGGCCGCGTATCTGCTCCTTTCGTTGCAAATGTCGTCAAAAGACGATAGTCTTTATCGACTTTTGCCAAGTAAATGCCTCCCTTCGCTTTACCGCTCGCCTCTCATGTTGTTCCTCTTGCGTCGCGCTCCTCCCAAGGTAAAGACGCTAAAGGCTTGCTTAATCATTTTAAATTTTCCCGCGTTCCACTGCTCCAAACCGGGTTGTCTCGATGCCAACGCTGCCGTACGGCGAAAGACGCGCGTGAATCGAGGCGCCCTACTTCAACGTTTATAGAACCGCGTTTCTCAACTCCACGTGCGTTGCAAGCAGAACGTGGAACCGATCTAGTGGCACGTTTCGTAACTGTTGCCGTTTGGTTTCTTGAAATGGCGCCAGAAGCTATAGTGGCGCGGGCGACAGCAGGCGACGGCGGGGGTGAATGATTTTTTTCTGCAGTTGATGAAGTATTTAATTTCGCAAAGTCAAGCATGTATGATTTTTTATAAAGGAACACTGCACGTATCAATTCTGTACTAATTTGTTGTCTTATAATGGCGTAGTGTCTAGTTCTTCTTCAACAATGTTGACAAGTATGAACATTACACCGGGCTTAGACGGGTAGATTTAGCTGTGACTATATAAGAACTATTGCGCAGGCATTGTTTTGCTTTGCCGGGTGGCTGAATCGAGTCACATACGGACAGACAGACATACAGACAGACCAACATTTCTGGGCTTAAGGAGCCCAAGAAAGACTATCGTCTTTAAAAAAAAATTCACAGCATATCCACGGGGTGAATGATGATGAGTGGGCGAAGCTCCTGAGGGGAAATCATCGGTAAAACCGTGACTCTTCAGTGAAAGTTCGCCCACTACATCTGTGTCGAACGTAACGTCTAGAAAGTCTCGCTTAAACCGCGCGTCGGCACCTTGGGGCTGAGCTCGCCTGATGCGTTTTGCAGACGCCTCACGAGGCTCTCACTGCATCGGGGTCTGCCTGCCGATACGCGCGCTTTCTCGCCGCTTCCCGTTCTCTGACGTTTTGGAGATCCTCTTCGCGCCGCAGCCGTGCCGCTTCGCGTACGGCAGGGTCCTCGCGCCGTTGCCGTGACGCTTGGGCCTCTCGTTCTCGAACGCTGGGATCTTGGCGGCGGCGTCGCTGCAGCCAGACGACACGCTTCGGCGTCCCGCTCTCGTACGGCAGGATCTTGGCGGCGGCGTCGCGCAGCTTCACGGAGCGCTTCTGCCTCGCGGGCTCGCACATCTGCAGCCTTATCCATCGGGCGACTCCGAGCGCGCGCCAACAGCTAACGGATTTTATTACAACGGTCCCCGCCATCTAGTAAACAATCCAAGAACTAAACTAGAGGTAGCCACGCCATCTAGTAAATAATCCAAGCGCATCTTTTCATCATATACAAGTACCGCCATCTAGTAAACAATCCAAGAACTAAACTAGAGGTAGCCACGCCATCTAGTAAACAATCCAAGAACTAAACTAGAGGTGGCTACATACATACGTCGAGGATGGACAGACCCCACGCCTTAAGGAGCTTCGCCCCTAAAAGGAAGGTCCACCAACAGGCGTAAATTGTCTCGCCGAGGGGGGGAAAAAGGACGCAAATAAAGCTACCACTTCTTCCACCCATCAACCCGCGCAGCCACGGCCACAGCAAAGAAAAAAAAAGGGGGGGGGGGGGGGGTGAAGGACGAGTTTGCAGCCGCTCTGACTTGAAGGAGAGGCACAACACTAGAAGGTTAAGAGAAGTGGAAAAAAAGCGACCAAGGAGACTTTCTGTTTGCAAACGTACCAGCTCTCCCGTTTCTCAGCGGGAGCATGTGAGTTTGGGTCGGTTCGCGTCGCAATTCCCACCGCGTCACCACCGGGAAAGCGAGGACTTCCCCCTTGGCCTGTGCTGCGTTGTCGCTTGAGGTGGCTGGTGTACGTCCTTCACCGCCACTTGCACTCGATAAAACTAGGCTAAAGCACTTAAAGACTGTCTTTTATCAAGTTGCGCACTCAAAAATATTTCTCTTGTATTTTGTCTCCATTGTAAGTCTACTTTATTCACCGTATGGAGGCAGGAAATTTGCATGCACCTGGGCATGTTGCCGAACTTCTGCCAACTTTGGCATGACGAACTTCTGTTAAGTCGAACAAACCGTCATGGTCCCTTCGAGTTCATCTTAACGGGAATTCACTGTAGCTCCTTTAAATGCGTGCATATTGGAAATAAATCCTGGAGCGGTCACCAGTGTGCGCGCTAAAAAGTATGTCGGCTTTCTTTTAACGCGCATTAGCCTTCGAGGAACTTGCTAAAACACGGCATGGTTTACGAAACCTAGCTAGTTGTCCACATGGAGTAGAGTAAGTTTGTTGCCGCAAGATTTTTCCGCGTAGAAAATAGAAAGAAACGCAGACAACTTTGCTTTTTTATTTATTGCGTAAACAGCGACCCAAAATGGGATCGCTGTTCCCGGGTGCTGCGTTGCACCATTGTTATTTCAGGACAATGGCTCCGCCTAGGGCGGTACCAACTTCGTGGTGTCTAGTCTGCTCTCATTTACTTTTATCACCTCGCTCGCCACGCTACGCAACGCGGTTCATTGCCGTTGCCACGCCCGTACCGTCTTTCTTCGTACATACGCAGAGTTAATTAAGTCGTTTGATGGGGCTAACGCCGTCAGTGACCTGCCACATGAAGAACAAAGACGCCCAAAAAGGACGGGGGATTGAGAGTGGGGTAAAAAAATGTATCGACAAAACAACAACCAAAAAGTCACCAACCCCCGCGTCGTATAGATAAATTTAGTCTCATAAAACTGGAAGCACCCTCGTTGATTATATTCAGAAACGCTTGTTTTCTTTTTGCGAATTTCTGGAACGTTCACTGGGTAAGCACGTACATTGTACGCGTGAAACTATTGATTGTGAACCTTTAATGTGGAAAAACACCTTTTGGTGCATGTTATCTATTTCAGCATCGATCAGGATAGCGAACGAAACGGTGGCCCAATAGTTAAAAAGTAAGGCAGATAGAGATCAGGGGAAATGCACAAGAACTACCCATTATTTGAGGATTCATTGGTGGATTTTTAAGCATGCATAAGCATCTCCTCCTTTTCTCTCGGCAGTTTGATGCTCGGGTCCATGCTTAAGCCATTATCTTGCTTCGAAAGTCCGCAACGCAGAGCTTCTCGCACGTCCATCACACACCGTGGCAACTGTGGGTGCGTGGTGCTTTAACCGTATCAGTGGTCACGTTTGCACGCTTCGGCAATGGCACTAGCTGCTTGTGCCTGCTTTTTTTCGCGTATCTGTACTGCTTGCATTTCGTCGCCTTCATTCCCCTTCCTTAATCTTCTGCCGTTCTTCACGGGCTGCACACTTCATTCTAGAACGCGTACAAGAGGGAATCACTGGACCCGTCGCGACGGCGTGCGACCGGCCCGTCAGGAGAGGCAAGCAGCAAGCCGCGGTTCGACCTAACGTCTCCCTGCCACCATCCGAAGCGCACTCTCTCCAAACTCTTGGGCTCTTTTCTTTGGTCATCGCGTTCTTCTCACGAATCGACCCGAAATTTTTGCCGACATACGACATTTAATGCTCACCCCCCCCCCCCCCCCCCCCCAAACAGAGACAGCATGAATATTTCACTGAACATGCTTGCACGTGACGAATCTGCTTCCGCGACATCACCATCGTACAACGAGTGAAGGTATCGTGGTCCTACTTTTCATATAGGGAAATCGATCTGCCATGATAGTACTTTGAGGAAAATCCCACTTGGTGCCGGAAAGCTTTCGGTGGGGTTGATTTTTCGTGCGATCTCACCTGGTTGGCTGCGCGCGCGCGAATACGTCACAAAAAACGACCCGTGCACGGAATCACTGGAGAGCGCATAAGAAATCGACCCCACCGGAAGTTTTTCCGCTAATCCACCACTGTTTCTATTGGTGAGGATGGAGCGGGATGCTCGCTTGAATTCTCAATAACGCACGGAAGGGGACGGCCCGCCGTTCATTCAAGCGAGGAGCGGCAGCGTTGATTCTAGATTCACTTACCGACAGCAGCAGGGGGGGGGGGGAGGAAGGATTTACCGGTTTATTGAGGAGGCTTTCATGAAGATCATGAAGATTACGATGCGTCATGATTTCCGCATCATCATCATCATCATTGTCATCATTATCATCATCAGCCTGGTTGTGTCCACTGCAGGACGAAAGCCTCTCCCAAACACAGCCAGCCACGTCTGTTTGCCAGTTTATTTAGGAGGTTTCTTGCAAATGCACTCAACCATGGTTGCCAAATTTTTGTCTGGTGAGCAACTGCTATTTGTGTCCCAGGGAGCCTCACATAGCGTGGGTGCACGTTTCTGTACAGCCTCCCGTTTGTGATTGAACAGGTTTGTGATTGGAACGAGGTGCACGTCTCTTTTGTGATGAAATAACATTCATGACATGCTCTACAAGGATTGACTGAGAGGCAAAATGCAAACAACAGCCGCCGAAAAAATAGGAAGGAAGGGAAATAAGAGCAGCGAAAAAGTTTTGGAACAAGCTACAAAAGAGACCTCTCTACGGCACCCGAAGAGGAGTATCGGTTGTTTCCAAAGCTGGCTCTTCGGGGGTGCATGGGCAATATGTGTGGTTGCTGACTTTTTTTTTTTTTTTTGCCCCCGTCGTGGTGGCTCAGTGGCTAGGGCGTTGTGCTGTTGAGCACAAGGACGCGGGTTTGATTTCCGGCTGGGCGGCCGCTTTCTGATGAAAGCTAAAAGCAAAAACGCCTGTGTGTACCAGATTTCGGCGCACGTTCAAGATCCCAGGTGGTCAAAATTAATCCGGAGCTCTTCACTACCGCGCGCCTCATCGCCTGCGTTGCGTCGGCGCCTTCAACCCTACAGCCAATCAATCAATCAATCAGTCAATCAATCAATCAATTTTTTGAATTTTTTTCGCTGTGCGTCTAGAAGCGCAGGACGCAGGACATCGCAGTGTGCATATAACCGTATAAAAATATATAAACGTATATAAAAATCACACAAATACGTTATTTACACTGCAGCTTCTCATTTATTCAAATCGTTCATTGTTCTCTACTGCCTTCAGCTTTATTCGCTCCGCTGAGTTGAAATCTGTCCGTCATGTATGGGTACAATACAGACCATGTGAAAAAGGCAAAATATGGTTTATCTGAGCACAGCCGTCCGGCATACGTTAATAGAGCACTGCAGTGAAGTGCGTGCGTATAGCGTAAAAAGGAAGCAACAAAAGCGTGCAATAAATATCTCCGCCTGCTAACAGAATATAGAACTGTAGCTGAAGCTGCAAAAACTCGTCGCAATACATCTCTTTAATTATTCTCCTCGAGTAACGTCTGGACCAGACCCTCGAAATGACTAAGAGAACGCGTTTACGTCCTCATCACAATTACCGTCATCCTTGTTTCTACGTTTGTCTAGCGTAGCAAGTTAGGCGTCTTTGCTAGGGTGACACCGCCACTCTCATTGAAGATGGTTCTCTCTGTCTGTCTTGCGCTCTCTCTAATATTCTTTTTCTCCCGCTCGCCCTCTGACAGCGCCCAGAAAATTGGGCGAATAATTGGACGACTCTTCTAAGAATACTTATTCAAAATAAATAAACCTAGATGGGGCCTGTGCGATTTAACCTTAAAGCGATTCAGCTATGAGCACGCCATAAAATTTTGCTGAGTTTTTTTATTTTTTTTTATTTTGGGCTGAAGTTCTTGCAAGGGCAGAATAACTTGCTGGGAGACCTCCTGCCGATATTGTCCCGGTAAATTGGAGTAGCCAACTAAATAGAGACAACCAGCTACCCTGCAGTTATGCTCGAATGTCGATCGCGGGTATCCGTTTAGAAATGACGAAATACTACACCGCTCTGCAAAGCAGAAACTTTCAGACAAAAGTAACGCTCTTGCTTCGGGTCGCCTAAGCAGCAATGAGGTTTTTTGCGTTTATACATTTACCTGTATTTCTTCGTAAGTGCTTTGGATGTCCAGGGTGAACGCCATTGCACGTCGTACCCGCCACCGGCATTGTGCTTGGTGCTCATGTCCTCAGTGGGGAATGAGTAAATTGAGTGTTAGTAAATTGAGGATATCAGTTCGATAACTCTGTGGTTAGGTGCCAGAGATAAAAAAGGACAACGAAGAACTAAAGGCCCAGTAGAAACCGGCGTTCCGCACATTAAAAACGAAACCTTCATCGTCACCAAAATGGGACGAAGCGATGCGGTGACAGGTCGAAGATATAAGGGGAGAAGGCGAGGAGGAGGGAAAATTAGAGTAATCTTATTACGGGCGAAGCACCTAATATAATTGCTCGGGCTGTCGGCGTCGCCTGTCGTCGTCTCATGCCGTCACGGTAAATCAAGTTGCCGAACGATGGTCAAAAAACAAGTGTATAAGATAAAACCGGTGTAAAACAAACTAACATGATACAAACTAATTTAAAATACAGGAATGCTCAGGATTTCATCGCATTAATAACAGATAGTTGCTAAATTCCGCCTCGAAATTGTTTTCAAACACCAGGTTTTCTCCTGTAACACATACTTCTTCGCATGCTCCAACGTGTGACACGGAGACAGCTTACGGCTGGTCTGTCTCATTTAATTGCTTAAATCCGGTTCAACGCAAGAGAGGGTGCCAACACATCGGCAAGCGCGTGGTTACTTCCCCCACCGGCGCTTCTTGGGCGCCTAATCAGCGCGCACCCTGTGGCAAGAGAGAGACTTACAATTTTCAATACACTTATACACTGCATGCTTCGCCCCTCCTTGTGTTTCACGTTAGCGAAGATGACCCGGGATTTTATGTTTTATCTGTCGAGCAGAGGCTGATGTTATGAACCTCGCCCTGTGAAAGGCATCCCTAGTCCGGGATTCCTTAACTTGGACTGGCTGTGCTTGCTCAGGTCACCAGTTTGAGCTGGGTATCCGGGTCTGGGCTAGCCAAGGAAGCCCTCTACTGCTCGAAGGTGCGGTTGGAAAGGGGGGGGGGGGGGATCTGGAGTGCGTTGGTACGCCCCTATAGGGTGCCAGGCTGGGGACAGTGAGCAGAGAGGGAAGGTTGCTGGGTGGGGAAGAGGAGGTAGAGGCGGATAGGAGGAGGGTAGGTATTCGTTTGGAGCCGCCGCCAAGTCGTAGCTTCCTCTCGGGGGAGGCACCAGTGTGGTAGTGGGAGGCTGCGGCGAATTGCCGGTAATGGGGTGAGAATTTCTCTGTAAACACTAAGCGGGTAGAGTGGCCGCCGGAGTCTCAGAGAAGGTAGAGATCGGCCACCGTTGGCAAGGACACGGTGTATCAAATCGCGAGCCGCGGCGTGAGCCACTTCATTGTCGGGAATGGCGGGCGTGAGGTGTTCAGGGCTCCCGAGCAGTTTTGAGGATGAGTAGGGCTGATGAAGAGAAAGCGGCCGATCTGTAGATTCGGTAGGCTGTCTGCAAATCGGTGAGAGTGCAGTTAAACCTGGATGTAACGAATATCTATGTGACGAATTCCTGCATTTAACGAAGTTTTTCAATTCCCCATTGCCAACCCCGTTGAAACCCATGTGCTCTTGACATCTACGTAACGAAGGCAATGCGGCGGTTAACCTTGATGTAACGAATTCCCTTCACTGATGATCAATTGTTTTTTGCCCTTTTTCTAAGAAATCGTCAGTAGAAATGCACTAATTTCCCGAACTTCCCTCCCCACCGCCACTACCGTTGTAAGTGTCAGTGCGGTGTCGGTTAGGTGCTAGCCCTGCCTGTCGGCGTGTAGTCGCGAGTGTCCGCTGCTATGTGGGGTGTCGGTTCGTCGATGACGAGTTCTGCTGCGAGAAAAAGAAACGTTTTTCCCTTTTATAGAGCTTGCGATTTTAAATGCGGTCTCCGCCTGCAAGAAAGAAGAAAGTCACCGCCCGGTACAGTATCCAAGCTAACACCCTTTCAAGACGTTTTAATGCGGCAAAGTGCACCAAGTTCGCGAATAGGCGGCCTTTGAGAATACTTTGGTCCTTGAAACGGGGCAAGGCACCGAAAAACAGGTAAAAGGGATACTTAAGTTTCGTTTGTCAATACGGAGGTATACGTGACCTGGCTGCTCTTGGGTGCCGTGTAGTTACTAAGTCCGCGGGAAAGTAGGAGGCGCAACTCACGCGGTTTTTCACTATCGTTAAGGTTGAGTTCACCATCACTGATGCATAGCATTTTGGTTTGGTTTCTGCGTCATTCACGCAAGACTTAACTCGAAGGAAAATAAAATTGCCCTAAAAGGACGGGACGACAGACGAAGACACACCCGGTGACACCGCTGTGTGGTGTGTCTTCTTCTGCCGTCCCGTCCTTGTAGCGCAAGTTTATTTCCGTCATGTCAGACCAACTAGCCCGTCAGAGTGCTTTGATGAGCCTTAACTCGAAGACTGCATGTAACGAAAACCTGCATATACAAAAAATTGCGAATTTTTGTCAACTTCATTACATTCAGTTTAACTGTAGTTATGGCTTCGGGAAGAATGAGACGTTCGGGTGTCTGCCCAAATGTCTGCCTGGTAATATCGACGGTTCCGCCGAGCCTTTAGGCTTCTGCAGCCTGTCAGTAACGGATAGAGTCGTGGTGACCTGCGACCATCTTGAGGACGCCGGGGACCACGTCGCCACCGGCAACGGGGGCGTGCCATGTTCAGGAATCCAGGTGGACTCACGGCTGTCGTAGGACGCTGAGGACAGCCAATCATGAACAGAACACCAGCGTCGGAGTCACCTCTCCAGTGCGACCAATCCCTATTGTCTCAGCTGCCTGCCTCATCGTTGTGTCAAGAAGCTGCCCCGATCAGTATCGGTGCCTGCGCAAACACCTGTTCCGCCCATCACTTGAAAGACGGTGACGCGTCACGTGCCTGCAACTGCCGTGTCAAGTCACGAGCCGCTTCGCTCTATTCTGACCTTTGTAAAATAGTTTCTAACCATTTCGCTTACTTTAGATAGCTTCGTCGATACTCTTTGCAGCTTTCGTTGATTTATCTGGCCTCGTTTGATGGTCCCCTCTTGGCATATCGTCCTTGATAAATATTTCTTCATAGATATTTCTGTCAAACCCGTGTTCCTGACTCTACCGCTCTACGTCCCAACTACATGTTCATGACGTCTTGAACATAGGAAATCGTTCTACCAATTATGCCATCTCCCCAGTATTAGGGTTCTCTGGAAAACGAATGCGGTCGATCGTGGCACCTACACGCATCTGCATTTCCTCACTACATTAAGAAATGCTAGCGTTGCATGAAGAAGGTAATCTGATGGATATACGCTTGGACTCACGGCGAAGAAAAACCACCAAAAACGTGCACGTGGTTCACTGCACTGATGTCCCGACCTGCCTGCTGCTCCCGGTCGTTGGGGTGATACGCCAAGGCTCATCAGATATGATAATGTAAAGTTTTCCCAGCGGGTTCCGTGTCTCCGTCTGGGAGACCCGAAACAAGCACTTTCCCAGCGCATCGGTACTTGGTGTGTGTGCAGCTTCGTGATGGTTCATCGCTGACCGGTACAAGGAAAATAAAAAAATGGCTCCAGTACACGCTGTGGAGGTGCTTGGAAGGTGAAGCTGTAAACGACACCCACAACGATTACCCATAAGACGTCACTTGGATTCACACATGTTGCCCTACAAAGAGTGAAACCTTGGCGTCTTTACTTTCCGTGGTCTATTCATTGTAGCCTGGAATGAACTGAATGGGTTGCTATACCGGCGTCCCTTTTTTATATATGAAAGCGTGGGGGCGTCACTACTTTATTTCTATGCTGTTTGGTAATTTTGCACTCGGAGTAGCTTACTCAAACGTTATCTTTACCGGACAACACGAGGAGAAAAATAATGCTTCGCATCATTTGCTGACTCCGTTATCATACATTATGCGGTTTCCACTTCACACGGAGGGCTTTAAGTGAGCGCAGGTGGCAGACCCGCCGCTGTGTTCATTGAGTACACCGTCTGTCTCCCCGTCTCCTCATGTGGGCGTAGCTTAGTCAGTATGACGACCGGCTCTCGCTCTGTTTCTCCTATTCAGGTCCAGGCGGGATTCGTGGCGCTGCCAGTAATTTCTTTTATTTAGCCTGGCGTTTCCTGCTGACGACGTCACGAAAATTTCGTTGGCTGGTGAGGTATACTGTTTCGCAGTAAAAACCTGCTTCTCCCGCAGAGGCCCTCCAACATTTTTCTGTAGGCGGTACCCGTTCCATATAGCGGAACACATCTTTGCCTCTCGTTATTCAGTACATTAAAGGATGTTACACCTTACGAAATTTTTACTATCACGGAGCGATGACCAATCGGCTTGTCAGCGCCTTATAACGGTGCCGAGCGGCTAAATGAGCGAGAGTACGCGCACGCGCAAAACGCCCTCTACAATGTGGGTATCGTCTGCTACGCTGCTTTCTTGAGAACGGCATACCCCCGCCACGGTACCTGCATGACTTAGTTTTCGAGAAACCGGCGTTATTTGAAGAACATGCGCATCCCCAATGCGCGTTTGATTTTTCTTTCGTGTCGCTTGCACGGTACGCTAGTCAGGACAGTGTACGCTGCTCTGCTACTTTCGACGGCTAACAGACGGCTTTCGCAGATAAGAAAGTTAGAGGGCGCGCTGCTCTAAGGAGAACAGCGTAGCAGACGGCGCTCATAAACCAGATAGCATGCGCGTGCACGCACTCTCACCTATTTCGCCGCTGGGCATCGTGATAAGGCGCTCACACGGCGATCGGCATGCAAACTTCTCGAACATATCTTTCTACAAATTTAACTGCTTTTCTTGAAAAAGAAGGAATTCTGTCCCCCGACCAGCATGGTTTTCACCAGACTTTATCGCCCACAACGCAGTTAACTGAAGTTAATACCCGATCTCGCGCTATTTATTAACAACCACAGTCAAATGGACATGATCCTACTTGATCTGTGTAAAGCATCTGACCGTGTCTGGCACAGGAAGCTGAGAACTAAACTAAAAAATGTTACCGCAAATGGGGAAGTTTGCTATGTGTGAACATATCGCATCTGATATAGTATCAGTTGCATCTGGGGTGCCCCAAGGCTACGTTCTCGGGCCGCTCTTATTTCTCGTGTATATAAATGATATAACTACTAATATAAACTGTAAAATAAAGTTATTAGGGGATGACTGCATCATTTATACAGAAACTAAGAATCAACAAGATCACTACTTCCTTAACAAATCACTTAATACTATTTCAGAATGGTGCTCAGACTGGCAAATGACAATCAATGCAAAAAATCAGCATGCATGACAATAATAAGGAAAAAAGAACCTTCAAACTTCTGCCACACCATAAATGGCACAGCTTTGACCTAAGTACAGAAACATAAATATCTACGCTTAAGATTAACATACAGAACTAAGGTGGGACGGGCATATAGACCGCATTACTTCTTCTGCTATGCAAGACTTCTTTTTTCTTCGCAGATCACTTCAATTGGCACCCTTTGCAACAAAACTCCTAGCATGCAAAACATTCGTTAGGCCGATCCTCGAAAACGGAAATACTGTGTGGTTTCCTCATACACAGACTAGCATTAAGAAAATAAAAACAGTACAAAGGAAGGTCATGCGATACATCCAAAACAAATTTTACCGTAAACACTCTCCCACTAGCCTCCTAGCTAATTCTGGACTTCTTATGGTAGAAGCACAGTAGCGAAACAGGTACGTTTTAAATTTCTTTATCAACTGCTGCATAATTCCTACAAAATTGATTGATTGATTGATTGATTGATTGATTGATTGATTAATTGATTGATTGATTGATTGATTGATTGATTGATTGATTGATTGATTGATTTGATTGATTGATTGATTGATTGATTGTTTTATTGATTGTTATTATTGATTGATTGATTGATTGATTGATTTGATTTGGAGTTTAACGTGCCTACGCTACACAGGCGATGAGGAGCGCCGTAGTGGAGGGCTCCGGATTAATTTTGACCGCCTTAGGATTTTTAACGTGCGGCGAAATCTTGAACACACGGTCATTTTCGCTTTTCCCCTCCGCCAGAAAAGCTGCCGATGCAGCCTGGAATTGAACCCTGATCCTTCGGCTTAGCAGCACAACGCCATAGCCACTGAGCCACCGCGGCAGGTAATTATTACAAAACTGACATTACAAACTGCATTTCCTACTTACGAACACGAGCTACGAGGCACGTGCATACAAACGCCTTAGCAGAGTAGAAATGTAACAACGATGCGTTTACATGCTCTTTTTTTCCAGTTGCCGTCCATGAATAGAATATGCTGGGCCCTCTCACCGCTAATGCTAAGTTACTATCTGCTTCCTAATCAAAAATTGAAAAAATCTCCTAGCATGTTTAAATTCCCAATGTTATTACGTGATCACGCAAACCATCATGTCCTTGCACTCTGTGTATGTAGTTGCGTATGCGGTGTAGTATGTTTAATTTCTTATTTTTTTTGTCATGAAAATTAGCATGGGCTAGTACGAGGTGTATATATTATGTAGTGCAAATTGTTTTGGTGTAAACTGCAAACGTCTTGTCACTCATTTGTTTTACTTATTGCTGGATAGTTGACGTGATGAGCGTTTTTGGTATCTGTACATTGTTCCCACCTGCTATGGTCTCAGTAGAGACTGACAGTATAGCAAAACAAATAAATAGATATTATTAAGAATTTGGGAGGGTGTACGCCTAAAAACAAATCCCACGTGGTTCCACGGACACAAGGCACAGATCGAATGTCCTGGGGACGGCCCCAAAATTCGGAGAGCCAAAAATATCTGTCACTCTGACGAGCTTTGTCGGAAGCTTCACTACAAGTGATCAATATAAAAACAATTAAAAAGTGACTCTGACCAGAAAAGTTTATAAAAGCAAACCGCTTTTAATTGTTTAGTTGTAATGCGTTGTCAATGTCCTATTTTAATTGTCGCCGTGTGTTTACTCAACCAGACGAGTTTCCGTCATACCCTTGATTTCGATTAAACAATATATGGAGCGTGCATTTGCAGTTGTCCGTAGAGAGAGAAGAGTCACTTTAAGGCACTTGTGCATACTTTAGGGCTTTGGAAGCCACAACAAAAATAATCTGCAGCCACTGTTCCTGTTTGTGTTACTTACCAGCAGAAGGATTGATATCAACAAATATCCTGGGGAAAAAAATGCTGCGAGATCCTCGGTGGCACTAATAAACATTCTCGTCTCCACCATGACGGCGTGCCATATATATACTATAGGATTGCAAAAAGCTGATATACAGCCTGAAGGTATTATGCGATCCACTATCTTTTCTGTCTACAGCCCCAAGTGGTGTACGTATAGTTTATTATTGAATGTATTCCGCTACCCTTCAGCTTGGATTGACGCACAAGAACGGAAATAACGAAAATGCCACCTGCCGTCCACACCGCCTTGTCAGGGGCTCAGCTCTCTTGGTTATCACCATAATGAATTGACCATCATCATCAAATTCCTCTTCACTCATCCTGGATTGATGGACGGAGGAAGCCTACGTCACACCGACTCGGCGATAACTCGGATCTGCATCCATTTGCACCCAGCTCGTGCAATAAGAACAACGGTATTAGCCGTTCGACCACTTCAGGTTCAACGGCTCGTCAATGATATATACCCCCTTAAAAAGAGACAGGCTTCACTGCTTATAGCAACTGACCGCATTTCTTGCGCCAGATCCAACGCACTGTCTTGGTGTGCGAACGCGTACGTTGTCCTAAAATGTGTTTTTGCCTCCTTCATTGTTCTTATAAAGTCGTACAGCGCAGTTCACGGCTGGCTCTAGCCTAAAAGCCACACTTATTGGAGCGAATTTGGATAAAGAAAAAAGAGAAGCGACGGTCTTGCGGCCTAAACTTCGTACAATCCCTCTCTTTGAGAGTCACGTATATTGACAAACCGTATTACTTGGAAATAACAAACTTTAGGTCTACAGCATGCGATCATTTGCACAAGAATCGGGAAAAATCAGCAAAATCTCGCGCAGAATATTAACATTCAACAAATGTTTAAATGTTATTCTTTATCGAGGAGCCACCGACAGGCAAAATGCTATTTCTTTTTTTCGTGAACAATACCAGAACATTCGGGCAGTATTTCCAGCCATTTCTTTTTTTTTTTTTCCGAGGTGCTTCCAACGACATTGCTGAATGTAATATTTCCTGGTAAAAAGACAGTGCTTTGGTGTAATCACGCATCGTTTCAAGACGATAAATATCCCCATGGAACCGTGTTCGCGGGACTCTAGCCTCTCGAACAAGCCATGCATGTTCAATGTGATAAAACCTTCCTTACTTGGGGATCTAACCCTCGCACCGATGTTGTAATTCCAGTATAGTGCCGCATCTTTGTTTCAAAGTTTATTATCGGAGGTTGGCACCTTCACTGCCACCTTAGCGTCATGCTGCTCGCGCAGTTTCGCTATACAACCTACTGCTTGGCATACAATTGTTTGAAAAGCTGTTTCCAACCGTTGAGCGATATTTCACATTAATTTTTGGTGCGCCTCTGATTCCCATAACGTCCTGGCTTCAACGTTATCTTCCCTTCCAAAACGGCCACTGGCGTGTCAAGGACAGACACAAAGCCTCAAAAACAGGCCTTGACCTCTTTCCAGCTGCGCGCGTTTTCATGAGAACTAGCTTTCTCCTTCTACACGGCCCTCGTAAGAGGATGGTTATTGGAAAACGTGCCTGAACTCTCAACAGGCTCTCCCGCCCGCCTTGGGACAAAGGCTGCGTTGTGGATCGAAAGTGCATGACACATAGGCGTATTTAAAGCGGTTGTATCAACTGCAGCGCCACAAACCTTCGCCAGTCGGAGGAGTTTCTTTCAAATATGCTTCCTACCATGCCGGAAGCTATTATCATTTCCATAATGTCCTGTCTTTCGAGTTCTACTGCCCACCCAGGAGATAGGACTTTTTATTTCTCTTGCTCCCGTTAGACGGCGCACTTTATTCCAGTCACAGGTTTTTGAGTATAGGGCCACGGAAATAGAGCTTGCTATGGAAGCGGCCCTTCCTTGACACTCAGGGCACTTCTTGTCTGCAGCCAAGCTCTTCGTTGCGAGTCATTTTCTCTTTGCGCTTAGGCCCGGTGCACGCGTTTATATATGGTAGTGGCTGCAACTGAAAGTTGATTTATATTCGCTCGAAAAAAAATTTCACAACGAAAGTCATTTTTGGTAATAACCTTTACCTACCTGCCATAAAAAAGCGCAGATATGTCTTAGACATTTATCTTCATGTTTAATGTGTTTCGCATGAACCTAGAGAAAGCTATATGCACATACAGACCCTGTCTTGCCCATATCTTCTTTGGAGCCTTTTGCCCGACGAAGGTCACTGCTATTGTGCAAGGTACATTAATAGCGTCGCAAAACATCAACGTCCCACCCTCGTCGCAACGGTTATATTTCGATCCCATTGCATTTAAAAAAACACCCCGTCGAAAATACGTATTTTCAACTTTCGTATGGGCGTTATCTGCCATTTGAACGGGCTATTCATCGTAGCAACACCTTTTGGTTGTAATTACCTCCCCGCATATTGCACCGTGTATACACCACAGGCCCCTTTTTTTCTTGAGGTGGTATTCATCGACACCTTTTGCCTGAATTGTCCTATTTGGTTTTATATTTGTGCAAGGCTGCGCTAAACGTGGTTTTGTGCTGCCGCCACAGCCCAAACACCGACAAGTAAATTATCTTAGCCTCTTGTCATAGAGGAATTCCGATTAGATGCTCCAAGCAACTATTTCACTTGTGTTTATACCTGAAACCTACTCTACCAGAAAGCTGCCGCAGAAGCCAAGTCCTAGATTTGGAAAGTTAGTACAAAGCACCCCCGCTGGGCATATCAGTTTGCTGGCTTCCAGTAAAATGCACTGCTAACATTATGTTTTATATTTCTGTATATCCTTACAAGCTTCTATAACCTAGGATGGTCATCGCCATTCGTCTTCAAAGCGACATTAAGACCCATTTAATCAAACCGAATTATACAGTGCGTACCTTTCCTTTTAGCATCACAAAATAAGTTTTACCACGCATGAGTTAAATCTAAGAATTGAGTTTCTGTCAAAGCACACGCACACACGCACGCACGCACACACAATGCACACACAAGCACACACATGCACGAACCACACCCACACGCGCACACACACACACACACGCGCGCACACGCACATGCACACAGCATGCAACTCACACACGCACACACACACATCCCAACGAGGAAAACACACCCCCAACAACGTTCGAGGTGCCACAGATCAGCGGTGTGTCTCTAAGCTCTTCCGTCGTACTTTATTTTTCGCGCTGTTCCTTGCCCACATATGCACCAACCGGCATACCTTTAATCGGTGTGACGTTCAAAGTGCACAGCGTGGGCCCGGCAAACCCACAATATGTTGGCCGCGCTCGAACACGTGCGGATTTCGGGTTCAGGCACTAGAGCTGCTCGTGGAGGTAGAACAACGAATCCTGGGGGCTGCGCGGGGAGGGAAGAGGGAGGAGTAGGGAGAGGGGCAAGTCGAGGCTCGCACCCCCCCTCTTCCCCTCGCCTCTTTGGCTGACACTTTCGCCACCGCTCCAGCACGCCTGGTGTGAGAACAATGTCTGAACGGGGACTGCAGCCGAGCTTGCGACACCCACGCATGTCCTGAAGCACTCGTGGGGCGCCGGTTGGTGAATAAAATAATGCCTCCATGCGGTCCATACAGACGGTTTAACCAGCGAAGTTGTAAACGAGCGGGCGGTGTTTGCACGTTAATTACAATGTTGGCGCTGCTTCTCACTCCCACCGGTTCCGCCCTTGCCCGCCGATGTCGCCTGTGTTGTTCTTCACGCAGTAGATCCCTGACAGCGCGCTCTGCCACGAGAGAGCCTCTTTGCGCTCCCTCCGATGCAGCGTTCGCACTTACCGGTGGTCAGTATACAGGGTGTCCCAGCTATCATGCACCAAGATTTAAAAAAAGAGCAATGGCGTTGCTCGAAGAAAACCTAGTGCATAATGTTTGCAGTACTGTGGAGAAGCGCTCAGTAATTTTTTCATTAATGAGAACTAATTAATTGTATTAATTATTTAACTCGAGAATTACTGTCCTAATCAATTAAGTGTCAATGAGGCACTTGTAGGTACCCACGAGGGGCATCTAACTGCAGCATTTTCAGTGACGATCTAATTGCGTCTCATCTATTCTGACTGATTAAGAAAAACTCCCACCTCCCCTCGCGGGAACCCCTGTGTAGATGCGACGCATAGGGGGTTCACGTTGCAGCGTTGGACAGCGGAGGAACGGCGCTGGAACGATGGAGCGGAGCGGCGCACGCACCGCGTTTTATAGCGCGCATAACGGTGAGGGGACGCGACGGCGCCAGTGCGTCTGCCGCGGATATGACGCAACACAATCCAACACAATCCACTTTAATCCAATCCAATCCAATCCAAATCCAATCCAAGCAACAGCCAAGCATCAAGCCAAGCCACAATCGAATCCAATCCATGACCTTACCCTCGCGAGAGAGTGTTCGCTATCGGAGAGGAGAGGGGTGAGCGGCGGAGAGCGCAGCTCACGCGGCGAGGAGAATGGGGAGGGGCGGACGCCGACAAATCGCCGACGACGCCGGAAGCAGGGACAAGGCGAGTGAATGAGATGCAGTCGATCTAAAACCCGCGAAATACGAAAAATACCACGTGACGGTGCTTCCCGCGCATGTAAAGCAGCGTCCCCAAATAAGCTGATTGAAAGCAACTGCTTCGCCTGTCACCCGCCTGAAGAGGCAGCTCACCACCTTGATACGGCATGCACGGAAGGAGCAGCAACAGCAAGATTCGCGGGGCGCGTGTGCAGATAAGCACCAACTCGGTCGCATTTCTTCTTTCTTTCTTTCGTTTAATTCATTGTGGGTAACTCAGAGGCAGCCTGTTTGAGGGCATTGGTTTACGATGCGCGCGGAGGCGCCGTCACGTGATATTTTTCATATTTCGGGGTTTTCTTATCAGTCGGAATAAATGTGTACGCGATTAGTTCGTCGCAGAAAATACCGCAGTTAGATGCCCCTCGTGGGTACCTGCAAGTGCCTCATTGACACTTTAGGATTAGGACAGTAGTTCTCGAGTTAGATAATTAATTACAATTAATTAGTTAAGTCTTATTAACGAAAAATGCTGCCCGCTTCTCCACACTACTGCAAACATTATGCTGTAGGTTTTCTTCGAGTTACGCATTACTCTTTTTTTAAATCTTGGGCATGATAGCTGGGACACCCTTATAGATGCGGGACTGTAACTACGCCATCTACAAATTTCTTACCTTACTCCTAACTCCTCTTAACCCTCCTTTTTCGAGCGTGCGCATGGTGTTGCGCCGGAGGAGTTTTCTGCCTATACAGGACCGCCGGATTTTCCTTTCGCTTAGCCTAGTATCGCTTCAAAAGTAATCTTCAACAGCTTAATAAGCAAGAAATATAAAGCAGGACAAGGACGAAATAGGAGCGGGTCAACGTCATTGATCCCAACGCGCCCCCGCCAACCAGAAGTGGAGACAAAGTGGAACAAATGGCCTCGAACAAAAATTGATCGCAAGCGCACCCGCGAGAAAGGAACATCAACAGAGGAACAAACGCGGTTGACCAAGCGTGAGCGTGACCTGGAAAAAGTTACGCTCGTCTAAAGATGCCGCACCAGGACAAGGGGCAACAATTTCCGTCTAAATACAAAAAATACAGCTTTCGACCCACCCGTATAGGTCCGGTGCCTGGAGTACCGTGAATGAACACAGAACGACCGCCAGCTTTTGACAGAAGAAAACGAAACAAAAACTTGTAGGTTTTGGTCATCCTTTTTTGTTACACAGCCCCGGCGTCTCAGCTAGAAAGTTCGAGTGCATTGTGTCGCTGATAACAAACAATAACAATAGTAACATGCGAAACAGCCAGCCATGGGAAACCAAATGCAAAACGGCAAGCAGGAACATGAATGCAGAGAACAGCCTTGGAACGTTTCAAGCCTCAGTCGCAGTTGCTTGGTAATATGCGTAATTATTGTTTTGAAGACTGTGCTCTCCCATCCCCTGGGCCCATATTCGAGGAATATGCAAGTTTTGTAGAGACATGAGCTGCAGGAATCAAATGTTGCACCATGCCCCCCCCCCCCCTTCCCCAACCACTCTTTTCTTGAATGCGAGCACTTTCAGAGCTCCTTTTTTAAATTTCCATACGCTATAATAATAAACACTCCGACTTCGAAAGTACAGAACCGTTAGAACTTCTCGTAAGTGCACGACTGCAGAGGTGGGGAAAAGGTTCTTTATAGCTACAGAAGAGGTCAGCCCTACCAAAGCCGGGCTTGTTACTGCAGATGGTTGGTGAATATGGTATGAGAGTTAAACGCTGCAAAAACAAATCAGCGCCACTTCATCCTGTGAAAGTAGATGGCGTACAAAGGTGTGTGGGGGTTGGCCACAAACCGCCGCTCAAACCTCATGGTGGCGCCCGGGAAGCGTTCAAGGGGATTTTGAGTAGGCTTCACTGCGCAACACCTAATGCGGAAAAGCCAGCTTACAACAACCTATCTTGAAGCGGTCACAAATGCATCGCTGCGAAGGTGTTTTTTCAGGGCAATATACCCCAGCTTATATCAAAATATGAAGTGACCGGCGCAAACAGGCGGCCGAAGGTAGAGGGTGGGCCGGAAGGAGGAAAAGAGCGGCTTCCCTCGTCCTACGGACGTTAAAAAAATGGCGCAGCTTGCACTAGTGGGGCAAGGCTGGAGAAACAGTAGAGCTGGAGGTCGAGCTTCTTCCGGTTTCGCTAAGTCTTGCTAGGTTTTGCCAGGCTTTGCTAAGCTTTGTTACGTTTCGCGATGTTCTTGCGAGGCTAGGCGAAGTGTTGAGGAGTAAGGCCACGTTTAGCCGGATTTTACAGGAGGGCCGTTCCGGTCCGTCCCCCATACTGAGAGCAGATCCCAAGGGGTAAGAAGGGAAGCTGCGCCGATTTTTTGCGTTTAGTGGCCCAAGAAAGACTATCACCATTGGAATGGTATAGTAAGGCGTGCGCATAGGCATTTGCCCCTTGTGCTATAATGTTATAATGTTATAATGGAGAGTTTTAGTATAGCGTTTTGTGCCTTTGCGTACGTTACACGTTAAATTCTTGCGGCACGCTACGTCGGCACCGCACGGGGAGTTTCAGTCCAGCGTTTCGTCAGTTTTGCTTTGCGGCCCGCTTACGCTTATGGCGCCATCTGTTGAACCTAGTATTAACTGAATGCGGAGCGGCACTCATCTGGCCGAACGAGCAGTGAGCACCCGGAATTTTGCACGACTGCCAAACCAGCGGAATCAAAAGCATTCCCCTTGGTATTGAATGCAAAACGTGCACAACATGATAGATATATTCCTCTACATAAGCACACTCAATAGCGGAAGCACTGAAGCCCCGAGGTTACTTAGATTTGGCGATCGCACACAACGCGCAGAACCAGAGGACTGGGTTTCATGTATACATTTTATTCGACTCGAAAACAATCCAGAAATCCGTTTCGAACACACGCGACGTAACGATTGTACTGCGAGGCGGAGGCACAAAAATAAAATGCGATCTTTTGCCTCCAGCCCGTCGTAAACATCGCACTCACTTCACGCGATTTGCGGGGTCGACCAGCAAGTAACTTCACTCTGGCGCAAACCCAGAAGGCTCTTAACCGCACCCACTGAGTTGAGTCACCGCCAGTGATTACTAATTTCTAACACAGCAAGCACCATTCACCCACAGGAGCGCACCGTCGCCTTGCGCCGTGAAGTGAACTCGTCAACAGCACACACACAGCATCCGACGCCGGCCTGCAGGAGCTTTGCTCGGATAGTCAGCGATGCCACGTTAGTTTCGCTCACCACGACAGCAACGTACAAACAACGGGAGCTATTTAAGGATGCAGGAGCAAAACATTTCTTCTATAAGACGCAAACTGCTGCACACAGATGAAAGAAAACGCTTAGGTGCTCCGCTGTACCTGCCCCCATGTTGTAAACACAGGGACACGCAAGAGCGGTATCGTACGCACGCTACTTTGCTGAAATAGCCCGCGCTCGTTTTATGGCCGCTAAATGCAAAACCAACTTTGGGTGCTGCGCATGCGCAGTTCCACCGACGCAAGGGAATAGCGAGCGGTAACACTTTGCGCAAGGCTGAAAACGCAATACTAAAACTCTCTAATATTCTATCTGCTGTGTTACACTCCTTTACAAGCGAAGCACCGTTCTTTTTGCTAGCGCCACCGGACCAAGCACATGTTTAAGCAGCTCCACTGGTGAAAAGCACGGTTTGCCTCTAACATATACGACTGATTCCATTAAACTGCTTGTACCAAAACTACGAATCAGGATTTGCCTATAAGATATACGACTGATTCCATTAAAGTCTGGGCCAGGACGACGAATCAATGCCTGAGAATGAGTGTTCGATTGTCCTAAACAGGTTTTTTGTAGAAATTTTGTGGCTTCTTCCCGCACATCTCTACCCACCAAACAGCCACATGACTACCCACATATAAACCCGCTAATTGTTGATACTTATGGAATTTATAAAATAATGCAGTCACTTAAGTCGTCTTCAAACCCTGGTGTGGACCTTACAACTTCTAAATCTCTTCAAGGCACGGCCTTCATATTCTTCAATTGTTCTCTCCAAGCTTTTTCAATATTTCCATTGGCGGCGTCTCACTACCCAGTCCGAGGAAAATCGGTAAGGTGATTGCCGTTTACAAATCAGGCAGCAAAGTATCTCCTTTAAATTACCGCCGCATATCTCTTACGAGAATTGCTTGTAAAGTTTTAGCACATGTTTTGTGCCCAAGCTTTGTAGCGTTTCTGGAATCATACTCTTTTTTTTACAGATCCGCAACACAGTTCCGAAAATAATTTTCATGTGAAATATAATTATTATCCTTCACACACCAGCTTCATCTCATTCTTGACCGTCGGTCCAAAGCAGACTGTATTTTCTGAGATTTTGCAAAAGACTTTGAGAAAGTGTCCATTAATTTGCTGCTCCTGAAACTAAGCAAACCTAATCTTGATCGTGACGCGTTGCAATGGTTAAAATACTTTTTGTGCGGCGGTGCACAGTTTGTTTTCGCCAACTCATAAAGTTCTCCAGAATGCCCTGTTCATTCAGGTGTACTCGAAGGTTCGGATCTAGCCCCCTTTTATTTTTAATTTATATCAACGACTTCCCTAATTGCGTGTCATCAAACATACACCTATTCGCTGATGAGTGTGTCACCTTTCAAGAAATTAACGACATAAGTGATGTTAGTGTCTTACAAAACGGCCTTAATGCTGTTTCAAACAGGTGTACTGTTTGGTTAATGAACCTTGATATTACTAAGTGTAACGTATTAGCCCTCATTCACACAGCCGTCACCTTCTCCGTCACGGCACCGTCACGTCAAGAAACCACGACGGAGACGTAAACGAGTAGCGTTCGTACTGGAGCTCTCCGTCAGATTACAGGGTCGTCTGCCCAGTGATCAGTTTAGCCTAGAATTGAGCGTTTTTAATCTGAAAAGTAAAGAAAATGGTTTGTGCTCACTGTTCGCTAAATTTAGCCGTAAAAATTTTGTTTTCTGATTAGCTGGTTTAGCGCGGGGCATGGTCCCGTCAAGTTGACGTGACGGAAACGTAGAGCTCGGCCTCCCGTCACCGTCGCACCGTTTTCGGCGAGAAATCGGCCGAAAAACGCCGCCCATGACGGAAGACGGTGACGTGACGGGGTGAAAAACGGCTGTGAGAATGAGGGCTTACGCGTCTGTCGAACGTTGCCCACTTCAGCTTCATACTATTTTAGTGATGTTTACTCGATTGTGTTTCATCCTACCGCTACTTAGATGGGCCCGTTACCTTCTGTCTGAGCTCTTCCATTCATATATACACATTATTAGCAATGCGAACCGTATATTAGGCAATCTTCGACGCAACTTTTCCACTTCGCCAACTTTCTTAAAACTACGTGTGCATAGGAAATTGATTCACAGTAAATTAGAATATGCTGCCTCAGATTGGGACTCCAGCATGGGTTATCTAATTTAAGGCTTCAAATTAGTTCGAAATAACTGTTCCCGCTTCATCCTACATAATTACTATTAAACAGCAAGCGTCACCGCTAAGAAGAAATGCACGCCAATCCACCCTGTGAAGGTGGATTGGCGAGCACGGATTACCCATGCGACGTCACTTCAATTCACATGCGTGGCTCCACAAACAGTGAAACCAGAGACAAGTAAAATGCACAAATCAAATGCACAAGTCAAATTTTTTGCTAAGGTCAAATCAATGCGAAATCCATTAATGGTGGTTGGTCGAGTTGTACTGGTAAAGCACATGAGTGGAAACTGACTTTTTTTTTTATAAAATGAAAGGAAACCCAAACCCGGTGTTAGACGATCTCACTTCTCCTCCGTCTCTGCCACCACCGACGGAGGTGGCGAAATCGGCGGCAGAGATGGAGGAGAAGTGAAATGCCATGCGTTGGTGGGAGCTTGCTTTAATTTTCACCAACTCCTAGCGTATCCGCAAGACGCGCACATGGCCACTACACGCGGCGTGTGCGGAGCGCACAGCGGCTCGAGAGGTCGCGTGACACTATGCCGTGACATTCAGCGACAACGCAAGAAGTAAACCCGCAGATGTGCTCGGTGAGTGCACCGTCTGTCTCCCCGTCTGCGCGTGGGCTCGCAGCCCGATCGGTAAGACAGCAGGCTCTCCCTCCCTTTCTCTATGCCTTCAGGTTTGGTTCTGTGGTGCCAGTAACTTCTTTTATTTGTTCGCGGGAGTTTTGTGTTGACGCCAACCGTCTTGATAGAACCCTTGGGAGGTAGAGGTAAAAAAAACCTTCGTTCTAAAACTCGTTGAAACTGACTTCCCTTTCTTCTCGTCGCAGGTTCTTTCGCCTGTGCCTTTTTTAATAAAATTTGCCATAACAGCACACACCTCCGAGCTAACCTTTTTCGTTCACCATCGTACGTGTCATGTCGTATCGATCATGCGCACAAAGTTGGTATGCTGTCATGCTAAACTGGAATTTGTTCCGGGCCTTTTGTCCCTCGCACCAGCAAGGAATGTAACCAGCTGCCTGGCACAACTGCTACAATTATTGATTAACAGTTTTTCGCACTGCACTAGAGAATACTGTAAACTGAGATTACTTATGGCATCTGCCCTTTTCAGCCTTTTCCCGGCTCTTGTGTGTTGTAATGTGTGCTTCGCCAGCTAGCATTGTATACTACGACTACTTCTTAAATGTGCACTGTAGCCTTCTTATCGTTCTTATGTATTAAATTTGTTATCGCCTGAAACTGCTTATCCAGGAAACGTTGAATCCTGTACTCCCTTTTATTCATTTTTCTTTGTTTGAAAAACCCACTCCTCTCTTTAATGCCTCTGGCCCTGAGGGTAAAAAAAAGACAAATAATAAATAATAAATAAATAAATAAATAAATAAATAAATAATAATACAAATATATACGCTGTGAAAACCATTGTGACATTTCTACTTTTTTCCTGCGGCTATATCAAGAAATGACGGGCGAAATCCAGACTCGAAATGAGCAGTGTTTTGGAGCCCGGCCCTGCGGGCGCGCAGTCTCTGAGTTTCGGCAGAATAGGCTTGGTCTCTTGTTCGAGCATTAGGGTTAGCCCCAGTACACATCAGTATACTGTTTAAAAGCTTGGTATATGCAGACGCCAAAAAACAGAAGGCTATTATCTTGGCTCCGGTGAATGCTGGCATACGCACACGACGTGACATCGTAAAAACCTGACACAACATTTTCTGCCATTTTCCGCAACGTTAGAAGAAAACTCTTAAACTATGCTTGCAATAAATCACAGATAATTGGAATACTTTCTTGCAAAGCGCACACTTCCCTAAAAAATACACCAGGATTTCATTTTTATTCTTGCATTTTCTAAATGGTCGGGCAGTAGCAGTAGCTTTATTCTCTTTGTTTGGGATATTGCTGAACACAGAAGCCAAGACCCTGCTTATACGCAGCATTAAGCAACGCTGACTCACTGCTCTCGGAACGGGATCTTGCAAAGCAGGCTATTCTTTCCCCGGAGGGGTGTCAGCATAACAACAGTATTGTAAAGCACGCTTTGGGCGTGTTTATTTGATTTCAAACCGTATCTTAGGACAAGTAGTTACGCGCACCCAAAATATTGTGTGTCGAAGCCTCACACGCCAATCGAACGCAATAAAACAGCAGTAAGAATTGGCCTGAGGGAAGCAGACGACAAATACGAAATCCCTTAACTGACGCCACTCTTTTCGCAGCGCCGCCCGTGATCGCCCTGCCCGCCAGTGCGATAAACATTTCAAGAACGAGAAGTCCCCAAGTGCTTATTGCTAGCTACAGCAGCTACAGGAAGCCTTAGATTGCCTAAGAAAATCTTTTTCGGGTGACCCGGCTGCCGTTGGGTGGTTGTGGCATACCGCTGTAACGTAAGCTTGTAGCGGTCCAAGCATAATCATCATGTCCGGGAGTAAAGGGAGAAGGGTGCATCAACAGTTATCGAAAACTGCGGCGATGGCATTCACGATCACGTACCTGTGTTGAATTCGAGTGAGTGAGTGAGTGAGTGAGTGAGTGAGTGAGTGAGTGAGTGAGTGAGTGAGTGAGTGAGTGAGTGAGTGAGAGTGAGTGAGTGAGTGAGTGAGTGAGTGAGTGAGTGTGAGTGAGTGAGTGAGTGAGTGAGTGAGTGAGTGAGTGAGTGAGTAGTGAGTGAGTGAGTGAGTGAGTGAGTGAGCTCTAGTGAGTGAGTGAGTGAGGATAGTGGTTGGAAGGAAGGGGATTATATCCAGTACCGTATTCAAAGACGAGGTTCTTGTTGATTGATTGTAGGCTTTAACGCGCCGACGCAACACAGGCGATGAGGCGCGCCGTAGTGGGTGGCTCCGGAATAATTTAGACCACCTGGGGATCTTTAACGTGCGCCGAAATCTCGTACACACAGGCGTTTTTGCTTTCCGCCTCCATCAGAAAAGCGGCCGCCACGGCCTGGAATCGAACCCGCGTCCTCGTGCTCAGCAGCACAACGGCTTAGCCGCTGAGCCACCGCGGCGGGTGCGGTATGGCGCCTGAAGTCTTCACCAAAGTCCGTCCCAGCTATAGACAACATGCGCCTGGCTACAATAAACTGCGAAAGTTCCAATTCAGCGTAATAAAGAATAATCTAATTCAGTGTATACTACGGGGTGTAGGGTGCCTGAATTGATGTCTGTTAAGCTTACTGTTCGGTGCCTGGCAGTTATTGAATGCGTTAAAGGAGCCATGAAGAGAAAATGCAAGTTGTTGTTATTCGAAAGATTTCGTGTTTTATAGTGCCCCCAGCGCTTGTCCGGATACAAACGGTGCTTTATTCACTGAGAAATTAAACAATTTAGGTTAAAATTTTGATTTTCCCGCTCAATCGTGCGTTTTCGTGGTCCCAAGTGACATCACGGGAACCGACCGCTCTGCAGCCTAGAGTACCTTCATTCACGCATCCGCCGTACAGGGTAGAGACACGTAACGCTGGCGCCGCCATGTTCGGTTGCTCGCTCGCCGCCGAACAGGGGGGTAAAGCGAGCTCCGAGACCGTACGAATCGTGGGCGCTGACATGATACAATTTCCATGGTTGCCAGATCAATTGTATTCAGTCTTCTAAAAAGTTGTTCCGTAATTGTTTAACTAAAACAAAAAACTGAAGCAAAGTAGTTACAAATAATTGCTTCAGTAATTAAAACTAGCTTTATAAATAACTTTTAGTGTAATTAAGCTCTTATTAACGGAGAAAGAGTAAGTGTGTAGTTCAGTTTTGGTTTCGATTTTCTTTAAGTGTGCTAGGAAGTGGCGAGGCCCTTGCGCCTGACTTGCGTAGTGTGTGTGTGCAGTCTTCAGCTCAGATGTGCGTGCCTGCAAAACGTGTACAACTGGTACAACTCGGATGCACGCGCTGAGCAAGTGCCTCCCCGGGCGCTTGCGAGGCTGTCATTCTTTCTTCACGTTAAGCACCCTATCTATTGCCCCTGAACTGACGCCGGAACAGCGATTCTGATCTGACCTTGACTACCGCAAGTTCACTACAGGCTACGGAGTGGCAGCCAGCGATCGTTCCCGTTGCAAGAGAAATAAAAGGAGCTTTTATAATCGTTCGGTTCCAGTTGTTTTATTCATGGAACTTCTTACAGCTCTTCGTGCCTCGAACTTTCGCGCAAACGTTCGTGAAGGTAGAACGAAAAAATAGGTAACGAAATGCGGTTTCTTTTTTAATCAGTCAATGTTCTCTCCTCGCGCGCTCTGTGCGGTAAATTACTGCCCATTCAATACTGCGCATTCAGTCCCGCAAGCTTTCCCTTTGAAGTGGTGGAAAAGCAGCTAGAACTTGACGAATACAGACAGAAAGGAAAACGGGACACGACGGCCGCGGACTGATTTCGCATACTCCCTTGGCATGCATTCTTCCACTCCGTTGGCCTGCGATCGACCGCGCTCTTTCGTTCCTGTGCTTCAAAGCGCCGCGACTCACCGGCAATATCAGCGCTGGTCCATGCGATGTCTTTTTTGTGTGTGTCAACAAAGGTTTTACATTGAGCTAAAGCTACAGTCAGTTCACTACACTTCGTTTGAAAAGCATTGAGCGACTCGCAAAATGTCACAGAATGGCAAATAAAGCGGCACAGCGCAAAAATGCACGGAGATCATACGGAGATTCATTTTTCTGTGCGCCCAGTACGGATCAGCTGACTCCTTGGCGTCCTCGCGCATGCGATCAGTCGCCTTCGAGCTTGCGCGCAAGTGTTGCGTGAGCGTTGCCACATCTTGCTCAAATAGTCTCAGTACATATAAGTCACTACGCTAAACCGAAAACACGTCGGTTACCTACCCACAGGAGATAAACTACGCAATGCTGTCGACGCCGCCTACACAAAATCCGCCTGGCCAGCGGTCCGCCATGTTACAATTTCTCCCGGCATGCTTCGCTAGCCGGACGCGGAAACGCCACAGTAGCACGTTGCCAGATTACAACCCATCGCTTTCGCCGTTTTTAGTAAGCAAAAGCTCAGCTGGAAACCTTCAAATCGTTGTATCATGTCTGCCACCGTGTGTCGTACGGTTCCAATGCATTGGCTCAGCGGCGCGCTTTCCCTCTAGAGTCAGTATATTATCTCTATGCCGCCGAAGCAAGTCATTGTGTGAAACCGCGCTAAAATTATCGCCGCAACGCGGTTTACTGAAGAAGTTTGAATCATATTGTCTGTTTCGCGTTGCTAGGGCTCGTGGGAAACGAAAAGAATAACGCGTTGAGCCCGTTGGCCCAATTGCGGCGGCACGGGACCGTTCAAAGGTTGTCTCCACCCTGTAGCGGTGTTGGTTTGTTCCCACGTTTCTTTACGTTCCGTAATCTAGATGGCGCCACCATACCGTGGCAAGCGTTTGGTTTGTTTTTGCCCGCATTTAAACCTGGCTTGTTTTTGTTCTGGGAGAAAATATTCGTTCCCTGAAACAGTGCTCGCTCGACAAATGGGGTCACGTAAGACACCGTTGCTTGCGTCAATCGGCCAGTGTCGTCTGAGACAACCCCAAGCCCCATAGTGCTGTGCAGCTAAACCAAAGCATGCTGTGCGCAGTACGAACAGCAGAACGCATCAGTACTTCTATGTTTACATGTGCTTTCGTAACTTCCACTGTTTGTCCCATCATTCCTATTGCTTTGTAAAGAATGTGCCCTAAATTTAAGCGCAAATCGCTCGTTCGTCTAGTTTGTAAGCTCTACCTAATTTGCGTCTGCTTCTGCCAGCCTCCGCCAATCGCAGAGCTTAGCCCATGTGACATCACAGGTTCTGTTGCGGGAAATGAGCTGGTGGGTCGCATGACCATTCCCGTTTTTCCTAATTATGTAGCTTATTTGAGCGAAGTTTACGTTAAAAGTGGTGTCAGTATGATTCTAACGAGACAATCTTTTGAATGAACCAAACTTGTGTTTTCTCTTCATGGCTCCTTTAACGTCAGACGGTTATTTACTTCATGCTTATTAATTATTGATTTGTACATTTTACTATCATAGTTACAAGGTAGCTCACTGGCCAGGAAGAAAAACGTACCAGTGTTTATCGTAACGTCCCGCTCTTAAAACTGGATATGGCACAGTTCCTAGATGTACTGGGGACGATTAACTACGCCAAGATTTTAAAAAAGTGGCTTCATGGCGGTGAGTTGACCGCCGGCCCACCACTCTCCTCGTGTCTCTTCGTGTTCCCCCTCTCCCAGATTCTTGCATTTTTGCTTGTCTTCAAGAATTCCTATAGTTACGTTCACTGTCTTACAAGGTGCAGTTAGCCTGCGTCTTCATTTCCGTGGAACCCCTCATTCACACAGCCGTCACCTTCTCCGTCACGGCACCGTCACGTCAGGAAACCGCGACGGAGACGTAAACGGAGTAGCGTTCGTACTGCAGCTCTCCGTCAGTGTACAGGGTCGTCTGCCTAGTGATCAGTTTAGCCTAGAATTAAGCGTGCTTAATCTGAAAGGTAAAGAGAATGGCTTGTGCTCACTTTTCGCTAAATTTAGCCGTAAAAATTTGTTTTCGGATTAGCTGGTTTACCGCGGGGCATGGTCCGGTCGCGTTGACGGGACGGAAACGTTGAGCTCGGCCTCCCGTCACCGTCGCACCATTTTCGGCGAGAAATAGTCAGAAAAACCGTCGCCCATGACGGAAGACGTTGACGTGACGGTGACGTAACGAGGTGAAAAACGGTTGTGTGAATGAGGGCTAAGGCAGTTTTCCCCATTGGATAAAGATAAACGGCGAAAAATGAATGTTTATTTAGCTCCTGAACTTCTTTCAAGAGCTGCTTTGTGTGCGCCATCACAAAACTCTTGCATACCAGTCCAATGAGAATAAGGTCGTCTCGAACTATCAATACCTGCGCCCCCACCAAATCCATCCGGGAATAAAGAAAAGCCGACAGCTCTCCTCATTCGACCGTGTTCCCGAAAACCCTACTACGCTGGCTTAAAGGAAGCGGTTTCTTTTCAGCCAGGACCGATTTGTATTTGACTTCAGCCAATAACAACAGCCGTGTCAACGCTTTCGTCAGTGCTGCACGCTAAACAAAAGAGATCTAAACATCAGGAATTGCCTCTTTTAAAGAAAGAGCTCGACTTTTGCACTGTTCCAACGCCTTCTTGGAGACGCATTTAGTGAAAAAGAAGTGGGCAAAAGCCGAATTGCGTACCGAGCCGCAGCAACAGAATGAGCAGCCAGCCAGCCCTTAACCCAGCTGCCGCAGCAGTGGAGCACCGCTTGCTGTCCGAGCGTTCTCGGCGGATCACCCTGTTGGGCAACCGCTTGTTCACGCCGGCCCGAAGTCGCCATGTCTGAACGCGTCACAGCGGTAGCGATGCCCCGTGAATGGCCTCGTGGTTGCTAATATCTTCCACCTCTGCACCGGCTCCCCATGTCCACAGCGGAAATATTCAACAAACCTAGGAGTCGGCTACGCTGAGCCTGCAAAAATGTCTACACATGAGAGAAAGAGGCGGTGAAAGGAGTAAGCACGCGTTTTGTGTAGGTGGCGTTCATTTGTCCTCTTACAGCCTGGCTAGCCGGCTGGACGCCTGCCTAGCCTTGTGTGCGGCGTCTGCCCGCCTCGGCTCGCTATTTATTTCTCCTTCTTTGCGGCCGCACATCTCCACCATCATTAAACGCTTCACTCGGACTTTTTTTTTTCCTGCCGTGTCTGGCTGACTTTCTCCAAATCCCCGTCCCCTCCTAACCCTTTCTTTCGCTTACATCGCCGCAAATGTACACTTGGCTCTTGTTGGCGGCACGTGGCTCGACAGCAGGGCGGCCGCTAGGGGCGATATTGCTGCGGCCGCGACGAGCCGCTGCTCCGTCCACTGACCCCTCTGGGCTTCTGCGGAACTTCAGCAGTGCGAACAGAGCGAAAGAGAAAGGAGAAAGGCAAAGTGCTAACAAAACAGCTCCTTTGGCGTGGGCAAGGCAGAGCAAGCGCTGGGGGCCGTTTCTCTCTGCATGCCGAGCCAATAAGGCGAGGCTTTTGTTTTGGGATAAAATGAGGTATGGATGCGTGTACGTAAGCGTGCCGTTAAAACCAACCATCCGTGGGGAGCTGGCTGAACGCCGCTGTGCTGCGCCCGGACGCGATACAAACGAGTCCGAGGAAGATGAGACGCTGGGCGATGGAAGTCTTGCGAGTTTATCACGTTGCGTAACGCTGATGCGTTTAATGTGGGCGGGCGATATTAAGGGGGCGAACTTTTCTAGCCGCGGGGATAAAACTGTGTCGCAACCGTCACCGCTGGTGCGCCCAAGGCAACGAAAATGAGAAGAAAAAAAAAACTACAGGCAGAGAATTAGGCTGCGTTGTTCTAACAGCAGGGTCACGCAAGACTGCTTTGCTTGGGACAGTATTGAATAAATAGTTACGCAGTCACTATGTCAGAGCATTCTGGAAATATTTGTAAGCCTCCGGTGTTACGTGTTTGGGGATTTCGTACGGAGAATTCGAATGATAAGCACTGAAGTCACAAACATGAAAAGGTTTCCTGGAACGATGCGAAGAATATGTAAAGTTGGTCTTGAATGTGCCACGTTTAATGTCAATTTTTTCCATTGCGGAAGTTTTCCTTCGTGAGGAATATACTAGAAAAGGGTTAGGGATGTTATATTTACTTTTTATAGTTCCCACGGGGCAACCCTCGTGGGTAACTATACAGAAGTAATTGCTTTATCCATCATAGTGAAATCAGAGCTCAGCCACGCTTTCTTTCCGACATGGTTTCCTATCGCAGAATAGCGAACCAGCTCCTATTTCGTCCTCCCTCCCGCCACTCGTGAAAATGCTATCTCCTATTTTAATAAATTCGTCATTTTTAAATGCTTGTACAGCGTGTGTTCTAGAAAACGCCACGAAAGACGATATTTTGGCGAGGCTAGTTTTCTTGCCATAAAAATATTTACACGTCTTCAGGCTAAAATTGATTGCCCAGTATGTTTACCAAGTGGCCTTCTAGTCAGGTAGTTTTTATCGAGGAAGACACTTTCTGATGGACTAAAAATAATGATTTCAGTATTCAGGCAACCACCATTTTCATATAGCCATTCCTCGTCACAGGGCGTTTTCTGATACGCGTGAATTCATGGGATAAAGAAAAAGTATTTTTGCGAGCCTCCAGCTGTCGAAGTAAGAGGTTCTTTTTGCCAAGGTAAAACAACAAACCGTATGCATCGATCAAGCGTGTAAGGCGTCATCATTTCATCACGAAGTCACGGCCTAAGCAGAATGACGCCTTTGTCCATGGACTTGTCTTTTCCGCGCGGTTCCTCGTTCCTCATGCGAACGCTGTTTACAACGTGCTGTTTTCCCTCAACGTCACGTACTGGGTTTCTCCTCCTGTAACAATGGTGACAAACTTTTCTTTGTTGGCATTTTAATGCGTAGCATTCTTTGCCGAGTACGCCCAGAGCTAGGACCATGTAACGCCCTGCATTACCACAAAAATGCAGATATTGCGGAAGTTCCATCTGTAATCGCTATAATGGCGCAAATGGAGATAATTGGTCGCACAAAATTTTGAGAACTAAAAAATAAGAAAAATAAAAAAATACGGAAAATGGTGAAACATGTAACACCCTGCATTTCCACAATAATGCAGATTTTGCGACAGTTTTAAATGTAATCGTTATAATAATGTAAATGGAGATAATTGGCCTGGACGTAATTTTGAAAAACTGAGATATAAGAAATCTATTACAAATTGCTGAAAAATGGCAAAACGTATAACGAATGGCATTTCCACAATAATACAGATTTAGCGAAAGTTCCACTTTTACACGTTATAATACCGTAAATGTAGATAATTGGTCGAACGAAATTTGTAAAACTAAAAAATAAGATAAAAATAATTACGGAAAATGGTGAACCGTGTAACGCCCTGCATTTCCGCAATAATGCAGATTTCGCGAAAGTTCCAGATGTAATCGTTAAAATAACGTAAACGGAGATAATTGGTCGAACAAAATTTTGAAAAAATTAAAAATAAGAAAAATATTTAAAAAATCACGGAAAATTTCAAAATGTATAACACACGGCATTTCCACAATAGAGCAGATTTCGCGAATGTTCCACTTCTAATCGTTAAAACAGCTTAAATGGAGACAATTGGTCGGACAGGATTTATAAAGACAAAATTCTTTGGCTGTAAAAAACTCTTACTCAAGACAAGCGGCATAAGAATGCTACGCATTAGTACACAATTCTCTGAATTTCCGCAAAATTTTTGTCTTCCGTTTTCGCAGGAAAGCATTCTTTCCAAGGTCCGTTGGAAATACCGTGGTGCTCAATAGTCGTCACTGGCGGCTGTCCCTTTTCACTTCCCGTGCTTCTAGACCGCGGAGTGGCGCAAACGGGCCGGCTGCATCAAAAATGGCAGTGAGTGCCGTCCTGGGGCGGTATTCCCGTGTTTTGGTCCCTTGTGTGTCCCTTTCAAAAGTGTCCGTTTTGAGCGAGCCCTGATTGGCTAAAAGCGAACACCCGGATGTGACGCCATGCAAGCACGGCGGAGCTATGAGCCGCGGCTACTCGGAGCAGACGATTTGGAGCAGACGATTTTTCGTCGCCTTATTGTTGGTTCGCTCGCGGAACATAAACACATAAAAGATACTCTGATACGGTTTCAGTTCTTTAAAAATGCGTTTGCAAGAACAGTTACGGTATTTGAATCAAAAGCCCATTGCTTAACCGGAAGTACGTCACGATGAAAGGGACGCAAAAGGGACGTTTTCAAAAGGGACAGTTACGAGAATAGCGCCCTTGTAGTGGCACTGGGGCGAGCAGCGTCTGCGTCTTGTCTCGCCGCCCAATGGTATGCGCGTGCACTGCGCCAGGTGCGCGCTCCAGCCCGAAAACCGAGCATTCGCTCGACAAACTTGGCTCAGCCGGGTTCAGCCATGGCAAAAATTATAACTACGGCGGTACGTACGTTTCATTTTTTTAATATATTTTCTTATTTATTTTACCCTCAGATCATACAAGCACTGTAGAGAGGAGGGGCTCATATTAAAGAGCAAAAAAGACGTCAAAAGCACGCGACAAGTGTTCAGAGCTTGTCCCGTCGTCCTTCTTTACCGTCGTTGTCCAAGTCGCGCTCTATTTTTTGAACCATAATGAACCAACTTGCCCAACAGGTTTGTTAATCAAGTGTTCAACTATTGTACACACAAAAATATACAATACTTTAAAAAAAACGTGGTAAAGCAAATGCACTAAACGCCGCCATAGAGAGAGAGAGAGAGAGAGAGAGGAGAGAGAGAGAGAGAGAGAGAGAGAGAGAGAGAGAGAGAGCAAGAGAGAGAGAGAACTTTAATTGTCATCTTTGCTGCGCTTAATTACCCGAGAGGTGGGGTTCCGGGTGGGCGCTTCGTCAGACGACGGCTAGGAGCCCATGGCCCTTATTGGCGGCATCTTGCGCCAGCTGGACGACCGCAACTTCTACTTCGCTAATGCAGCCATACATGCAATCCCACTCGGAGCAACAGAAAAGCAAACAGTAAATTCACTTTATTCGCCGTAAAAGAACAACAGTTATCTACACAGAAATGGCGGATTGACGCAAGCATGCAATACACTAAAAAAGAAACAGTAAACACAACGAAAAAGCACTCCTTACTACAAAGTATCAGACAAAAACAACAACAAAAAAAAACAAAAAAAAGAAAAGCTTACAACAAATTTCAATTTGTCAATGCTTGACGAATGGGACTAAGACGCAACACTCTTAGGGACGACCCCCCTTCCACGCTTCAGAGGAATAACATTTGCCCGTACCTTTTGCCTGAGTTCCGTGTCACCCTCAATGTTGTGTGCTAAAAAAATTTAAGGAAGCTTGCGCTTACGCGCAAGACTTGAATGGCGAAGCTTTTGTAGATGACCATTGCCGGACACATAGTGAAGTTTCGGTATCATTGTTTATTTGCATAGTTGCGGTTCTAGTAATCGTCGTCATACGCATCGAAGAGGTCGTCGTCTTCTTCGCGCCGAGGGGTGGATGCGAAGTCATCTTCGGCATTGTAGACTTCCACCAGCTCTTCGTCATCGGCTCTGAGCAAGCGGTGGTGAGATCTTCATTATCCATAATAGGCTTCTAGACAATGCGGCGGCCGCGGTGACCTCTCCCAAGCAGGGTGTCTTTTACCTTTAACATCAGCGCTGGAGTCTTCTTTCGTCAACCGCTACCGTCAACCGCTGTCGCCAACCGCTACCGCCGCTGCCACTGGAGGCGGTAGCGGTTGACGACAGCGCTGGAGGGTTTTTTTTTTTTTTTGCTTAGACACTGCGAGAGCCAGGGACTCGGCGGTCTGAGGAGTGAGGCACGCGCTCATGAGCGCTAGGCATTTTCTTGGAATTTTTTCCTGCAACGGTGAACTTACGGCTTGTACAACAGCTCCGCTGTTGAAAAGCTTCGCTCGTCATCCACCTTCACAGAGCCACATGGCCCTCAATTTTTCCAAAGCGCTATTGTCGTGAGCTTCGCTATGGCGTGTCTCACCTTCTAGCTCAAGAGTAAAAGGTGCTATACCTCGCAAATTCGTGTCTGTCGGCGTGAAGACTGTCAACCGCGCAAAACGCTGCCGCTGGACCTGTCGGGGTGGCTCAGTGACTAAGGCATTGTGCTGCTGACCCCAAGGACTCGGTTTCGATAGGGGCGCGGTGGCTGCTTCTCAGGTGGAGGGTTAAAAACGAAAACGCCCATGTGTCGAGTAAGGCTTGTTGTTGGGCTAGTTGGTATCGGTAGAGAGAGAAAAGGAGTATCTCCGGTATAAATAAACAAAGAAATTTGACGCATGCGCACAGTGTTGGCATAAGTGGTGGACCATCTATGTACTTCCTTCTTCTTTGTTGAATAAACTTCAGTTGCTAGTAGCGCCTCACTCGTTCTGTCTGGTTTTCTTTCGCTCTACGTTTGTCCCTTGTGTTACAAAAAAGCGCTTTTCCACCATGTACATGTGTCAAGATTTCGGCGCACGCTATACATCCCAGGCGGTCAAAATTAATCCGGAGCCCTCCACTAGGGCGCGCCTCATAGCCCGGGTGCAGCTTCGGGGCGTTAAACCCATAATAAATCCTACATCCCGTGTTGAAAGGCAAGGAATGCTCCAAGGGCGTCGTTCTGTTTCCACTATTTCCTCCGCCCATAGAGTTCATAACAAATAACTAGAGGGGGAAACTGGCGCTATGTCAACGCGAACATGGCAGCGGCGCTACGCTTCAATGGGAATGAGGGGTAGTTTGGAACGGATTGGCGTAGGATCGAACCGGGCTTATGGCTGCGCAAATTGGTTTTTTGACAAAAAAGCTCTTACTGCCCGGGTCTCCCGATTTACAATTACATGGCCGAACAAAAAAGTTAGTGACGAAAAATTGGTTTGGTACGAAATAAACCGGCGCGTTTAAATAAAAAGCAGACGGCGAGAGTCGAGAAGGTTGTGGGAGGTTTGCCATTTTTCGCCAACTACAGCAGGACGCGGACCTTTTTTAAAACTACTTGTAAAAGTTTCGGCGCTGGTGGTTTGTAATAGTAAGATAATTTTATGCTCATAAGAAAAAAGAAACCGATTACCTTTGAGAAGTTATATAGTGACATACATCAAGCTGCGTTCCTATCAGCCGCCGGTGCTGCTGTTCTAGCAGTAGGAGCCGGCGTTCGCACGGAAGGTTTGGCTGTTCCAAGCGATTCGCAACCGTCGTCAGCTTCGACAATACATTGCTGTGCCGAATGAGAGCGCCGCAACTCCTAATTAGCAGACAACTTCGCCGCACAGAGCGCCGTCATTTGTGTTTTCGTGCTCGCTGTGCGGCAATGCATTGATAACCCACCCAATTCGCAACTCTGGTTGTAAACATTCCACTCAGGGCGGCGTCAGTGCACGCGAGGCATGCAGTTCAAGGAGAAACGTATTTTGATCACTCCTCCCAACACCCCGCCTAGGCAAATGCGTTCATGCAAATCCAAAACGAAAACGAAACTGCCTGCAATCCATAGTAAGTTCCAGGAGCCATCAAGCGCCAATCCGAATCCACAATTACCCATCACGCCCATTGAGGCGTACGATCGCAGCGCCAGTTTCCCCTCTAGTTATATTGTAAGAAACTCTATGCCTCCGCCGTTGCTTTTCTACCCAGTACTTCAACTATACCTCGGATCTTGGAGAAGCTAAATGAGCGACTACGATCTGTATGTACCGTCCGAGAGCGCTGTAGCTGCACAGTATGCACAGATGACGAATGTATAAAAAGAATGATAGGGTAAGTACACCCTGGTTGCGGCTTACGTGGCCCTTATCTTCTTGGGTACTCACATTAATTCGCCTTTATTGTCTCGCAATGGTTCAAGAAAGAGGACAGGACAGCTGATGTCGATGCTGAGCTTCGCGCTCGTCGAGTGGAACGACAGCGTAAGCGACGTCAAGCTCAACACGCGTCTGTCGATCCAGGAGTAGTGTCTAAACTATTTTTAAATGCAAGATAACCGCACATAAACGACCGGCGCTCCCCCGATCGAGAGCTAGCACTTGCATTTTCCTACGTAAACCGACTCTCAATTTTTAAGTATCTTAGGTACTAGAACTGAGCTGCTTTGAAACCACATTTCGCCTGCAAATCCCCACTCCAGCGTGTTGTTTACGAATCGGTGACAAAGGCTTCCAAAGTTGAAATTTGCCACTTCGATGTCCGCATCGGCCTATTTGAGTCCCACGTGTGCTGCCGTCGGCACGTGTCGCCGGAGATAGGCTCTTGCAAGTTTCGGCGCTTATATTCGCAGCGATGGGCTTACACTGAAAGCCCATTTCGAAACCTGCGACGGCTGCCTGTCTTTTCCCAGACTGCTTTCATCCGCCGATGATCCGTATTCGAGATCTCTCGTAGAAAACGACTCGAATTCCGTACTCTGCGACAAAATAACGCTATTTTCATTTTTCTTCGGCCCTAGCTTACGCTCAGGAGGCTCCTGTATAGCTTGTTTCCGTTGGAAAGCTACCGTTGTATAGAGGAAAACAAGAACAAGATGAAGTCTGGCAACCCGACGTAGTGGGAACGTAGTTGCACGTTTGGAAGACAGACAGACAGACAGACAGACAGACAGACAGACAGACAGACAGACAGACAGACAGACAGACAGACGGACGGACAGACAGACGGACGGACGGACGGACGGACGGACAGACAGACAGATGGGGGCAAGGACACAATGCAGAGATAGCATATACCTGTGTTAGCCTCGTTAGCTACAGTTCTCTGGTCTCTTGGTGTTGGAAATTGTGCCTTTGACGTTTCCCCCTTTATGGGGCCTGGCGCAATGAACCCGTGCTCGCATTTGTCAGCCTTTCTTTTTGCCCGCCTTGTCGGCCTCCTTTTTTTTATTTTCGAATAAGGAAACAACCCACCTCCAGGCAGACTTCTCTGCTAGCCCTCATACGTTAGAAAGTCGACCGACACTCGGCGCTCCCGCGCACACTGGACACATGCCGGGCCAAGAGTTCGTGGCGACGCATGCATTGGGAAAAATCTCGAATGAATTTCATCCCAACCGACATCTCTGGTGCTGACACTGCTTGTAATGTACGGCCTGAGCGGCCAACCATCCCCACACTTTATGTTATTGACCGTGCCTCTGCAGTTGGGCGCCCTATAGCGCCCGCTGCATTCCTATAGCGTATGAAAGGAACTCGGTGAGGAAGAAGAACAAACAAGCACGAAATGTCTGTTCGCGAAAAAGGATGCGCGGCACCTTGGCTGACATTTGCACGTAAATTACCTGTCTGGCTGCGAGCGCTGCCTGGTGGCGCGAACGTGCTGTCTCGAAAACTGTCTTTGAACGCGACAAACTGGAGTCAGCCACGGGTTCGGTATGAGAGAACATGGCCCGAAAGAAGAAATGTGACGGCCCAAGCAAAGCGAGGACGGCCTGGTCGACGCATAAAAGAGCGGAGTCGTTTTGCAAGAATCTGCATGCATTTTTATCCCCTCATTGCGGCTTCTTGCGCCTTTGTGCATCATAAACGAAATACAAACGGGAAAATATGATACCCGACTCACAAATCTTTCAATTTTGTTTCATGCAGGTGAACTGTTATACTGGCGCATTTATGGCGTGCTTTACTACCTTAAAGTACAGGACCATTGCGAATATCGAACTGTAATGCCAGCTACTTACCGAAAACTGTCTGCCAGGCTTTCGAGTTTTCGTTCTTGCTCTTCATCTGTCCCTGGCTGCGTGTTACCAGAAACAAATGAAACGCGTACACTATAACGTGAATCTAGAGAAGAAAAAGTCGTAATCTTCTTGAACACAAGATAATGTTGGTATTAGCATTTTGAATTGCCGCCATTGCAATGCATAAAAAAATTAGCAGTGGCTTAGCCCGGCTATGCCAGGAGAGAGAGAGAGAAAGAACTTTATTTGAGCCCAAACCGGTAGAAGGAAGGGGGTGACAGGGAGGAAGTCACCTAGCCTTCGCCGTTAGATGGCGGCCATGAGCCCGTGGGCCCTAGCGGCATCTTCCGCCAGCTGGACGAGTAGTTGTAAGTCGGGGTGAGAGCTGAGCAAGGCGGCCTCCCATTGCTCCTGAGTCAAAATTGGAAGATTTGTGAGTCGGGTATCATATTTTCCCGTTTGTATTTCGTTTATCATGCACAAAGGCGCAAGAAGCCGCAATGAGGGGATAAAAATGCATGCAGATTCTTGCAAAACGACTCCGCTCTTTTATGCGTCGACCGTGAACGAGGTTTCTGTGGGCATGCCCGTATGATGTGTTGTAGGGTGGCTTTGTCTGCACACCACTTGCATCTGTTGGAATACGTGTATGGGTAATATTGGTTATACGTTGCGTGAGATAAGGTTAGGTGCTATCAAGCGGCTCCAGCGCAGCGTCTGACTTGGCAACTGCGGAACGGAGGCGCACAGCTGGGCATGCACCGGTGACAGTGCATCTGCCGCGGCTATGATGTCACTCCTCTGGAATGCGCAAACCGGCGAGGCGCGCGTGGTGTCGGCGGCTCCGGCGCGCTAGCTGTGCGCCGTGTGACGTCACTGCTCCTCGCGCATGCGTATCACGGCCCTTCAGGAGCCACGCGAAACTGCTCAACCTCGGCCAGTGTAGCTCACGCTACAAAACGTCTGCGCGGAGTTGCAGGAGCTTGCTGCGGAAAACCGACTATCGCACTTGCTGTGGAGCTGCCCATGACAACCTATCCGAATGTTGTCGATACTTTGAGGAGGTGCATTATTTTGTCCTGTCCTCGTGCTGTGAAACCACCTAAGAAACAACCGAATTGGTTTGCAATGTCCCGTCCCTTCTTTGACATTTTTTTTGTAGAAAGCATTGCGGGGCGCACAGTGCACTACTGTATTCGGAGTCATGTATTGGCAGTTGGAACTAGTGGAAGGACCAATGAAAGCCTCGGCCCAGTGGCCCGCACGCAAGCGGGCACAGCAGGACGTGGACACAGTCTTTAGTGGGTACGCTGCATGAAATTTAACAGGCATTGTCGTTTCACATTTAAATAATGAAACAATAATCCCTCGCATTGACGGCTTCCGGGCCCATTGCTTAGTACACGGCAACCCCCGCTTACCCAGGGGCCCCTAATGTGGGACAGCTACCACAACCCTGCCCAATTCCATAATTACACCCACCTTGCGAGGAATCTCAAGAAACAACCTCCTGTGACTGGCGGCCTGCATCATCGGTGTCCTTAGGGGCTGCCTGGACCGAGGTTGTTCATTCCCGACATCGTGGGCTCAATAAAGTTTGTTTCCATCCATTCACCCGTTGTCTGTCTGTCTGTCTGTCTTGTCTGTCTGTCTGTTAGAATGATAGACAGCTGGGTGAATGGGGATCTCCAATAAATCCGGAGCGGTGAAAACCTCAAAAAAAAAAAACCTTCACGCAAACGGCAGTTCCGCAACCTCCCAAAATAATTCCGAGCAGGAACACTGCAAAACAATTCCAGGGCCAAATAGGTCGATGCCACAGAACTTGCCTCCCCCAAAAAGCAACGCAAGGGCCGATGCAAATAGGCCCCCTCCTCAAAAAAAAAAAGGCAGCATCTACACTCCGTGGATGATGTCGAGGGCGCGGAGTACGGGGACTCGAAATGACATCCAAGTTGCTCCCCGAGTGACATCCGATTTGCGCCCGACCGTCATTAATTTGTGCCGTGAGTTGATTATTCCCTAAATGAAACTGCAACTCACGGCTCAAATCGAATTTCGCTTGATTTTCGCTTGATGGTGGTGTGCGCACACATAGACGCGGACGGACATTGGGAGGTGCTAAGGTACTCCGCACCGTTACAGGCGAGGGAGTAAGCCGTTTGAATTTGAATTCTTTATTATTTCCAACGGTGTTAAATACATACAAAAAGTTAGTATGCAGACAAGGGTCCCATAGTCAACAGACTGCAACGGGACTCTCGGGTACTAGCTCACGGTCGTAGCCCAATGGGTAAGACGACTGACACTAACTCTGTCTGGCCTACCAGACACGGGCTCGACTCCTGCCGGTGCCTGTGTAATTTTTTGTGATTGTAAATGCTATGCGCGCGGACGCGGACGGACATTGTGCGGTCCTAAGTTGCTCCGCATTTAATATTCAGAAGGTTGGAATCTGTACCCAGGGTTCGCGTTGCAGCTGTCGCTGAGCTTGAATTTCCCCTGCAAATGGATGTACTAGATCTGTATGCCTCAGCAGCGACACGCTGTTATAGGATCACGAAGGCATTGTCCTGCACAAGTATTGCAAAGTGCGTGCATCCCGCCCAAAAGATGGAAGAACGTTAGTCATTTCAGAGTGCCACGATGGTTGTGACATTGGCGTCAACTGCTTTTGAGAAGTTCGCCGCCATTACCGGTGAATCGGCACTGACCATGCGCTGCGTCGTCTGCGGTATAGCTTCTTCGTCGGATCCCTACAAGGCGTGCGGCATGTCAGAATGGGTTCACTAATTGTTGCGTCACGGCTACACTAGGTCATATCGCCCGCTGCAGCCTTTCCGCCTGCCGGTATCGCGCTGCTCAGCACATTAATTCACATGACTTGTAACTGCTACCAATGTGCGAAAATATGAAAACGGCGCTTTGTTTACACGCGCACTGGCTTTGAAGGCAGCGATGTCCATATTCGATCGTGGTATTTACTGACGGGAAAGAGTTCGCAAAGTCAATGTTGCCGCCAGTTTCATTCGCCGCAATCCTGGTGCATTCTTCGTCTTAGCTCATGGTTGGCCGGTTACGCCCGCGTGTAATGAATTTAGGACGCGTCAGTTATGATAATGAGAGGGGAAACAGCAAATATCAATCTAGGAGTATTCGTCTCTGGCTGAAGGGAGTCCGGAGGGGTTGCGATAACCGGATTCAGCGGTGCTGCTACGGTGGCTTGCTCATTTTGAACCCAACACTCTACAAGGCCCATCACTGAGATTAGAAAATCTCATTTAGGGTAGTTGTAGGAAAAGCGGATAAAATTCTTCCGGCTTTCTTTATTTCCTGTTTGGCTGTGTCATGCGGTGAATCGGGAAGTCTCGACGGCACCTTGGCTAGTTGAAGTTAAACCCGATTCTCAACCTATTTGCGGACTCTCGGAGAAAATGGGAAAGGGAAAAAAGAGTCGCAACTGGGGAAGGGCTGACGGGGGAGGGGGAAGGGGGGGGGGTCACGACGCTCCTATGCTATCGCCGCTAATTGTGTGCGCGGAACGGCGATGAGGCACGGTTGAGCGGTTGCTGCGCTTCGATGGAGCCACGCCGAAAAGTATCACCACCAGTGCCGAGGTCGCCGACACCGGTGCCAATGCATGCGTTCGAAACGGATCCGAAACCGACGTCAGGTTTTTCCGCATACAGTGTGACACGAGAGTCTTTCACTTCGGCGATTTCATAAGACCGCCACTTCTCACGCGGGAAGCAGTACTAGGCAACCTCTTAAAATGTTTGATTTCTTTTTCTGAGTCTCGGTTCTCTTGACATCTTTGCAGTTGTTAGGCGCGTCTAATTAGGGAGAATGAGAAGAAATTATATCGCAGGATAACGTAGAAATTCTTCCCCCGTTTTGAACGTAACCTCCACTACGTACTTTTTAAGAAATAAAAACTGCCCGAGAAGCACACGTGTTCGCTTCTTAAGTAGCTCAGTGGTGCAAAACGAATAGGGCGTCATCACAACACAGCAATGCATGCAATGCTCTGTAGTTGCCGTAGTATCACCAAGGCGTCTTTGTAGCCGAAGTTCCCGGTTCGCTGTGTGGTGCACGGTATTTTGGGGTTTATTAAGAAAGACTAGTCTATCTAGTTCTTTTGATTTGCATGAGTAATTTCTAAACGAGGGGAGGAATTCTCCAACTTCCTAGCCCCAGGATATATGAGGGGATCTTTGAAAGTACGCTTAAAGTTTCTACACACCCTTGAGTGCCAAGTTTAGAAATATGCCGCGTTATTTAACATACACCTCGCGGAAAGAATGTGCACTTCGATATTTTAGCTTTTTTATGCTGGTGTTTAAGCTCGATAGCACTTATATAAAACCAAATTATATTAAGTCAAAAACAACATTGTTGAATTTGCTTTTATGACCGGAAATTTTCCATGAAACATTACACATTTTAGAAACATTCATTTGCGGTTCTAGTTAAAAACTGTTCACACAAATTCTATAATATTTCTAAAACCCAGAAAATGTTTCGCGTTGTTTGTGCATCGAAAGGCTACTCTTTAAACTGCCTTCAAAAGTGATTTCAGTATTTTTGGAAATTTGGCGGGCGAAGTGAGGTGGGTAGGTGTTTTCATCAATCCTAATATATCCTCTAATGTCTGTTGATTATGAAATCCGTGTTTTGCGATGGTTATATTATTCAAACACTTCCTGAGAAGAGATGAAAAATGGTCTTCTTAAAGCGAATAAATTGAACCACTGATGCCGCTGGTGTCCAGTTTACACAAATGCGGAAGCAAACTTTACACAAGATTACCAGCGATGATGACGACAACGAAGCCATCGGCGCCTCAAGAAAACGGTTCCGCGGTCGGTCGAACCTCGCGGGTCCCCGATTAGGGGGAAGGGCCGCGGTTATGCGATTTCGACACCGACACGCTCGAAGCCCGTTTGGGATATTGGGCTTTGGTTTGGCTCAGGTTGCGTGGGAGAAGGTTCGCGGTTTTAGTCATCTTCCCTTGGGCACTGAAGTGAATTTGTCAAGCTCCCGTTTTGCTTGCACTGGTAAAAACTGGCTCAAATTAAAACCACTATTCTCGTTATCCGGGTTCAAATCGGTAATATTTTTACAAAGCGCGAAAGAAGAAAACATATGCCGGTTTGCGGCGGCCGACCCAACTAAGGTGTCGCTGAGCTTGAATTTCCCCTGCAAATTGATGTACTAGATCTGTATGCCTCAGCAGCGACACGCTGTTATAGGATCACGAAGGCATTGTCCTGCACAAGTATTGCAAAGTGCGTGCATCCCGCCCAAAAGATGGAAGAACGTTAGTCATTTCAGAGTGCCACGATGGTTGTGACATTGGCGTCAACTGCTTTTGAGAAGTTCGCCGCCATTACCGGTGAATCGGCACTGACCATGCGCTGCGTCGTCTGCGGTATAGCTTCTTCGTCGGATCCCTACAAGGCGTGCGGCATGTCAGAATGGGTTCACTAATTGTTGCGTCACGGCTACACTAGGTCATATCGCCCGCTGCAGCCTTTCCGCCTGCCGGTATCGCGCTGCTCAGCACATTAATTCACATGACTTGTAACTGCTACCAATGTGCGAAAATATGAAAACGGCGCTTTGTTTACACGCGCACTGGCTTTGAAGGCAGCGATGTCCATATTCTATCGTGGTATTTACTGACGGGAAAGAGTTCGCAAAGTCAATGTTGCCGCCAGTTTCATTCGCCGCAATCCTGGTGCATTCTTCGTCTTAGCTCATGGTTGGCCGTTTACGCCCGCGTGTAATGAATTTAGGACGCGTCAGTTATGATAATGAGAGGGGAAACAGCAAATATCAATCTAGGAGTATTCGTCTCTGGCTGAAGGGAGTCCGGAGGGGTTGCGATAACCGGATTCAGCGGTGCTGCTACGGTGGCTTGCTCATTTTGAACCCAACACTCTACAAGGCCCATCACTGAGATTAGAAAATCTCATTTAGGGTAGTTGTAGGAAAAGCGGATAAAATTCTTCCGGCTTTCTTTATTTCCTGTTTGGCTGTGTGGTGCGGTGAATCGGGAAGTCTCGACGGCACCTTGGCTAGTTGAAGTTAAACCCGATTCTCAACCTATTTGCGGACTCTCGGAGAAAATGGGAAAGGGAAAAAAGAGTCGCAACTGGGGAAGGGCTGAGGGGGGAGGGGGAAGGGGGGGGGGGGGGGGGGGGTCACGACGCTCCTATGCTATCGCCGCTAATTGTGTGCGCGGAACGGCGATGAGGCACGGTTGAGCGGTTGCTGCGCTTCGATGGAGCCACGCCGAAAAGTATCACCACCAGTGCCGAGGTCGCCGACACCGGTGCCAATGCATGCGTTCGAAACGGATCCGAAACCGACGTCAGGTTTTTCCGCATACAGTGTGACACGAGAGTCTTTCACTTCGGCGATTTCATAAGACCGCCACTTCTCACGCGGGAAGCAGTACTAGGCAACCTCTTAAAATGTTTGATTTCTTTTTCTGAGTCTCGGTTCTCTTGACATCTTTGCAGTTGTTAGGCGCGTCTAATTAGGGAGAATGAGAAGAAATTATATCGCAGGATAACGTAGAAATTCTTCCCCCGTTTTGAACGTAACCTCCACTACGTACTTTTTAAGAAATAAAAACTGCCCGAGAAGCACACGTGTTCGCTTCTTAAGTAGCTCAGTGGTGCAAAACGAATAGGGCGTCATCACAACACAGCAATGCATGCAATGCTCTGTAGTTGCCGTAGTATCACCAAGGCGTCTTTGTAGCCGAAGTTCCCGGTTCGCTGTGTGGTGCACGGTATTTTGGGGTTTATTAAGAAAGACTAGTCTATCTAGTTCTTTTGATTTGCATGAGTAATTTCTAAACGAGGGGAGGAATTCTACAACTTCCTAGCCCCAGGATATATGAGGGGATCTTTGAAAGTACGCTTAAAGTTTCTACACACCCTTGAGTGCCAAGTTTAGAAATATGCCGCGTTATTTAACATACACCTCGCGGAAAGAATGTGCACTTCGATATTTTAGCTTTTTTATGCTGGTGTTTAAGCTCGATAGCACTTATATAAAACCAAATTATATTAAGTCAAAAACAACATTGTTGAATTTGCTTTTATGACCGGAAATTTTCCATGAAACATTACACATTTTAGAAACATTCATTTGCGGTTCTAGTTAAAAACTGTTCACACAAATTCTATAATATTTCTAAAACCCAGAAAATGTTTCGCGTTGTTTGTGCATCGAAAGGCTACTCTTTAAACTGCCTTCAAAAGTGATTTCAGTATTTTTGGAAATTTATGGCGGGCGAAGTGAGGTGGGTAGCGTGTTTTCATCAATCCTAATATATCCTCTATATGTCTGTTGATTATGAAATCCGTGTTTTGCGCATGGTTATTATTATTCAAACACTTCCTGAGAAGAGATGGAAAAACTGTGTCTTCTTTAAAGCGAATAATTGAATGCCTTACTGATGCCGCTGGTCGTCCACGTTCACACAAACTGCAGGGAAGCAAACTTTACACAACGAGTTTCACCAAGCGATGATGACGACAAGCGAAGCCACATCGAGCGCCTCAAGAAAGAAGCGGTTCCCGCGGTCGGAATCGAACCTCGCGGGTCCCTCGCATTAGGAAGCCGACGTATATGCGATTTCGACATTCCGACACGCTCGAAGCAGTTTGGATATTGAGCTTTGAGTTTGGCTCAGGTTGCGTGGGAGAAGGGTTCGCGTTTTAGTCATCTTCCCCTTAAAGGGACACTGAAGTGAATTTGTCAAGCTCCCGTTTTTGCTTGCACTGTGTAGACTGGCTCAAATTAACACACTATTCATCGTTTATCCGGTTGACAAATTGGTAATTATTTTCCCAAAAGCGCGAAAGAAGAAAAACTACTATGCGCGGTTTGCGGCGGCCGCACCAACTAAAGGCTGTGACGTCAGGAGGGGGGGCACCGTGATTGGATGATGCCCAAGGTTAGCAATCAAAAGTTTCGGTTTCGGTTCTGTAAAACAGCATGCTTGACATCTGATGGCGTTGTTGGATGGGCATTCTCGATTTCTCAATTATCGCCGTACCGCGCTTCTGCCATGTTGTCGGCTGTCAAATGTCTAAGATAAAGCTCCCAGGGCGGCTTGGAATCGTAGAAATCACTAGACGAGGCCTACGCAGTGGATGAGCGCCCCCCGCGTCACCGTAGACTCTCAATGCCATGCGCTTTTCCCGCATATTCGGAGCTTGCCTCACTCATGCCCGTTCGTAAAAAGCTAGTTCGCACCAGGCCAAGGGTGTGCTGATTCAGGCCTGGGCCCACTGCCCGCAAGCAGTCGGTGCTTGTGGCAACAGCACGCCAACGAGAACTGCTAGCGCGTCATTGTCAGTATGCGCGCGTTCTGCGATCTCGCTCGGGAGCAGTGAACGTTACGGCCCAAAAAAGGTGAACTCAGTTCAGAAAACATCGGCCGCATACAAAAAAATCAACTTACAAAAAAAAAAAAACACATGTACCCTCGGGGATTAAACTTGCGACTTTCAAAACAAATTCCAGCGCCTCAGACGCTAGGCCACGAGCCGGCGGTGGCCGGGTGGATATACAAGGTTAATAATGTATGACCAGTTTACACTTTTATTTATTTTAAGCATTTTTAAGTACTTTATGTGACTATTTGTTGTATATCACTCCTGCAGTAAGTGTCCCCAAACTTCCACAATATCTCACGTCTAGAATTGCATTTTTTGACGGAAAAGCGTTCGCAGATGTGCGGTCGTGCTGCTGACCGCTGTGCTTGTTTACCCCGCGCAAAAAGTGCTTCCTGCTCCCTAGTTTTTCGCTGTACGGTAAAAGTTTCAGGTGATTTTATTTTCTTAGTACCTATATTGACTTCGCTGGACTCTTCTCCCGCCTTCAATTGGCCTTAGATTTTCCCACTAGCGTAAAGTCAGCGAAGCGTCGCATGTGCCTTGGCAGCGCTTGTGTGGAGCGACCCGGACTCTGAGTTGACACAGTGTACAAACTAACAAAATAAAGGGAAAAGGGACATTTTTTCATTCACAAAGGTGTTGTGGCTTAGTTTCAATTTAGCGAGCGAATAGCGACGACCCGTCGGCGGCCCGGGGGACGAAACGCTGGGCCGACTGACTCGATCGGTAGGTCGGCTGGTCGGCGAACCGTGCAGTAGCGCAGCCATTTTCCAGCTCATCTCCTGCTGACGTCACACGAAAAAGCCACAGAAAATGGGCGAGCGTAAGAGAGGAGGACAGCATTTTCGAATTGATTTTTCTACTAAATAAATTCGCGTAAACGCGGCCAGAGTGGTCGAAACAATGCCTACGGACTCCGAACTCAATTTGCGCTGTAAACCCCCCAAAGTTTTCAAATCACTTCAGTGTCCTTTTAAAAGGGAGAGAGAGAGAGAGAGAGAGAGAGAGAACTTTGTTTTATTGAGAACTCCGTGCGCTTTTTGCATTGCGCTTTCTTGGTTCCTCCGTTCAATTACGGACACAAAGTTGACTTTTAGTATCGTTGTGGTGTCGTGTTTGACGTTGGCGGCTGGCTTTTCCATGAAGTTATGTTGAGCAAGGCCAGAGTGAGCTCGTCGTTTTGGTCGACGTTTTCGTACGGCATCTGCAGGCTCGACTTATCGTCTCTAGCGGATGCTTTGCACGCCGAGCCTCTCGAAACGTGGCCTCTTCCTCGGCCGTGAGAACAATGCGGGGCCGGGCCATGTGGAGTCAATGGTCATCTACAGCCGTTTCCACATTCAAGTACTCAAGTCGCAGCTCTTCTGAGGTACAGAGCACATGCGCACGACGACACGAGGGCGTACGCTACGACGTGTCTTTCTCGTTCCGAGCAAGTGTTGCCACGCTACCGCAAACGCTAAAGTTTTTTTTTTTTTTTTTTGTGGCCAATGTTGGCCAATTTTCCTACGTGGCCATGCCTAGCTTGAGGAATGTGCGCTTGAGGCGCGTGTTCACGAGCGCTTGGCCTTTTCTTTGTATGTTTTAACTGCGGACATCATACAAAAATGATTTGCTCAACAGCTTCGCTTTCAAACAACGGAATGGTTAAAGATGTTTCCCGTAACAAGGTTTAAATGGTTACACCTGTTCTCACGAGCTCCCAATAATATTCAGGCATGCAAAGGTGCAAAATTTGTTTTTCCCAAGATATTTCCGGTACACACGTTTAAAAGAGTGTCATGATTAATAAAAGGTTCACCCCTTAACGAATCTAAATGAAAAGCAATTGATTTGGTGGTATCATTTCCAACGCCAAACTGCTGGGTACAGTAACTCAGAACGGTTGGCACTGAAAAGGACCTTCCTTGTGAACCGCAGTTCGGCCCGCGATATCTATTTTATATATGAGAAGCAGTCGTCTTGCCGAGTTCCCGGTTATGCTACCTATAGCCCAAAGAGTGCCAGAACTACGGCCATGAGCTAAGCATTTAGCTTATCACTTTCGGGAATGGTGGTCTGTCGCAATTAGCACTGAAAAAATGCAGGCAAGAACACCAATGAAAGCTCGGGGGAAGCTGGTGACCTTTTATAAAAATACGCTTTAAAATATCTTCGATAAAAAAGAATAATTGAGACATGGGCACCCGGAGGTAGCGATTAGAACCCGCCATCTACGGATCGAGCGTTCTAAGCATAGGCTAGTTGGGTATCCATCGTTGCAGCCAGATTACAGCGCGAAAATAGCAAGGATGCTCTTGGCATGTCTGTGGTCAATGAGCGCTGTAATTATGCGCGCCGTTCAGGGTAATATAGGCCCGCTTGAAGTCATCGACTACAAATACTTCGCAGGAATTCCATAGGTAATACAGGCTAGCGGATGTTACATGGTGCAATAACTGAATAATACTTATTAAAACCGTACAAAGACGTCTACCCTTTATATCTCTAATATTTTTTTTTCTCAAGTAGGCATTTAACACGTTTCTGTCTTTCTGAATGTTATCAAAAGAAGCGCTCATGTGGAAATACAAATTTCAGCGCATTGCGTCTCATATTTCTCATTGAATGATGCTGTATCAGCACATCAGTAAGGGATTTACCCAACTGGACCATGATAGAGTTGAGGCAAATCACGCCTAAGCGATCATATATATAAATGATCGATGGCGCGGGGCTCAGACGGACGCTAGCGACACCCCGACAAAGGCAAGTACGATTGAGGAGTCAGTGCGGCTGCCGCTTACTAGGGGATTTTAAAGTTACAAGGGAATGCGAATTTACACGCCAAAAAAAGAATAGCTCAACTGTTTGCAGCAGCAAAAGGGGAAAGTATCTGATAGTTAGGAAAGACCTCAGGTTACTTTCTCGTACCTACTGCGTTGGAAGTATGCAAGAGAGAACGTAGCGGGAATATGCTGCGTCCTTGCCCGTCTATATCAAATGACCGATAACATTGGCAAAGTGTGTAAACACAACTTCGGCTCTACTCTGTCAATTTTTATCATCATCATCATCATCACCAGCCTATCTACGCCCACTGCAGGGCAAAAGCCCCTCCCCTTAATCTCTAATGATCCTGCTACTGTGCTAACTGCGACCAATTTATCGCCGCAAACTTCTTGATCTCATCTGCACATCTAACGTTCTGCCGTCCCCTACCACGCTTGCATTCTCTAGGGATCCACTGTGTTACCCTTAATGATCAAGGGATATCTTGCCCTCGCATTACATGCCCTGCCCATGTCCATTTCTTCTTTGTAACTTCTACAATATGTCCTTAACACGCGTTTGTTCCCTGGTCCGCTCCGCTCTCTTCTTGTCCCTTAATGTTACACCTATCACCTTCCGTTCCATTGCTCGCTGAGTAGTCCCTAATTTAAGTTGAACCCTCTTAGAGAGCCTCCAAGTTTCTGCCGCGTAGGTGAGTACCCGTAAGATGCAGCTGTCATACACTTTCTTCTTGAGGGAAAATGGTAGGCTGCCATTCATTATCTGAGAATGCCTACCGTATGCACTCCACCCCATTCTTGTCCTTATAAATATCTCTGCCCCATGGTATGGATCCGGGGTCACAACTTGGCCTAAGTAGATATATTCGCTTACCACTTTCACTGCCTCGTCACCTATATCAAACCGCTGTGCTGCCCCGAGGTTATTGATCATTACTCTAGTTTTCTACATATTAATTTTCAGGCCCACGGTTCTACTCTGTTTGTCCTGTGCAGTAAGCATGTTTTGCAATTCGTCCCCCGAGTTACTTAGCAAGGCAACGTCATCGGCAAAATCTGAGGTTACTGAGGTATTCTCCATTAACAATTACTACCACCTGTCACCAATCCAATGTTCTGAATACTTCTGGTAAACATGCTGTGAATAACATTGGAGAGATTGTGTTTACGGGAGTTTTACGCCGAGAAGCTCAGACGCAGGGGAGCACGGGGAGCTGAAGTGGGGAGCACAGACGGCGATTTCGGGCTAAAGCCGCCGAGTTCGCGAAGCCAAAAAGCTGCGAACAAAACGGTCCGGGCCTGCCAGACATGGAGAACTTTTAGCGGCAAGTGCAGAAATAAATGTGAGGCGCAAGAGCCTGTCTCTGACGAAGGGAAAGCTCTGCGGTTTCTCCTGGTCTGCCAGCTCTGCGGTTTCTCCAGCCTTGCACCAGTAATACAAGCTGCACCATTCTTTTTGTTCTAGCGCATATAAAGACTGAAAAAATTATGGCTTACCGCATATTTCCTCCCTATATGTTTTAAAACACGCAACGCTATTGATAATTGTAACCATGTGGCCACAATGAAACTAAGCGAAAAAGCAAACAAAAACAAGAAGAGCTATTTGCACTAACCCGTTCGCTAATGAGTGACAACGAGTTAGCATTCGTTATTTGACGCTGTGTTTTGTGGGGTGTAGCCAAGTTGTTATTCGATGCGAGCCCACATATTTCTAGTTCTTCCGAATATGCTGGCAAAAACTACATACTTTAAAGATATAGGATATCACAACTGCGTATCGAATGCGGATAGGGGAACCATTCAGTTTGTATCTAAAGTTTCGAATATTAGCTCAAGCCGGTTCTTCACCCTGTAGAACAATTAGGTTACGGCTCTTGCTCAAGCGAATCCTAGCTCTAGCCCTCCCCAACTGCGCGAGTAACATTTTGTGAAGCACAAGGCACGCACGCAATTAGCTCAGGACGCGGGCAGGTATTCGCGACCCGATGGCGGCTATCAACTCCACAACTAACGTTGCGGAGGCAAGTGATCGACGGTAGCGCACGTTTCCGTTATGATCCCCTGAGAATGCCCCAAGTGGTTGCTGTCGCGTAATGGCTCTCGCAGCCATCAGCAACCGTGTGTATTACATCAATCTACAGCTTCTTTCTTTTCCCACGCCATAACCCTCCGCCTTGCGGCTATGATGAGTGGAGTTCCTGTGTAAACAAGTAAATATTTCGCGTGAAACAGTGCCTTTCCGCCCGCTTGCTTTTCTTGTCTTTATAAAGAAAGGTTCTGCGTATAATGAAACAGACTATTTCCTGTGAATTAATGACAGCCGGGCGTGCTGCGAATTATCGGAAAAGGAATTTGGCCAGGTAAGCAGTGCTTTAAACATTTAAAAATTAAAAAAAAACACTTAACAAACACAAAATAGGCAAATACTTAAACTGGGTAAAATGTCAGGTAAACACTACTTTAAAAACGGCTTTAAGGCCGAATAGTGGACTCATTTCTAATGAAGGAAATGACTACAGTATTATTATTCCTCAAATGACGGTATCCATTGTCAAGGTGTCCCGTCCCGCGACTTCGTGATCAGTGTCAGTTTTTAATTGGTGTCGTGCATTTCCCTAACCAGATGGGCTTCCCACCAACACTTGATTTTATTGTCTGTGGTATGACACATGCTTAATGCTCGGAGGCAGACAGAGAGAGAAAGGAAAAGGGGCAGGGAAACGACTTTGTAAAAAAGACTGCACTCCGCAGACTTTCCGCTTCTAGACACAATATAGCTGCTAAACGACAATCCTTTCTGAAAGCCAGGGTGCAAGCAGTTTCGATTCTTCGTCCCTTCAATGTCGCTCAACAACGCCACTTTGCTAAAAGGGTTTTTGTAAGAACTCCTTTAGGAAAAACCGTGCTAAGAAGATTACCACGCGGCAAGCGAATATATGACAGTCAAGCTAGTCGCTTTAAAAGCGAAGCGAGGACGGAGATTCGTTGAAGCAGCAAAGCTTCCTGCAAACAACGTCTAACTGGTCTGAAAATCGCAGGGACAAGAAAAACAAGGCGTTGTTCAATAAAAGCGGGTGGACGCGGTGGTTGCTTCACGCGAATAGATCTTTGAGGGCTTTGTGGAAGCTCTTAAAACAATCCTCCCACGTGTGACAGTACGGCAACTTTTCTTGTAGCTGTACTACGTTACAGAGCAATAAGTTTGCATCAAAACGAGTTGGTTGTTCGTAAAGGATCAGCCAGGCCTCCCCCGCGGAATGTGAAGCATGGGCGAACGAGGCTTTGTACTGCGCGCCAAAAAGGCAAAGTGGAGGCGATGGTTTCCCTGCCCTTTCTCCTTACCCTGTCTGCCGGAGTCCTTGCTAAGGCATGTGGAACAAAGCTTTCGCGTCTCACTTTTCTTCCAGTGCACAGATGGCTCACGTCCCAGTTGTTACCGCAAGGACCCAACTGCAGCGTTGCCTCCAGCTGGTCAGTAAGCCTCCTCTGTGGTGACGCCGACTCCGGCCAAGCGGGATGCAGAGGCTCGCGAGGTGGACGCAAGGATCGCGCCCGTCCTGCCGACAGCGTCTGGACAAGGGGCAGAGCCCCGCGTGGTGCCATCTTGTGTAGGAGGACCAGTCCTACTGGCAGAAAAACGAGTGTCGCCAAACTTGACACGACTGGGTCAAATAAGCTCGAGAACAATGTCAGCTGATAAATTGAACAGGCACTACATACATACGTACATACATACATACATACATACATACATACATACATACATACATACATACATACATACATACACACACATACATACATACATACATACATACATACATACATACATACATACATACATACATACATACATACATACATACATACATACATACATACATACATACATACATAAACAAATACATACACTTTGCGATCAAAAGCAGCCTAAAAAGCGTTATGTGCTAGGAAGCTTCGAGAATGCCTGATCCCCCCTTAATATTTAGAAGAACCCCTCTGATCAGTAAAATAATCGAAATGAAGGAGGTTCGCTAAAATTATTTTCAACGTCCCCGGTCTTAGGAGCACACGAAAGGTCTCAATGAAGTTTTAAAGAAATCCATTTCCGAATATACGTCCAGATGCTCTGCTCTGGCGTACCTAGTTCTAGACGTGCGGAGCGCCAGCTGCGTCACTCTTCGCAAATTAAACAACAACAAATATTAAATCCGGTTCACTTAATGTGAAAGCTGTCGGAAGTGCACAGCAGTGATTCGCCATAATGGGCTGCAGCACCGTTATGCGCTCACTGCTGCCACCCAATGCATTTCAAATTTCCCGCCTTCGCAGTGCTCGCTAGTCCCATGCCTGAAACTGCGCCAGCAAGAGTTCGTTTTTTTTTAAATGCAGAGCATTTCAGTAACGCCGATGTCACTCGCGTTGACGTCCGTATCGTTCCACGGCCCCTCCCCCTACACTATATAAAAAAAACTATCCGGCGCCTGGTTTCGATCCCGACCCTGCGGGCGGAACGCAATGTACATGGTGCGCTTGTGCTTGCTTTAATTTCGTATGCTAGAGCTGTTTTGCGTCAATTTCGAACGCGGATTTTTTTCTTGCGCGGCTGGAGCCTTTCTGCGGCATTTCCAACGTGCCATTTCTTTCTTGCGCAGCCGCTTTTTTCGCTTACTATCGCAAGAACCAAACCAACGAGCGTTCCTAACTAAATGAACGCGGAGGCTGCCGGTTATATACGTAGATTTTGTCTGAAATGTACCTGAAGTTTTTTTTTTTTTTTTCGCTAAACAACGGGGAGATGTATGACAAGCGCCAGCGGTTAACGAGGTTTGAACGGTTATGGCTACTTAAACCGGGTGGTTTTGGAAGCCTCAACGAGACTCCATGATGCCGGTACAGAAGGCTCTACTTGGGTCCGTTATTTCGATGCGCGGCCTGGTTCCGGCAGTCGCATCGACCGTTAGTGAGCTAAGGACGACAAGGCGAGCCCATAAAGTTCTTTGCACTTAAAACAGCGTCAGACCTTGCGTTACCCGGTCTGCGAATCTTTTTAATGCTCATCGCCAATATCCTCCAGTCAAACTCTTCACAACATTGCCGAGAAATGACCTGCCACTTGTAAGGTCATCCGGTGGCACTTCTAAAACTTTTCTTCCTTCACAATCGATCTATAGTTCCGTTTATTTCTCTCACTTTTCAAACGAGGTTGTTTTGCCGTGCGTCCCAGCTCTCAGGCTGTATTGTCCAAGCATATTTCTCTTCCAGTCGAGCCGAGAAATGATAGGTTGTCAATAAATTTACTCTAAGCTCCCGGAAAGTTTCGAGGGAGGAGTTTACTCCGAGAGCATCCGTCTTCCATTGATTATCCCACTCTGCGAAGTCTCATTATCAACAGTCCTGGACGGATTCGAGATTTCTATATAGCGACGTTTCACGCAAAATAGTAACCATTTAGGTATGGTGAAACTTCTTGACTTTTGTTTTTTGTGTTTTGATTTATGTGACCGGTGTCTTAACGAATTTCCCCCAAGAGTTTAACGTTGTTTTGATCACCCAGCAGTTCAGGCTAGTGGCATATCACGTTAAGTTAACTTACTTGAAGTTTTCTCTGTTTTTGTAATATAGGATAAAGGTTTTCGTGTTGATTGTTAACCATTTCAATTTGTTTTTGCTCTGGAAATCGCACATCAACATTTCACGCCACGTACATAACTCAAGAGAGGACTTAATGGGGTCGAAGAGCAACTGTTTTTGCTGCGGTGCGAATTCATTTCCCCAAAAGCGATAAAGTCATATTTAACCAGGTATTCTTTGAGTCTGCATCAAGAATTCTTGCTGCGAGAAGTTGATGCGCATAATTCAAGCTTTTCACGAGCTTATTTGTCCGCCACACTTGAAAACTGAAACATGCTTCCGTAATCATGGCGAGGAACGTAACTTCCGGATTTTAGACAATTACTCTCCGATCATTTCAGTTGTTAAAAGACGTTTTCTAGTTTACAGTTCCCTTTTGTGTACTGTGCACTTCATCCCTGTGACTCTCCTGTGATCATGAACCGCATCCTCTCATGCATTTACGGGAAAGAGCCATTAATGATTGTTTCATACGGGAGGGCGTCCCCGAGCCGAGCTCCGTCGCCTCCAGTCATGCGTGTGGTACCATGGTGAAGCGAGAGGCCAGCCAATGTTGCTGCCTTGAAGATGACGACAAGAACACGAAGGTAAACTTTAATTGTTTACTGCATGGCGAGAGATGAGCCGAAGCAAGACAAGAACAATGCCCCGACGGGTGAGGTAACAGCACAGGACTCGAGCAGAGTGACAGCATTCATTCGTTGCTCCAACAGGAATTAACTTCAGCGCTCAGGGGACAGCTGGCCCGGATCGTGTGATGAACAAGGTACTCAAGCATCTGCACGAGCCGTCGCTCGCCAGCCTGACGGCCCTGTTCAACAGGTGCTGGAAGGAGGGGATGCTACCCAAGTGCTCGAACACGGCGAAGACGATCTTGATATCCAAGCCGGGCAAGCCCCCGGGCATCGAGAATCTGCGCCCGATCTCTCTGACATCCGGCGTGGGGAAGGTGCTGGAATACGTCCTCATTAACAGGCGGCAGGCGTATTTAGAGAAGAACTATTTGTACCCCCACTCGATGATCGGAATCAGGAGCAAGCTGAGCACCCAATACGCCATGTTATAGATCAAGACAGAGGTCATAGACAACGCGACGAAGGACAACCAGGCGATAGTGGGACTGGACCTGCAGAGTGCTTTCGACAAGGTGAAGTACTCGGCCATCCTGTCACAAATCAGCTCCCTGCGAATGGGGGAGCGCACGTACAGCTACGTGCGCGACTTCCTCTAGGGACGCACAGCCAATATTCAAGCGGGAGACCACTCTCTGGACGAGTGGAAGGCAGGAAGCGTGCGCACACCCCAGGGGCTCGGTGATATCGCCGCTGCTATTCAACCTTGTTATGATCGGAGTCGAGAGACGCTTGGAAGCCATACCCGAGGTCTGTCACACCATATACGCGGACGACCTCACGCTGTGAGTGCCGGGCGGATGCGACGGCCACGTTGAGTCTTCCCTGCAACAGGCGGTGGATGCCATAGAAGACCAATTGAGGGCATGGGACTGATCTGTTCCCCGAATAAGTCGGAGTTACTGATAATCCCGCCGAAATGCAGACCCGAGCAGGAGAGCGACATGAGCCTGCGCTACGAGCAACGGGCAGACGATCCCGGAGGTAGCCAAGATCAGAGTGCTGGGTTTCCAGATCGAGCGCAACCACCGGAACAACGACACGGTCACCTGACTGGTAGGCAAGGTAGCGGCCGCAACGCAGCTGATCAAGCGAGTGCCGAACAGAAGATACGGGATGAGGGAGGACAGCCTGCTCAGACTGATCCAGTCCTTCGCGATAAGTCACGTCGCCTACGAGGCGTCTTTCCACAACTGGTTGCTTCAGGAGCGCAACCGCCTGAAGCTGCCATGAGGAAGGCGTACAAGGCAGCCATAGGCGTGCTCGACAGCGCGAGCACGGAGAAGCTCTTCGACCTCGGTATACATAACACGCTGGAGGAGATCACGGAAGCTCAGCGGGTCGGCCGGGTAGAGCGGCTCAAGGGTTCGCGAACGGGGAGGACCATTCTCGCCCGGCTCGGAATGGAGACGGCGTCCGCACCTCAGAGCCTCGGCAAGCAGGAAGAGCGCGACATCCCGGCGGCAGTCCGAAATGCCGTCCGAGTGTACTTGTTATCCGAAAGAACATGGATCCGACCCACAACGCGGACAGGAGACCGGCCAGAGCGAAGGCTGTGTTGGAACAGCACCTGAACGTTCCGAGCACCAGATTCGTCGACGCCGTGGAGTACGGTGACCGCCGGTGCTTCGCGGCGGTGGTGATAGACGGAAAGACGGGAGTCACGGTGAGCGTGCGGAAGAGCTGGTCATCGTCCTCGCCATTGCGGACCCAGAGACGACCACGTTACTTAGCGACTCAAAGAGTGCGGTACGCAATTTCTCCAAGGGTTGGCTGTGCTGTCAAGCAGTGCGGGTGCTCGAGCTGGTGAACTTCGATTGACGCAAGGTGACAATCAAGTGGTTCCCCGCCCACGTTGGGAACAAGGTATCAGAACTCGCCACCAACCACAACGAGACGGCGAACGCAGTCGCGCGAGGATTAGCTGGCAGAGCGGCAGCAGTGGAACCATCTGCAAAGTGGTGGACCGAGACGAAGGACAGGTACGATACCTTTCAGGGTATCACCAATTATTATCACCAAGTATCACCAATTATACACGTTCAGACCGCTGGAGACGAATTCACTGATGACCCCGGTCGCCATGAAACACATACAGCCAGAACTCTATGCATACGACACGTGCGTGTTGTGTGAGAATGCTAGGTTCTCGACCACCCACTTGCTGTGAGACTGTGAAGTGCGACCGAACGAGGCGGAAACCAGGACAGACCTTCCGCCGTGGATCCAAAAAGCAGTGCGCAGTTATGACAAGAAAACCCAACTATCAGCCGTCCAGCAGGTCCTGGCGGCCCTCGAAAAGCAGCACCGGAGCGAAAGCTGCAGGGCGACGCCCTCCCTTACGGGGCAGCGGCGTCCAACCCTGTAGCGAGTAGAGAAGGGGTGGTCCGAGTAGGGGTGACGTCGGGATCGACGAGTGGCTACGTCCTGGTGCAGTGTACACAATGTGTCTGTTGCAGGCATTCGACAGTCTTTCTTCTTTTCTTCCTTAGGGGCTCTTATTTATACCCAAAGCGCTAACGGTAAAACAAGCGTCCCCTCTTGTTTTTGCACACGGCGCTACACGCTACAGGCACACACAACGCTCTTTCCAGAGTTCGTGAGGAGTCGGTAGTAGTGGCCCACGCTGAGCCCACGCATGGGCCACGTACTTCGGACATGTAGCCACACGTCGAATCACGCAGACATCGAGGCACCAGCGGTCCAACCTTTCCCAGGCGCGTTGCGGCGTGTTGGGATCCGTTGGCTGTGGCTGCAAGCCTGGGTCACCGACACAAAGGCGCCCACTCAAAACGCGCACGTAGTGGAGGCTCCACCACAAAGTAGAAGAGCCCTGTACGAAGCGTGCAACACAGCGGCGCCCTCATTCGTAACAAGGTGTAATTGATGATTGTTATAACGACGACGACAATTATTATTATTATTATTATTAATATTACTTCAAATCGACAACGCTCCAATCCCACAGGTCAAAACTCTCCGCCTATTAGTACTTACGCTACAGCAAGACAGAGCGGGCATGGCAACGCTCCATAAACTGCAAACCACAATTCATCAAGTTCTACATCTCATACGCAGCATCACAAATCGCGACATGGCCTCAAAGAACAGGACACCATTAAAAATGTGCAAGCATTAATAACGAGTAGAATTACGTATGGAACGCCATATCTCGCCCTGAATAATAACGAAAAAGAAAAACTTAAAGGGACACTGAAGTGATATGTAAACATTGCGGGATTACTAGCGCAAATTGTAGTCCGGAGTCCCCAGGCCATGTTTCGACCACTCTAGGCGCGTTTACGCGATTTTATTTAGTAGAAAAACTAATTTGAAAACGCTGTCCTCCTCTCTTTACGCTCGCCCATTTTCTGTGGCGTTTTCGTGTGACGTCAGGAGGGGATGAGCTGGCAATTGGCTGCGCCACGGCTGCGCTACTGCACGGCTCCCCGGCCGACAGAGTCAGTCGGCCCAGCGTTTCGTCCGCCGGCCGCCGGCGGGTCGTCGCAATCAAGGAGGTTAAAAAAAAATTGCTTGGTCGCAATTCGTTCGCTTAGTTGAAACGAAGCCAGGACACGTTTGTGAATGGAAGAATGTGCCTTTCTTTACTTGGTTTGTTTGTACACTGTATCTAGCTCCAAGTCAAGGTCGCTTCACACAAGCGCTGCACATGCGACGCTTCGCTGACTGGTACGCCAGTAGGAAAATATAAGGCCTCTTGAAGGCGGGAGAAGAGTCAGCGAAGTCAATATAGGTACTAAGCAAATAAAATCAACTGATATTTTTACCGTACAGCGTAAAACTATGGCGCGGGAAGCACTTTTTTTGCGCTGGGCGAACAAGCACAGCGGTCAGCAGCACGACTACGCATCTGCGAACGCTTTTCCGTCTACGAAATGCAATTGCTAGACGTGAGCTACTGTGGAAACTCGGGCGACGCTTACTGCACGATCGCAGTACAACAAATAGTCACCTAAGCGGCTTGAAATGCCAAAACTAAATAAAAGTGTAAACCGGTTGTACAATATATACCATATATTAGCAAAGCTTTAGCGTCCCGCTCCGTAGCCTAGCGGTCTGAGGCGCTCGGAATTCATTCGCAGATGTTTTGCGAGTCATGAGTTCGAATCCCCGCGGGTACGTGCTTTTTTTTTTTTTTTTTGTAAGTTAATTTTTTTGTTTTCCGCCGATGTTTTCTATATTGAGTTCACCTTTTTTGGGGCCGCAACGTTCATGGCTACACGAACTAGTTCACAAAACGCGCGCAGGCTGGCACTGGCGCGCTAGCGAGTTCTCGTTGGCGTGCTGTTGCCATAAGCACCGACTGCTTGCAGGCAGTGGGCACAGGCCAGAATGAACAGACCCTTGGCCTGGTGCGAACACGCTTTTTACGATACAGGCATGAGGGAGGCAAGCTCCAAATATGAGGGAAAAGCGCATGACATTTGGGCGTCTGCGGGTACGCGGAGGGCGTTCATGCACTGCGTAGGTCTCGGCTAGTGAATGCTACGACTACAAGCCGTCCTGGGAGGCTTATCTTGTGCATTTTACAGCCGACAACATGGGAGAAGCGCGGTACGATGATTACTGAGATATTGAGAATGCCCATCCAACAAAGCCATTGGTTATGTTTTACAGAACCGAAACCGAAACTTGTGTGATTGCTAACCTTGGGCATCGTCCAATCACGGCGCCCCTCCTCTCAACGTCACAGCCTTAGTTGGTGCGGCCGCCGCAAACCGCGCATGGTAGTTTTTCTTCTTTCGCGCTTTGTAAAATAATTACCGATTTGTCAACCGGATAAACGATGAAAAGTGTGCTAATTTGAGCCAGTCTACGCAGTGCAAGCAAAAACGGGAGCTTGACAAATTCACTTCAGTGTCCCTTTAATATCTTGATCCGAAAAGCCAACAAGTCTTCTCTCGGTTTACCCATCACTGCTTCTACAGAGAAATTATTGCAATTAGTCCTGCACAACACTTGGGAGGAACTGGCTGAAGCCCACAAAACTAGCCAAATGGAAGGCCTAAAACTCTCCAAGACTGGAAGACACACCCTACAAAGGCTGGGATACGAAGTCCCGAAAGACAACAGCGCTAAACAACGCATCTCTCTACGTGCTATAGAGAACATCACTGTCGCCCCGGTGCCAAAAAATATGCATCCGTTTCACAACAAAGCACGACGCAAGGCCTGCTCTTCATCAAGCCCCTGAACGTACTGCTTTACAAATTTACGCAAACTCTACGGCGGCCATACGTGATTTACGTCGAGTGAATAATAACTCGGCTATCTCGAGGGACATTCATGACATGCTGGATACGTACCCCTGCCCTCTGCGGCTCTCGTGGGTCCGGCGAAATACACTTTTCGCTCACATTGCGGCGGCTGTTGCCTACCACACTGCATTTGTTCCTCGACCATTGCCTTTACAAACATTACATACCCCAGCACAGTTTTTACAAAGAAAAGAAGATCTTCTTCGCGCCACACAAGCTCTAATTCCACCGTGTGGAACGGACCTCCCTAGCAGACTCGCTCGCTGGGAGGGAGGTCTTGCTGCGAAGACTTCGTGTTGGTGTAGCCCTCTCTCCCGCTGTTACCCGGTAGTGGCAACTACGCTACCATGCCCCGGTCGACCAGAACTGCCCCTTTTGCACGGCTCCTGCCGAAGATGCCGACACAGAACATTTGCTGTGGACGTGCCCTTCATTGCAAGCGGCCAGAACACGACACCTTTGAGGCACAGGCCTCCATCCTGGCAGACCACCTGACCTTCATCGGTGGATATGGGGACCCCGTCATCGCTCCCTCCTTGCGTTTCTTCGGGAGTTAACCTATACTTGTAGTATTGTATTTATGCCAACGGGCATACTATCGCAATTAAAAAAAAACGACGCAAGGCCAGAGTTCATTTCAAGCTCTTCGAACTGCATATGGGAAACGGCCTGACGTTAGGTACGCAGACGCATCACTATACACCAGTCGATCAGCCCAAGCCATCAGCATAGTCAATAATCAGGGTCTGGAGCTAGCTTCTGCTTCTATACCTACCAAGGACATCGACACCGCTGAAGAAGCGAGCCCTTGCCCTTGCAGCTATTACTGGCAAAGAACATGTAACCATCATATCAGACTCCCAGACAGCCTGTCGAAACTACCGAATTGGACTCATTTCATCAACAGCAGCAAAAATTCTATCGGCCCACCCTGATTTACCCGAAATGTTTATCATATGGACACCGGCTCATTCATCACTGGAAGGGAATGAGGCGGCTCATGCCGCAGCCCTTGCTCATACACACCGGGCTCCTCGTTCTGGGATGTCAACCAGTCCTTCCATAAGCCCAACACGAGAAATAATCCCCAGAAGGTACAATGACATCCTGGACCACTACCGCTTCGGACGAAGAACCCTTCCGCCGCCACATCCCAACATGTCTCGCGAAGACACAGTCATCTACAGACAGTTACAAACTAACACATTTCCACATGGTACATTACTACACTCAATGCATCCAACATTGTACACATACACTAGTAAATTCCGCATAGAGCCACGCACTCTCTACCACATGGTATGGGAGTGCCGCCACGCACCATCCCTAGCCCAAATCCTGATCCCTCATTTAAGCAGTGGGAGGGCCGGTTAACCAGCTCAAACCCGGATCACCAACAACATCTGGTAGACCGGGCGAGACAGGCTGCCAAGACCCAGGGCTTCCTGGACTAAGGAGGTCCCCCACCTGACAGTTAACATGGACATTGACTTCTCAATTAAATGTTTATTCCTCCTATTATTATTATTATTATTATTATTATTATTATTAATGCCCGATAAATATCATCCCCCTCTTTCCATTTCCTGTTGCCTTCCTACAATGCTCCACCGTTCCGTAAGTTCCAGCAATGCGCAACCTCGCTACGCTTTCGCCCGGGGAGATTACGTTGGGCTGTATGGCTACTTTTCTGCTGCCCCTTGGTCAACAGTCATTGACCACTCTGATGTCAATGAACAAGTTGACCGTTTTACTGAGATTGTGCTTTTGGGAATGAAGAAATACATCCCGCAATATTTACCAAAGAAGTTCCCACACTGGTTTTTTTCTGAATTGCGGGATGCCCGGAAACTCAAAGAACGTGCTCACAGAAAGATGGAGCGCTCTGGTGCGAGTCAGTTCGCTCAGTAGTTCGGGCGCCTACGTGCCCTATGCAAAATATTGCACAAGCGTGATCATGCTTTGTACCTGACGTCAGTAGAAGCTAAAGCAACTCATCAGCCGGGAGCCTTCTGGAAGTACATTCATTCTAGATCTAGTAAAACGAAAGAACCTATTCGTCTACTAGAGTCCAGCGGCGATGAGGTTGCAGATGCGGCCGACTGCTTTGCTCGTCAGTTTTCTTCTTTTTTTGGTCTTAGCGGTGGTAGTGATGACGGCAGTGTCCCTTGTCACCAGGGCGGTAACTCCGGTTGTTTCCAACTGGATGAGAACATCGTGCGGACCAGCATCGAACGGCTAAAGCCCTCGTTTTCTTCTGGGCCAGATGGTATTCCTGCTGCAATTCTAAAAACATATGGAAATATATTCGTTCGTGTGTTCACCTCAATATTTAATAACTGCCTCCGGTCTGGCACGTTCCCTCGCTCATGGAAAATGTCTTGTGTATTCCCTGTTTTCAAGTCAGGCCCAAAAACTGACCCCATGAACTATAGGCCAGTCTCACTCCTTTGTTCTGCCTCTAAAATATTCGAGTTATCTCTTCATACGGTCTTGTCTTTCTCACTTAAACACGTCCTCATTCCTAAACAACATGGCTTCCTGCGTGGTCGCTCAACTTCCACAAACTTCGCGTGCTTCATGGAGCAGGCTGTCCCAGCAATATTTGGTAGAAGCCAGCTTGACGCTGTCTACTGTGACATGAGCAAGGCCTTTGATGTGGTCAACCACTCGTTATTGCTTGCCAAGCTCATTCTGTTAGATGTTCACGCTTCTTTTGGGGGGTCTTATACGTTGGTATCTCCAGGAGCGATATTGCTATGTAAGTGGTAACGGTCAAACATCATTTAGGTACAAAGCAACCAGTGGTGTACCCCAGGGCTCCGTTCTGGGCCCCCTTGTTTTTTCCATTTTCATTTGCGATGTGGCCTCTGCCATTCAAAATTCTTCTTTCTTGTTGTATGCTGATGATATAAAAATCTTTAGAGAAGTGCGTAATGTTCAGGACTGTAATTCTCTTCGGGCTGATATCGTGTCATTCCATCGTTGGTGCACCAAAAACGAATTAATTTTGAACCCCTCAAAAACGAAAGTTGTTTCCTATAGTAGAAAAACTCAACAGCTGCAATACTCCTATAAAATAGCAAGCACTGCACTGCCGAGGGTGACCGAAATTCGGGACTTGGGAGTACTATTTGATTCTTCTCTGACTTTCTCTTCCTACGTTACACAAATTACCCGACGCTTTCTTCGATGTCTGGGTGCTGTTTGCAGGTATGCTAGAGAGTTTAAAACTCCTCTTCCTTTTTAAAGTTGTACTCGGCTCTCTGCTTACCTCTTCTCGAATATGGTTCTGTTGTTTGGAATGGAACTTGCAAGTCCAATAGTGACCGTATCGAAAGGGTTCAAAATAAGTTTCTTTCTATATTTAAGCGCCGTTTCCGTTATGTGCAAGAAGACGCAAACGGCAGCATGTCTTTTCTGAAAAGTATTCCTTCCCTTTGCTGTCGACGAATGCGAGCTGATATTATTTTTCTTTACAAATTTCTTTATGGTGATATTTTATGTGATGACTTGGTTGCACTCATGAATGTCAACTTGCCAAACAAACTTTTCCTACCATTTCGAACTTTCAGAACGACGCTCGTCCATCTGAAGAATACAATGTGCATATAATGAATATTCCGATCGTCTTGATACATTCTAGAGCTCTTTTTCTTTGTTCTCTAATGACTTGAAAACTGTTGTAACTTAAGTGCCTTTATGTCATTCCAAATTTATGTGCCGTATTTATTTTATGCAAATCATGTTCTTGCTTGTTTGTTTTTCACTTTTCCTGGTTTTGTGTTGCTTGAATTTCTGTACGTTTGAGTGTCCGTGCTTGTAACAATGAACTTTTTTGTCCATTTTGAAACTTCCCAATATTTTGTTACAAAACCTTCGTTTTTATGCGTATTATATATCTCTGTCATATTCATTGTGTAATTGCTTGTATATTTCCTATTTTTCACGTGCCTTGAACGTTTCGCTGGCCGAGTGTCTTGGCTTTCAACACTAGGCTTCCTGTTTTCCTTTTCTGTTTTTTTTGCTGCTTTGTTTTCTGACATTTCTGTAATATTTTTACTTTATTGTTTCTGTCATACATATGGTTTCGTGTGTTGTGTCGTCTCGATTTTCGTTTGTGTTTATGAATGTTTTGTATATGGTGTACCAGTACCAAGACCCTAGGGTTGTTCCTGGGCACCGAAAATATAGGTTGATTGATTGATTGATTGATTGATTGATTGATTGATTGATTGATTGATTGATTGATTGATTGATTGATTGATTGATTGATTGATTGATTGATTGATTGATTGATTGATTGTAGTGCTTTTTCGAATATTCCTGAGTAAACTTCCCTGCGCATTACAATCGGGGCCGCCAATCGCGCACCAATGTGTGTGTAATGACTGAAACGAAGTGTCAATTGCAGCAGCAAAAATATCTGCGGGCAACTTCTTGCTAAGTTATGCCCATTGAGGAGGATTTTCTTTCCTTCACGGGCACGCCAAAGTCTACTAATGTAATGTTGGGCGTATTGTTTTGAATTGTGTTGAGCTCGATTTTATGAGTAGTTCATGTCCATGGCGATGCTGCTAGCCGCTGTGGAGCCGAATTCGCCATTGAGTCCGATTCTAACGCGCACACAAATCTAAAGCCTGCATTGAGTAAAAAAGGGTGCGTGTTAGAATAGCTCCAATACGGTAATCAATTAAATTCGCCTCCGCTCCAATATTTTGGCTGCGCTACCCGCGCAGAAGACTTCAAGCGGCGGCAGCGAACTTGATCGCTCGGGCAAAGAACCCAAACTGTAAGCCTCCATAGCCGTATAGAAGGGTCGTGGAAGTAAAGCTCTATTCAGCCATTCAGCTACATAAGAATAGCACTTGCTGAACTTTGTGATCTATCAGCCTTGAAGCGGCGAGCTAGCGTTATAAGCCGCGTTCTCGCCGAACCAGCAGCAAACGGCCACGAGAGGGAGATAGAGAGGGAGAGGTCCTATCTAAACTCTCGGGATACACGAGCTACCACTACGTCAAGAGGGTTCAGTACCCTCGCGCATCGAAATATTCCTGCAAAGCAGATATCGCTTCAATGTGAGGGGCCGGACTACGTTTTTCTTGAGATCCTGCCCTCAACCGCTAAGCAGGAGCAAAAAGAAGCAAAACGGCTCCCTACGCAAGCTTTTTTTTAACACTGGAGCCGTGTATATGTACAATAATTTAACGGACCGTGACGTGAACATGCCGTTCCTGCGAGAATTCGCTAAGGGATTGGCCGCACGTTGAAAATTTTAAAATAACGAAATCAATAAAGGGTATCCTCGCATTACTCATTCCGAATGTTTGCAGATAACAAGGAGTGCACGATTATTGACATCACACAAAGGGCCAGTCACGAACGCAGACAGGCTTTTAATGATTCAAACCCAGATTCCCTAATACTGCTTAGGCTGACAAGATGAAGAAGGCGAAGAACAAATCGTCTCAGCTTCAGCAGCGAACGCCTCGCCGCAATTGTCTTGCTTCCGCTGACCCCACGCCACTGTTAACGACCTTCAACAATCACAAGAAGCACAAGATACTTCAAGCATGCCAGTCAAGACAAAACCCCACCACCATCAGTCCCCTCGCCGCGCCAGTACAGAACGTGAGGAGAGTGGCATGCCGATGGTCAGACCTGAACGTTCGGTTCCGTTCAGCAACGATTTCCTGGTGATCATCGCATGCCAAGTCCTCTCTGCCTTGGCACTGTTCATCGCACTGCTGCTCGGGATTCCGCCGAATGCCGACGACACTTTCCAAAACAGCACTTTACAACCGACAAGAGACAAATCAATCTGCTGCGCCGAATCTGGAACGGCTGGAAACACCAGCCTGGACCCCTGCAAGGACTTTCTCCTGTACAACTGCTACAACTTCAAGAATGAGCAAGCAAGCACCGTCAGGAAATTCAACATCTTGGACAGAACGACCCGGTGCTCTGCTGGGGTTGTTTCGTACAGAACCTGGGAAGCTGCTGTTTCTTTACTACAGGTCTTGTTTCAACGCCCAGTGGAAGCCAGAAAGCTTGGGAAAACAGGCCATACGCGCTGTTCTAAGCATGACATACGTGTCTCCCGAGATGAGCCCTCTTCAGTTGTTCGCAATGATCGTAAAGCTCAATCTGGCATACGGGCTTCACGGCAGCCTTGTCATTTTCCAAGGCAGCTACGGAACATTTCCTTACTGGTTACTTCGAATCCCAATTTTGAGGAACCTAGGTACACAAGGTTACGGAACTGAAACACTTCTTGTAGCTGCTTCGCCGAGTACGCTTATTACCGATCAATATTGGACCCGTGCATTTTTTGGGCCCTCATATGTCGGACGTCATTCACGAACTTTCAGAAGTGAATATTAACATAACTTCAGCCCAGCTAACCGAACTCGGTAAAGCGTTAAATGAATTGTCACATGACGGGCGCATTTCCGCAACCGACATTGGTGCCCTAGGAACGCTGATTCCAGGAGTGTCAACCAGGCTATGGAACGATATGGTCGAGCGCCACACAGCTAGGGGACTCGCCAAAACGTTTATACACAGCCCCCTCAAGAACCTTGAGGACCGATTGGCCGTATTACTTCATAGACGTCTGCAGCCTATTACCACAGCTGCCATCGTTACCGAGGCGGCAATGTCTATGCTGCTGGAGTACGCGTCGCTGCCGCCAACAGTTTCTCAATCATACGTCTTTTGCACTCGAGACACGTATAAGCTTGAACCGGCCTGGGCACTCAGCGACCTCATCATGTTTGCGGCCACCACGGAGTACAATGACCTGCTACTGAACACCTTCGACACTATCATTTCGGCTATCAAGGCACAGTTGGCGGGTTCACTCAACGCGGAAGACATTAGCACAGCCAACGAAAGACTCAGCAGCATGCATCTGCTGCTGCCACACCAGGTGTTTCCATTGGACTTGCCACTACCGTCCCTAGTGCCTGACAACTTCTTCCTTAACGTCCTCCTCGTCCGCCAGTGGCGCCTCACTGCAGACCGCTACCGGCCCCCTCCCGGAATCTCTGCCACCTTGGTTCGTTCCATGACGTACCCAACCCTAGTGGCTACTACTGGCTATCTTGCCGTACCCACACACGTTTACCTATCGACGACAGTAGGCAGGACAGTGCAAGCAACGCCAATGGCAATATTTGGGTTTCCCATGGCGGACTTGTTGTGGTTCTCTCTCTACAAACAAGACTGGACACCATCCGGCCAGGAAGCCTTTGAACGCCTCCTCTCCCCGACAAACGTACAAGGAATGGCAGCATGGCAGGTCTCCTACATAACCCTCTCCTGGCTCTAAAAACATGCATTCACGGACTGCGGCTTCGGGGGTACGCCCACTGGCACGAAGAAATTGATCATTGGGGACAGTGGCAGTTCACTTCCAGCCAGTTATTCTTTAGGATCGTGGTGTTTTATTATTACTGCTACTATGATCCTGAACGGCAAATTCAGGCGCGAGATGAAGTTGCCGGGCTGATGCTTAACACAGCAGAATTTGTGGAAGCTTTTCAGTGCGCAAGAGAAAGCACGGAATCATAAACTCTCGTATCTGGCCTGCATGTGTATTTTCTACAGCTCTTGGCAGGATGCTGTTTGATCACAATGAAGAAAAACGATTGCGGTGGTGCTTCTTGAAATAGTGCTGTATTTTTTTTTACCTGAAGGCAGCTGCGTTCTATGCTAGATTAGCTTTAACTTGGCATCAGTTTTAATCCTGTACTGCTAAATGATTCTCTCATTGGCATAGGGCACCCGCATGTTGGGCCAGTTGGCGTGTTTCGACAACACTGAACAGCGGTCTTTTTCGGGCAACACAAGGAATGTGTTTCTGAAAAGCAGAGCACTGGCTTCAACGTCGTTAAGTCTTTGTCCCATATAATATGACGCAATTTACGCTCGTTGTAAAAAAGCGGTGGTGTCGAGCTCGCTGATAACTCGCATCATTCTTGGACTGAGCCAGGAGATGCATTAGAATAAAACCGCCTCAGGTGGGCCGCATGCTTTAGTACTCGCGGGCACTGCAGTACCGTTTTTCGTAGCGATCAATCGAACCAAAATTGCAATCCCGAAACGTATCTTTTTTTCCGCGCATTGAAGAATCGTGATATGTGAAAGACAAAGTTACACAACTCTGCATTTTTGCCTCCATAATAGAGATGATTGGTTTCTACTCTTAAGAAGCCAGGTATAGTGTCCTCTGGAGCGCATGATAAACGCAAGGGAGCACATTTTCGCGTCGTTTTTCTGCGTCTGGGGAAAGGCGGGTTCCTACTCTCGCTATCGCATGAAGGGGCAACCTCATCAGTATGAGGAGGGTGGATGAGAAGCACTTCTTGGTTCATCTCCCTTCCAATCGGCCGAACGCAAATCACCAGCGGCATTGTTTGATTATCTGGATGAGGTTGGCGTCATTGATATGATTGAAACATAAGAATAGCAAAATTTTAAAATAGGATACACTATAGACTAGCAGACTGCTTCGCCGCACAAATCACACAAGCTGAACGTCCATATTTTTTCCCTCCGCTTTTATTTTTTTCCCTATCCTTTTTCCTGCCCTTTAATTTACGGAACGTATTATTTTCACCCTTCCCCCTTCAGCCGCCGAGTAGCATGTCCGCATGTCGATATCGAGGTTCCTTGTCTAATCAAGAGCTTTGTCTAACTTTTAACTACCTTCCTCCCGTTGTCTTTGCTCCACTCACGGACTCTGCTCTTTCAGTCAGTAAAGGCTCGGCTATAGCAAGTGCTCGTATATTTTACGCCAGTTTTGACGGAGTCCTGGATTTTTCTTTGGCCGGGCTGATTTTAAGGTAATAATGCCGTGAAACCGTTACACGTAATAACATTCGGTTACATTGCCCACCCGCAGCGGTGGCTCTTGGGCTGAGGCGTTGGGCTGCTGAGCCCAAGGAGGCAGATTCGATTCCCGGCCGCGGAGGCCGCTTTTCAGATGGAGGCGAAAACCGAAAACGCCTATGCGTACGAGATTTCGGCGCATGGTAAAGAGCCCCACGTGACGAAAATTGAATCCCGAGCCCTCCACTACGGCGCGCCTCATAGCCTGTGTAGCGTCGGCGTGTTAAACCTCATAATCAATTAATCAGTTGGTTACATTGACCCACTGAAAAATTATAATATAACGGAGCTTTTTTTGGCTCTTCTCCGGATTTTCAGGGAGCTGCTGTGGCTGCTGCTTCGGCTGGAGTTCTGGTCGGGTATCTTACACCATATGCACACCCTAGGCCCGGAAAGCCATTCTAGAAGTCTTCGCGGGCGTGGGCGCGTACGGGATATGGATTGTGAATATGCAGCCAGGTTTGCGGCTGGGTTCGTAACAGTCATGGGCACGTTACCGGTAAAAAGTAACAGTGTTACAGTTACCTAAGCCAAAAAAAGTAATTTGTTACAGTTACACAGCTTCCAAAAGTAACTTGTTACAGTTACTGCGAAAAAGTAACGTCGTTGCTTTTCCGTTACTGTATAAAACTAAGTAACAAATCACAAAACCAAACTGTAGAGGTTATTCAATAGGAACATGCGAAGGCATGTGGATGGTTGGTAAAAATCGCACGTAGTGAAACCCTAGACAAAGGCAACCGTAAAGGGAGCACACTCAAGCCCAACACAAATGATCGCCTGATTTCGTTGCATCAACTTTGTTGTTGTTGCACGATTGGTATCATTATGGGCCGGTCGTCCCTATAAGGGTAGGCCTGCTTCCCCCTAGGTGTAGGTCTATTTGCCAGTTTTAAATGCAGAGCATTTCTTTAACTCACGGTGTTATGCGTCCGTAACTCGGCGTCCGCAGCCAGCCAGCACGTGCGCCCCTCTCCCGCTCCTCCTTGCTCTCAACAACAGGTGCGGGCGCGCATGCGCGTGCTCCGGCGCTGAAGGAGGCGTTGCCGCAGCAGGTGCTACCTCCTCTCCCTCTACTGCGCGCGCTACGAATATACTCGTTGCCCGAGCGAAGGATCCGCGGCCCGACGTTGACGTTTGGCCGCGGCTTCTCGTGCACGAAGTTCGGCGTCGGCAGCGCGCTTCAGACGCTTGCGTTCTGCGTCGGCAGCGCGCCATCTCGCCGCCTTGTCTTCTGCCGCCGTCGATGAAGAGGATGGCACGATGTCTTGAACTGGTACTGCAACGCTGACGTTGGCTCGCGTCGCGGTACTGGTTGAAGGTGTTGCTTCCCTCGCTTATGAACTTCGACGATGGCACACTGCCCTCCCGAGAGGGATATAAGCAAGAAAAGAAAAAGAAATGAAAGAATAATAATAAAGGTCCAACCGATTGCCAGCAGGAGAGGGTGGGGGTGCAAACGAGGGAATAAATAACAACGTTACGTAATTGACGTATCTCGACTCTCTCTCTCTCTCTCTCTCTCTCACTCAAGTCTCTCTCTCTCTCCTCGTCTCGCACCCAACTGCCCAACCCCTACGTCAACAACAACTACAACTACCACCGCCAACTACCACAACCTACGCCACGTGACCACCCCCAATGCTCTGCATTTACTCGTGTCCCTCGCGCGGGGGCATGCGACGGAGGTTTTTTTTTGTTTGCTTGTTTGTTCTTGGTTACGCTTAACTCAAAACGAAGGAAAACGTACGAAATCATTTCGCTTTTCTGCAGAAATGATAATGGTTTAGCGAATTCCTTTTGTAAACTGCGAGGGTATCCGTATTGTGGGAAGGGTAAGTGGGGGAGAGGATATGGGAAAGAAGAATTTCCGAAAAAGTTGAAAGCATAAACTGTACGGCGGCCTTTAAGGAGTGTTGCTGTTGGATATTTTTTTTTATAAAAAATAAGTAACTGTAACGATATTTTCTGTTACAGTTACTGTGTAAAAAGTAACTAGTTACAGTTCCAAGCTACTGAAAAAAGTAATTACTTACCGTTAACGCGTTGCAAGTAATTAATTACTGCCAAAGACTGGAACTTCCTGTTGAAGACAGTGTTTTTGAACTATTTAAACGCGATGGTTTTCTTTTGTCTGTCTGCCTGCCTCTCTGTACCTCGATTCAACCAAAGATATAAAAGTTTGTCCAGAAGTTTATGCAGGCAGAACCGCGCCATACCAGTAAAACTGCTGGACGAAGCCATACATGTCCCTATTTCTAAGGGCTAAGAAAGCTTAGTACCTAAACGTTAGTACCGCTGTAAGTACCTAACCGGTAGACTACCCCAGCGTTCTTTTAGTTAAGAATATATTTTGGGTTGTTATACGATAGCAGGGACAAGACTGCTTAAAAAATGGCCCAAAGCGGCCCCAGCACATGCGAGATAAAAGCAAGCACAAAAAAACATAACTTCCTCCCGTGCTGTTCCGGGAAGAAGAAACAAAAAAGAAAGAAAAAGAAGCGTGCTGCCCCAACAAATGGTGGCCCAGCAGATAAGCGGCGGGAAAATTGAATTTCACTGGAGAAAACTGCGTTGAATTCATAATGACAGGAGCGAGAAACAAGACAAAAAGCGTGAGCGGCCCCCTCACGCTTTTGGAGAGGGAGCGGAGATCCGAGAAGGGATAACATAGCAGAGGTGGCAGACGACTATCATCTTTCAACGACATTCGCAGCGAAGCCAACAGATAAACGGCCATTCATTTCGTGTGGATGTACAATGACGAGAAATATTAGATACTTTTGGTAGTTAGAGCCATTTTCTGTAAGTCATGTTTATGCCGTAAAGACCAATTGTTAACGTCAGGTTGGCGTTCCGAAATATTCACACCCACCTACAGGTGTGGTGCCTCTGGCGATCTCGATGCTACACCGAACAAACCGCTGCCAAAAGTGGCCCATAACTACGCGTCTATTTCGAACTGCTGCGACTCCAGCAGGCGACATTCAACGCGAATATGGCCCTGAAAAAAAACTTGCGCTTTGACAGCTCTCAACCGTGCACCCCTTGCTGACTACATGTATTTTACCGCAGTTACTGTCACGACACAGTTGTGTCGCTCTATACGTTAGGCCGCCCGAGGGAGTCTTTCGAGGTGCTAACCATCGCACATAACAACAACCGCAGCACCGCACTTTGCGTCCGCGGATTCCAGTAGTTCTGCGCTATTCAATTTGTTTGCTTCATGTGAACAAAAAAAAACCGTTGCAGTCAGCGCCGGAAGAGCCCATTGAGAGCTAATGGCATTTACTTTAGATAGCACAGCACGTATACCTCAGAGACGGGGGAAGAAAAATGTGCTAGCTTGTTTCCGGATAATGAGCGGGGGTGATAAATGACGCCCTGTGTTGAATGGGACGGTAATTTAACGGGACGGTAATTGAACGGGACGGTTCAAGTAATTCCAGGGCAATCAAGACATGCAATGAGCCCGATATGAAAAAGACAGCAATTCTCGTGTAACGAGGACAAAATTACTGGCGAGGGCAGTTGGTACTATCACTATCATTGGGGAAGTAACATTTGTATCCCTATAGTAGTTATTTCTTGTTCGCGAAGTAGTGCGTGCAGATGTGGGGAAGGCAAGCGCGGCGTGTTGACGAGTGAGCGAAAAAGGTCTAATGGCGCAGGTGTGAACATATGCGAAGAAAATAGCCCGCTGAAAGCTTTGCAAGGAAGGCAAACAAACGGATTGCAACATAGCTTCCCCCAGAGGCGCCAAAACAGCGCGCTGGCCATGCAGATACTACAAATGCAGGGCTCACTTCCTCTTCGAGAATTAAAATGGCGGTTGTACTTCTTTCTTTTACGCGATCGCTTTAAGCTTGATCGCGTGAGATATTTCTGCACGAATTATGTCGCCAAGTACGTACCATTCATCGACTATCAAAAAATACATGCAAAACGCACCACCAATCCAGACGCTTCTGGTAACGTCAGATGTATGTTGTTTCTGTAAGTGAATAGATACAGCTCTTGCGTTGAGTAGTAGGAGGAACAAAATTGCTCTACTTAGCTATTGCAGGAGGGGAAATTGGCTTAATGTTTGCTTTCCGAAGTAAAGGAAGGAATGCTTCTGTGGCAAATTAGAACTCCCCAGCATAGTGGTGGAATGGAATGCGGTTCGTGATCCCACCACTCTGGAAGGGGTCAGCCTAGCTCGGTGCCGCGCTTACGACTTTAGATGATGGCTGAAAACGACACAAATGTTGAGAGGGAAAATTTAAAAGAGAGAGAATTACTTTATTGAAGTAATGAGGCCGGATGTCCTGGGGAGAGGGGGGTAAAAAGGTAGGTGGTACAAAGGTAGGGGAAAGGGTAGTTCAGCAAATGTTCACTGTTTGAACAAAGTTCTCTGTTAAGGGCCGGTTTTCTGTTCTAGGGACGCCCAGTGGGCGCGTCGCTAGTCCGGGATGCCCTGGCCTTGGCTGGAGTCCAGGCCCTCTTCACCAGTATGCGCTGGGTCCCAGGGTCCGGACTTTTCAGGCAGGCCACCCGCTGCTCTTATCCCATCCAAGGAGTCTTAGGACGCAAAAAGTTTCATATCCTTTATGGCATGAAATAATTCTCCTTAAAAGCCAAAGCCGTTTCCTGAAGACTCTCCACAGGTAGCTGGTGTGGCACGGACTGAAAGCTTGGAAGCATAGAAAAATAACTTTTTTTTTTTTCCATTTTCAGGAACATTGCAAAACGCGACATAAAAAAGAGTACCATTTGGATCTTGAAAGGCGACAAGCTGTGACCCTAACCTCAAGAAATCAATTAGTTGGGAGATCATGGTGGGCCATGGTGCATTCGTGAAATACTCAGGGATAACAAATATTTGTTTACCTCTACCAACAAGGAGGACGGTGCACGACCACTTTATCCCCCCGGGGCCAACGTATCGGATTGAAGCTTGAGAATTGGAAAGATTGTCGTTACTAGTGATCTTTATTCGTGTGCGAAAACAACGTCCCACCGGCCTGAAACGGAGTTAGCGGATGACCAAATTCGAGTTCTTCCAAATAAAACAACGGTGTACGTTGTCTTCATGGCCTCTTTACGAACTGAATTATTAATTGCAATAGCGTGCTGTATCATCCGTTCATCCTTCGTCCCAACGATATAACTTCTTCGTGTTAGTGTCCGGGCGTCACCTGAGAAAAATATAAAAAAACTGCGTTTGCCGCTCCGAATACATCACTCTTTAATCTCTCTGCATCGTAAAGCCCAAGCGAGTCGTTACAATCGTCCTCTTGGTGCATCAACCCTCAAAGGACAGGCCCCCCGAAGGAGCAACGATACCGGGACGGGCACAATTCACTTAGATGATGGGTACGCGCATTTACGAGGCTTTTCCCTTTTTTAATTACGCGGCTCCGCGAAAACGTGAAAAAACAAGCAAATCGCTGCAATCGCGAGGAAACTTACCATCAGCTCTTGCACAGCTCAGAAGTGCGCTCGAAACCATCCACATTTATTTTTTTTTCCGCGTTCGCATATCAGAAAGCGATTCCGCAGCGCCTGCAGCCTCTCTTAGCGCTGGCGTATACCACCGCGCAAACAATTTCCCCGCGTTCCGCTTCTCCTTTTATACGGCTAGTTATTTGAGGCCGCACCGGCATCTCCTTACGTCGTTAATAATGCAAAGAGGCGTTAGTAGCCCCCAAGGGTCCGCTCATTTTTCTTCCGACAAATTCTGGTACCTTGCCCGAACGTCGTGTTCCGGTACACCCATCTTCACTTTTTTTCTTTTCATTTTTTTCTCACTTTTTTTTGGGGGGGGGGGGGGGGGGGGGGCAAAACAACGCACTTCAGGGGCTTTAGTTCTACCGACCTTTGGTTCCCAACTCTTAAGCGTCACAAATCACCCGCTCGGCTGCAGCGCCAAGAGCGAAGCAGAGAAAGGGGGAAAGAAAAGGCCGGAAAAGAGGGAGGGAGGTCCACGTAGAGGTTAGAAAAATGTCGCACAAATAGATACGGAAGTGAAGAGAAAGCGTAGTCCACGAGGTGTGTTGTTTTCCAGGCGGAAATGAGGAAACAATTTGTACCGATCAGGAGTACCGTTCTTTGGATTGACTTGGCTCCTCACTCGGGCATCAAGCTTTCCTTTTACTTTGGCTCGCCCCGTCGGAGCGTCCTTTTATTTTTCTTACACACGTATAGATGTTTTTTTTTTTTTTTCGAGCACACGAAACGAAGGTTGCCTCCAGAGAAATCACTGAGAATAGGCCGGCCTTTGAATTTCAGTATCGGCTCGCTTGTAGCTTTTCGGGTTTCACTTTTTGTGCGTGCTGCGCAGCTTTCTCCCGTATAGCGCCGTCTCTGCCCGGCAGTGGGACAAACAAGTCATCAATATTTCGCAAACAAACCCCCGGGAGCTTGTCCTTTCCGTGTTATCCATTAAGCGACTACGGTCTCAGTTCCGGTGCCGCCTTTTCCATTTCGCGTATTTTTTTCTCTCGCAAATCCAATTTGAGAAACGCGCGCTGCCGTAATTGTGAGCTGTTGAAAAAACAACACTGCATCGGGGGAATTCGAGAATTCTTGTTTGCCGAGGGTATATACGTACGTTCCTTGAGGCAAACCTTAATCCCATGGCGCGACAAGAACTGAGCAAGAAGTGAAACACGAACTTTTCGTTTTCGCTCCGGTGATTCATGGTTTGAAAACTGCGAGGCGCCTTTTTTTGGATGAAATGGAGAAGGCGTGAAGAGAACGAGGAAGGTACGTATTAATTTTGGCTTCACGGTTAGTGCGAAAGTAGCAGGCTGCATTTTGGCCATTCTCAGTTCACGATTTTGCACCTTTGAAAAGCCTACTCCTGCAGCATTTTGGCTCAGCCGTTTTAAAAAAAATCAGTAAAGGTCTTGACGTTGGCCTTGTGACAAGAGGTATACAGGCTATTTTGACCAAGAAGACGCGTAAAACTACCGATGGCAACAGCACTTGTGTTAATAATGCCTTCATCGCACTTTCATACCATTTGTAGCTCTGCAGCGCTTAACAAGAGTTGGCCAAAGCGCTGACACAGTGCGTGTAATATCTGTACAACTGCAGGTTCTGTTGAAGGAGTGAAAGATCATATCTTTAAAAACTGTTTTGCTTTTGCTCGAAGACAAACGATCCTTCGTAAGCTTAGGAATTTAAAAAGATCATCACGTCTCATTCTAGCGCGACGATGGTTGAACGCGAAGCCTTCTGGTAAGAGATTTAATTGGTTATCGTAGGAGTTTCCACTTCGACTCGCGGATGGTTTGGGCTTTGACCGGCTCGCATGCAGTTAGGACTTTTGATCGCAGCAGCTTTGACTTTTAACCTTTCGCCAGTGGATTTGGGACGAAAAAAGCTTCGCGTTCAACTGTGATGGCTGTTATACTGATAGGCGCACGATTTTTTCTAAGTTTGCACGTCCATGCACCTCTATACAAATCTAAATTGTTTCGACCATGGCGGCATGGCGCGATCAGACAAACGTCGTCACCATGATGCGAGGAATCCAGGTTCGTTTCCGAAGACTTGGAGAGTTTTTTCTTTTTTTTTTCTTTGAGGCGCTTGATGATTACTATCATCATCACCATGAGAGAAAGTTAGCTTTCCTGCGTTGAATTTTGTGGTGCGCACGGACGCCATCAGGGAGACATCGAGAAGCTTCGGTTTAATAATAACAGCTAAATTCCCCTCTCCTGTTTGCGGTCCTTGTTTTCTCTTTCTTTTTTGTCGGCGCGAGCGAGTGCGTCATCAGAAACGCACAGGCATCACCTACAAAGTACACTGAGCCAGGGCACTGCTGCTACTCTTGAAAGCCCGTACAAAACGCCCACGCAATTCCCCAGCCTGGCGATTAGCAGCGCTTGAATGTAGTGGCCATCAGTCCGCTTATTACGCCCGTAATATCTCGCTTTCGTCGCTCATAATCGTAGACATAGACTGTGCGAAGCGACAACAGATATCACTTTCACCCGCAAAAATATTTTGGCTATGCATATGCATTGTAAAAACGCAAAACATTTGAGCGAAATCAAAATTATAGGAAAGCTAACCACTAGTGGTAATTGTAAAATTTGTTTAATAATCTTTAATAGCTGAACTTTGCCCTCCCCCGGGAAAGTATGGCCGCAGCGGCAGGCTTTCCAACGTATATCTTGTTTATATTATTATGTCCCTGTCTTAAGTTTTTTAAACGAATGCAGAAGGAAGCTCCGCCAGTCCTGCTTCCCCATTCACGATTTGTGGGATCATAAATCATTGGACAGAAAAAATTATAGGGCAGGCAAGCGCATTTTTAATCTTTTGGCATTTTCTGCGTTTATACAAATCTACTGAAGCCACGAAGGGAATGCCTGTATTCAGAGAATTGGTAATTTATTGATATCGGCTGAATGTTTTTGACACTTCTACAGTCTCTTTAACGCCTCACGCAAATCTTCCTTTCGACGTACAGATGTGGTGTAACCGCGTGAGGTTAGTAGACGGGTGACAAAGTCTAGATTCTGTAGCTTTAGTTTCTTTTTACAACGACAGATTTAGAAGGTCTCGATTTCCCCAAAAACCTGTTATCAAAATTACGTATCACGCATGGCCACCATATGACCGAAAACACAAACAAACACAAGGAAAAAATGCAGAAGCAGCAACCATGCAACGCCCTGCATTTGCGTAAAAATGTTCTATTTGGAAGTGAAGACGTGTAAAATTACGAGAGTTTAGGAAAAGAAAGAAAAAAACTCAAAATAAAGATAACCAGAGTAAGAATTTCTAGGCATTGACAATTATGCGGGTCTCTGCCTTTTTTTTTTTTTCAACACTAACGGTATTATCCGGCAATGACGGCGTGGGCCGCTTTATTAGTGACACTGATGTATATGATACGTGTTGATTTATTTCTTTCTTGTCATAATTATCTCACCACGTAGTTCTACAGAATTAGGACGTCCTTCCTAGGCTCCTAGGTACTAGAGGCGTGTGGTTACGGGAAACGGATGGAACTCGTGCGCTGTTGGAACTATCCGGAAACAAACTGTAGCAAGATAGTGTGCTCAAACGACCTCCCCCCTGATGTTTTCCGGGTGGAGGAAGTTTCTCTCAGGAGGCTCGGGCTGGGGTGGCCCTCACACCTTCAGTCACCTGGACTTGGGAACCCGCACCACAAGACCCAGGAACATGTCCCAAGTGTCCCGCTCTTGGCGGCTGAAGCGGATGTCAATCATCTCTTTTGGACGTGTACAGGAACCAGAACAGCTCGGGACAATGTGCTAAGAGTGGTTAGTCTTCGGTGGGATAAACCGGGTGACTTCAACCGGTGGGTGCACGAAGACCGCTACTGCAGGTCGCTGCTGAACTTTTTACACGAGACCAGACTCCATGCCTACCTGTAGACTTGTACAGGGTCACCAATTTCCTGACTACCGGTGCTTTTGTACCCCTTCTCTTTCGTCTACCTAATGTCTTATGTTTTCTTCACATGCCGCATGCAAAAACACTAATTAAAAAAAAGACTGCTTAGCCATGGAAAAGTGTTATTTCAGTAGGGGTAATGGATACCCATCGGTCACAGTTTTATAGTAAACACCGTGACTTGTATCTTACGGGAGGAGTGTAGTTACAGAAATTCCCGGACACATCGCGGGATATTTGAAAACGCGGTAATTGACCTCGATTGCACTTACGGAGAAGTGTAATTCAAGGAGTCATGCTCGCCTATTTATATGCTTGTTACGACAACATCGTGAGATTGGTTTTATTGAGCAGAACTTAAAGGGACACTAATAAGTCGCAATTCCAAGAGCGCTATCTCTTGATAAGCCCTTCTTTTAAAGCGAATCTTTAGTGTCCTCACTGATGCCTTTGTACGCCGATAAGCCGTACAGGAAAACCAACTTTCTCTGACGATGACGATAAATGACCGTGGGTGAAGTGAAAGAAGAAAAAAATGCTTCCCGTGGCCACAACGTACCTGGGTACCTCGCATCATGAAGCCGGCGTCTATCCGATTGCTCCATTTAGACATGATCGATGCAAACGCCAAGCAGCAGGTACCGATTCACGCCGGTAACACTCTAAACACAAGCGTTAGGCCTACGTGGGCATTCCCGAAGAGTGGTGCGTACCTCCAGAGTAGCACATACTCGCAGTGTGAGATTTTCCAGCCAAAGAATCCACCACGAGAAACCTTCGCGTTGACATCGTCGTCGTTAGACGGAGGGGTGCATGCTTATTCTTTCCTTGTTTACGTGCGAAGTATTGCACCGTTCAACAGAGCTTTGGCGTAGCTTTTTACTGCGAAGCAGTAGATGACTCAGCAGCACATTCACTCGGCGCCGCTCCGGGGCTCCTCCTCTCCACCCCCGACCCCTCTTTCACAACGGTTATCACAACGGTTATTCCCCTCGCATCCACCCACCGACGCCTTTTTCACAAGTTGCGCAGTCGGCTGACAGCGGCCGTACGATACCGGAGAATCAACAGCAGCGCGAATGGGTGCAAAAAATTCCCCCGCATTTCCCCGAGGGGGAGAATGTGAAAGTGCGAATGCAGGGTTGTCGGCCCGCTTGCGGCGCTTTGCGCTCGGCCCCCGCAGCCCACCGCCTCGCCGCCTTCTCGTCCATCTCTTTCCATCCGGGTTTGTAGTATTACGTGTACAACCACGCAGTTATCAAACCGCTATACGCCGCTGAGTCGCCAACGCCACGCCTGCCTGGACGACGTAGTTTGAATGCGTTAAAGATATAAGGCGCGTTAACTAACACTGATATCAGCGTCGCGTCCGTGGTCTACCAGGTATTCCGTGAAGAGATAAGCGCTGTTCTGGTATCTGTCTTCGACAACATCCAAAACACAAAAGTGCTGCCACCTTCAATGCGGAACAGTAATTTGTGCCTCATACCCAAAAAATCCGTCCAATATACGGTACCGATGTGGAAGATTCAGGCCCATCAGTTTACTGTCGACAGACGATAAAATCCTAGCACGTATCCTGGCCCGACGAACTCGAGATGGCCCTCATGGTGTGGTGGGCCCACATCAGACATGCGGATTTAGGGGCCGCTCCATTAACACAACCAATTTGCAATCGCATGCGGACGTCTGCGAGGGTGGCAGAGTCAGGCACTTACCCCTTAGCTGTCCTTCAACTCGACCTTAAAAGGCCTTCGACCAGGTAGACCACACCTTTCTGTCCATGCTCCTTAGTCAATGTGGGATCGGAGATGCCAATGGTAATTGGATAAAGACCTGCTACACAGAAATACTACAAGCATCATCACGAATGGGGAAGTGGGGGCCGCCATCAACATCGGACGGTCGGTCAGGCAAGGGCTGCCCCATGGTCCCCTATTCTTTTCGCACTGTACATAGAACCTCTCTGCAGGATGGCAATAGCGTCCAAGTCGATCCGAGGCTTAGTCCTTGGAGACGAAGAACTAAAGGTCCTGGCCTATGCGGACGATGTTGCCTTTGTGTGCACATCGAAAGAGGCAGGCGGGGGAGGTTGTTGCACTGGCCGATGAATTCTGTCGATTCTCCGGGGCTCAGCTCAAACCTTGTTGAAGTCGGAGGGAGCATGGCTCGGCGAATGGCTCACCAAACCCCAACAACTCTACGGAGTTCGATGGAGGGGGGCCATCAACCCGCTACCTTGGGGTAAGCCTAGATACCGGCGCAGCCATCGCCCCCCGGTGGCAGACAAAACTGGCAGCGGCTGGAAGGAATTGGAGCCCTGAGAGCGCGACATATTGCCCTCTTTTCTAGGGCACATGTTTGCAACGCCGTGGCATATCCGGCCATCTTGTACGCGGCCCGCGTCTCGACTATTGATGCAGTCTCATTGTCCAAGCTACACCGGTTGTTTGCGGTTTTCGTCTGGAGATCCACGTATGAACCCATGCGCCGCACTAACATTTTCTGGAGCGCCGAAGCCGGGGGTCTTGGACTCGTTAACGATGGAACTCAAACTGATTGTACAGAGATTTGTGTACTTCCGAGATCGCAGTGATGGCTTCCTCCAGGGCGGTTCTCCAAAGTGTAGGCGCCCTACACCTGGCCCCTTGGCTCGTAACAACAGCAGACCTTGCACACGGCACCCGTGCAACAGGCTTTTACAGGGAAAGTGGCGGGGGCACTGGCCCTCTTGCAGGAACTCTTCTCCTGGGAGTATTTGTGCGCAGTGAAGCCGAGGAAGCTCTACTGGGATTTGGTAGAACAGACCCTCCCACCCCCCTTGTACCGCTCCCCACCTTTAGGGCCGCCTTAAAAGTGACGTCTTACGGCGAGTGCGGAAACTCCCCGTTCCAACAAGCTCGAAGGACTTCTTTTTCCGTCTGCACGCAGGGATACTCACAACTAAGTCAAGGCAGGAAGAGCGGGGTTTCTTCCCTCCCTGGAGGGGCCAACTGTCCGCTGTGCGGAAGGCGGGAGACGGGCGAGCATGTATTCTTAGAGTGCAATACGGCATCGTATTTCTGGGACGAGCTGCAGTGCTCCTTTGGCACACAATGGCAGCTCACGTGGACCAACCTAAGGTTTCTTGGATGAAGACACGGAACTCCCACACCTTCGAGATTGCATCCACGTCATGGGGACTCCACTCGCTTTGGAGGGCAAGGGTGGATGCTGTTGAATGCGCTGAACACCCTCGGCCGGCGTGGAGGCATTTTGTTCAGGCAGGGCGCAGTGGGCAGTGGCCGCCCTTGACGGGCCTGACTCGGACACCCGAGCTGCGTGATGCACTGGCGCAGGGTTCGGCGTGCCCTTTCAGAATTTAAGGTAAGGAGCGGAGGAGATGGGACTCAATTTGATGGCTAGAATCGGGTAACACTCCTGCTCACCTCTGCTTGCCCAGAGCCTTCTGCCCCTCCCTCCGCTCCGATCCCATTCCCTTCAAGCGGTGCACAAAAGGCACTGTCATCCATTGGACAACGTTCGTGCTAGTGTAATTACCGCCCAACTCTGCGGCTGTGCCAGCATTGCGACGCCACTAGCTTACACTTACCGGCAGAACATGCTTACGCCATGCTAGCGTAAAGGCAGTCAGCGCCTATTTTTCTGCATGCGTAGAGCTGCTATTGTGTACGACGAATACCCTGCATTCATCTGATGTGATCCTGTATTTATCTCTGTAAATAAAGTTTTTTGTTTATCAAAAAAAAAAAAGTCGCGTCCGTGGCTTAGTCGGTAGAGCGTCGCGCTGCGGCCGCAAAGTCCTCGGATCGAAACCTGGCGCCGGATGCTGTTTTTTTTTTTATATAGAGAGGAGGACTGCGTTAAAGATATAAGACGCGTTACTAACACTGATATCAGCGTCGCGTCTGTGGCTTAGTCGGTAGAGCGTCGCGCTGCGGCCGCAAAGTCCTCGGATCGAAACCTGGCGCCGGATGCTGTTTTTTTATATATAGAGAGGAGGACTGCGGACGCCGCCGCCGCCGCCGCCGCCGGCGGTGGAAGGTTTGGGGTCGCTTATAAAGTGCATTCGCACTTTATAAGCGACCCCAAAGCTTCCACCGCCGGCGGCGGCGGCAACGGCCGCGGCTACATCCTCGGCGATGGCGGTGGCGGCGAATTTTGGGCAGCGATGGCTCAAAGCGATGGCTCAAAGGTACAGCACTCGCCTCGTATGCGGGAGGTCCGGGGTTCTAATCCTGGTACCGCCGGACACCCACCGGTTTCTTTAATGGGTACAGGCGTCCCTGGTCGAGTGCGGACCCTTGAAAGGGGATTTCACGTCTGGAAAGCTGCCTTTACCCTATCGAGGGGCCCCTGACCCTTGTCCATCTGGCGGGGCCCCCGGCCATCATGCCGCGTTGCGCCATTGCCGGGGGTGAAAGAGTCTGGCGGCTTGTCCTGCCACAGGCGGTTGCGAGTTGAGCGTCCATCGTGGCTGTGGAAGGCACCATGTGAATTCGTGTTCCTTGGTGCGCCGGGCACCCTACCGGTAAATAGGTACAAGCGACCCCCCGGCCTGGCGCTCGGCCCTTGTGTGGGACTACAACGCTTGGGAAGTTCACCCGGCTTGCACGGGAATCGCCCCTATGGAATGGGGCGGCTGCAAAATCGCAGGAACTTTTTTTTTTTTTGAGCCAAACCGCAGCGGATGCTCAAAGGTACAGCACTTCCGCCTCGTATGCGGGAGGTCCATGGTTCGAATCCTGGTACCGCCGGACACCACCGGTTTCTTTAATGGGTACAGGCGTCCCTGGTCGAGTGCGGACCCTTGAAAGGGGATTTTCACGTCTGGAAAAGCTGCCTTTACCCTATCGAGGGGCCCCTGACCCTTGTCCATCTGGCGGGGCCCCCGGCCATCATGCCGCGTTGCGCCATTGCCGGGGGTGAAAGAGTCTGGCGGCTTGTCCTGCCACAGGCGGTTGCGAGTTGAGCGTCCATCGTGGCTGTGGAAGGCACCATGTGAATTCGTGTTCCTTGGTGGCGCCGGGCACCTACCGGTAAAATAGGTACAAGCGACTCCCCGGCCTGGCGCTCGGCCCTTGTGTGGGACTACAACGCTTGGGAAGTTCACCCGGCTTGCACGGGAAATCGCCCCTATGGAATGGGGCGGCTGCAAAATCGCAGGAACTTTTTTTTTTTTTTTTGGGGCTTTTAAGTCCGAATGCACTTAAAATGCCCAAAATTCGCCGCCACCGCCATCGAATGCACTTAAAATGCCCAAAATTCGCCGCCACCGCCATCGCCGAGGATGTAGCCGCGGCCGTTGCCGCGTCGAATTCTACCTCGCCCACTAGCTGCGGCCCCCTGCCGGCGAGCGCTTGATGCGTGGGGATTGTCCGTGGGGATTGTCCTGCTTCAGCTTGGATTTCGGCCTAAGCTTTAATCCCTTGACCCGGACCTCTCTTCTTCGTTACAATATATATATATTGTTACGCGACGGCAGGACACAGATGAGACGAACGATGTAATGGGGTGGAACGATCTATTTACAGTATTTACAAGCGGCCATGACCGAGTCCGCTCAGTCTGCTCGAGCCCTCTTCCACGTCGTCTTCGATGCCGAGCTAATCCGCCATGGGGCATTGTCCAGTGGTCCCGTGACACTACCCCCCCGGGCAAAGACGACCGTCCCGGTCGAGACCATAGGGATACGACTCGAAGGCGGTGCCGTTGATTCCTTTCGCCTGTGAGGGTCCGAGTCGGCAGCTCGACCTTATCTTAGCAGTGCTCGAGTGCCAGCCGCAGTAGTGCACGCGGTTGCTGATAGGTTGAGCGCAATTGCAGAAGACGGTGGCTGTGTGGTTGGATGTGCTTGTACGACGTTCAGCTTTGTTATTGGGGCCTCTCAACCGGGTAGCTCCAGGCAGCTCTTGGTCCACAAGCTGTCGCACCAGTATCTCCATTTTTCTTCGGGGCAAGGCTTTTACCGTCGCGGAGAATCCGTCGGTAAGCAACCAGTGCGAGTTTGATGATGTCGACGCACAGCCGGAAATTTTGACGTCCATAGCTGCGGTGAGGACGAGATGGGATGAGTATATACAGGGAAGTCCTGGCCGCCGCATATGATTGTGATGGTCGTGATAAGCACCGGCCCCGGAACAGCTGTAACCACCGCCGACACCACGAAGCAGCATCCAAAGCCCTCGGAGAAGCGCCGGAGATCTGGGCGGGGGAACGTCGTCGGCTCTACATCTGGTCGTGGCTGGTCAGTTCGTCTGTTCTCGGCGGGGCATGGGCAGGGGACACGGGGCTGGGGAATGGTCGCGTCCATGGCTCACCGGGCCTGGGGCGGGCCGACGCTTTCCAAGAGCCAGGGGGAGATCGCTTCATGAGTCGAGGCGAGGTGTAGCTCGGGGCCGGGATGCGTGTTTCCAAACGCTTCGCTGCACAGAGCACGCATGTGACATGTGTGATGTCACTGCGCACGCTATTCTTTTAGGCTCATGCTAAAACAAACCCACCGTTCTGGCTCTGTAGCCTTGACGTAAAGCACTGAGTGCTGGCGCTGATGCTAAAACAAACCCACCGTTCTGGCTCTGTAGCCTTGACGTAAAGCACTGAGTGCTGGCGCTGACGGCTTGGGTTCGAGTCCCAGCAGGAGGATCCCGTGGGTTATTTTTTTTAATTGCGTATATTTTCCTAAATATATTTTTTAAAAAACTGAAATCTACGCTTCGTTTATGTTAATAATGGTTATTTGGTATGTTTTATGTCGCTTTAGGCTTGCACGCAGCCAATGACCACGTTGAATTACCCTTTTCCATCGCGAGAACAGACATGTCACGTGGGTGCTCTCTGCAGCGAAGCGTTTGGAAATACGCGGCCGGGATGGGACTGTAGCCCGCACCTCCACCAAAATGTTACGCGACGGCAGGACACAGATGAGACGAACGATGTAATGGGGTGGAACGATCTATTTACAGTATTTACAAGCGGCCATGACCGAGTCCGCTCAGTCTGCTCGAGCCCTCTTCCACGTCGTCTTCGATGCCGAGCTAATCCGCCATGGGGCATTGTCCAGTGGTCCCGTGCCTATATATATATATATATATATATATATATATATATATATATTATATATATATATATATATATATATATATATATATATATATATATATTATATAATATATCAGCAAAAAAAAGGCAATCCGATGTCTGAACGGCTGAACGGGTAGGCGAGATGATAACGAATTTGTCAAAACGCAATCTTCCAATATTGCTCTTTTAGGGGTAAAAACCCCACCTTAGCGAGCCCTTAAGGCCATGAGAGAAATATACACCGGAAGTTTCAAGTACCTAGATACAGCAGTTTTGACTTGGTGTTGATGAATTACTCAGTCAGTCAGTCAATGAGTCAGTCAGTCAGTCAGTCAGTCAGTCAGTCAGTCAGTCGGGAACTTCCTTTTATAGGTATAGATATACTCGCCTGGGCTCAATGGGCTCCGTGTGTACGTGTGCTTTTGTCGCCGATTATCGCTCGATAAAACTCCATAAGTGGAGGTCTCTGCTAGTCATAATTAGGTGGCGGCCCTGCTCCTTGTCTATCTCCTCGTCTAGCTCCTCGCCTGTAGTAACTATATTTGCAGTTATTATTTTAAATGGAACACACGTGCAATAAATTACTGAAACTGTTATTGAACAACCCTCAATGGACTTTATTTCGTTGAACGCAAGTCGTAGCTTCTAAAGGTGTCAGAATTTTTGTTAGCACTTTGTAAATGAATTTAAATGGAATGGCACGACAAAAGGTGGTAAAATACAACCTAAATGAGAAACCTTAAGATAAAGTATGTGTCCACTAGGAACCTCGTGTTTTTCTTTCTTTTTCACTTTTTTTTTCCTAGACATTACAAAATGACTAGTCGTAGTAGTCGGAGCAGAAATCTAAGTCTCTCAAAAGTAAAGTATCGCGTAATAAACATCACGTCGTCTTGATTTTATGGTCGGCAGAAGCAACAACCTTGCCGATCCCCCCCCCCTCCAACCAGAAACCGTAAAAGCACGTCCTCCACGCCTCCCTCCCCTCGACTGCGAGCCTAGAGAATTTTCGCAAGGCCGCGGCACGAACATGGCCTCTGCACGACCTCTGGTATTTGCGGCTGTTACTGTAACGGAAGCGTTATAGCTTTACGTTGACCCGCGAACTGTATATACAAGCAAGAGTGCGGAAAAGAGATTTTCCTTTCTCCAATACTTGACAGATACGGTGGAGGGAGATGACAAAACGTACACTCCGTATATATAGGAGCCGCTCACGGCGGGTCGTCAGAACGACAGAGGTGCCAACAAAATCCATTTGGCGCGATAGAGATTCGCGCGTTGGCTCTGAAAAGAAAGATGCGCCCGTCCAATTCTCTGAATGTTGACCGGACGGAGGGAAGACGGGCACGCGGGCTCAATGCGTTCAAAAAGGCGCGACCAAGACGGAGAGCAGCCCCCGAAAGAGCCGAAGATCGCATTGGGTCTCTTTTAATTCTCTGCGAGTGGTTGAAGGCATCTTCGCGACCGCGAGATTTGCTCTGACCTATACCCCGCGCGTCTTTTCACATTAAAGTAGGCATTGAGAGGCGTATGTCGGTTAAGTAATGACAGTAAGACTCCATATGGTTGTAAAAATTTGAGTAGGCTTAAACCTCGCCGTTAAGCATGGAACGCGATAGCGTTATCATACTCGGTAATGATCGAGGAAGCCTCTGCAGTCTGCTCGGCACATGTTTACGGCAGGGCCCTAACGCGTGTGTATTATACAGTCAAATCTCGTTACTACGAACCCCACATTAACGAATTTCTCCAAATTTCCATGATTTTAAGCTTCCCCGCCTGAATGCCGATATTTTCAGTCTAAAAATATTTCAGAACAACGAATTTCAATAAAGCGCATATTTCTGAATAACGCACGAAATTTATTTTCTCCATTAAAATCGAGGAGCATCAGTATTACACATTCGGCTAAAAGTAGCAGCGTCGCAACTCTCGCGTGAAACAGAAACCGCCGTTTTTCTTTGTATTCCCTTATCGCAGTAGCTATCATCATCCCCCATGTCGAGTGCCAACAGCTAGAGCCACCACAACGCAGTGGTTTAAAGCGCAGTAGCCCTGCTAAGGCAAGACAATAACGAAATATTGTCAAGATGGCAACCTTACTCAGGTAGAAGACACAAGCTCGAAAGCCTCGCAATGATTTTGCTGCGAAGTTCGTGAGAGATCTAAAGATGAATGCAGCTGGCGACAAAGCAAATAAGCGAGGGCAGTCATCATCTTTGGTGACGATCACGAGGCGAAAGAAGACGACTGTGGTTCACCGAACGGAGAAGATAAAATTGTGTTGATTATTGATATTTTAGTGCAATGACGTACCGGATGAGCTGTTGTGCAAGGTGGAATATGCAGAGGCATTCCTATCGGTCGTGCGGGCTGCACGCGCGAGAAGACAATAACTGATTTCTTCAGTTATTGTCTTTAGCCTAACGCTTGTAGCTTTGGAGTGAGCTTTGGAGTGAGCGCAACATTTTTACTTGACAGTTTGCCTGTCTGCAAACGCGTCTCCCGCTAACGTGCGCCATTTTCATTCCTAGCTAGGTTTGAGCACTGGCTTATAACCAAAAGTTTTTCATGACAACGATATTTTAAAATCACGAACGATTTTTGGTGGTCCCGCGGGGTTCGCTATATCGAGATTTGATTGTGTACCTGCAAACACGCGCTAATGCGCAAACAGCCTATACTGCTGACGTCATCCTACACCCTAGCGTCGCCCACGAGCGGTGTAAACTTTCCGCTCTTGCTAGCGCGCCACCTGTTGAGAGCAGTGCCTCATCCCGGGGGTTTCAGTCGGCGCCGTAAGGTGACCCTACGGTATTTTTCACTCGAGGTCAAATCCGCCGATGACTCCGGCTTTTCGGCGCCATGGGTCCTGAATGATTCGTGCGGAAATACAGGTATAAAAAAGTCATTTGTAAAGGCGCACTTCAGCAACCAGCACCAGCAAATTTACAGCGAGTGGAAGTGTATCATTGTCTCCAAAACACTATCTATACACGCGATGGCTGCCGGCCAGATGTCAGGACTTCGTGGGGCTGCCGAAGATGCGCACAACTTCAAAAATTTACACCATCTTCCCGCGAGGGGAACCATGGGGTAGATGCAACGCATCGGGGATTGCCGTGGCGTTTCCGTTATGTTAGCGTGTGGATTGCTGTTGTTGTGTGCCCTATTTACGCAGCATGTTCACCCCCGATGCGTCGCATCTACCGCATGGTTCCCCTCGCGGGAAGATGGTATAAATTTTAGTCTCCATTTCAAATCATCGGCGGTCACCCGAGGATGTCATCGGAGGAGCGCCGGGGGAACGACTGAGCGGAGCGGCGCAGTTACCGCGTTTATATGTACGCTGAGGGGCGCAGCGAGAAGAATGGGGGACGGATGCGGACGCCGCCGGACTACGCCGGAGGGACAAGGCGGGTGAAAGAGATGCGTGGCATCTAAGAAAGAGAATCAACTTTACTGAGCTCGAAAATTCGATGGTCCGCGCAGGCCCCAAACGGGGTGGCTTCCTATTCACGGGACCCATATGTCTCCAGCAACTCCTGGCCCCTGGCCGTCAATGCGAGCTGAGTTGGCAGGACGGGGCTGGACAACAAAGTCTCCCATCGCTCGGGGTGTTGGAGATTGGGGGTGTTGGGGGGAAGGGGAGGTGGGGTGGTTCTTGAGGTCTTTGCACTCGAGTATGATGTGTGCCAGAGTGCCTCTTTCGTTCTGCAGAAAAGGCAGAGTGTGTCGTGCTCCGCCGTGTACATTCGATGTGACAGAACGGGATGTGCTAGTGATCCGCCTGCGCGCGCCGCAGGATCGTTTGCTGTTTCCTGGTTTTACTGCGGGCGCGGTTCGGGAAGTTTGCACCTCGCGTTTCTGAACATATGAGTAATGTCTTTAAAGCTCGTCACGGGATGCCCCAAAACAGGCAGCACTAACTCCAGGACCCTCGTGGTGATTCTCATCCTTCTCAAATAAGGTAGTGCCCATGAGGCGTTCGAAAACAAGGAAACGAGTATCTTCTTCCCTCCGAAACAATACGAAGCAACCGCAGTTTTCTAAGAGCCCGAATCGATCAGCGCTGCACTGAACGCCGAGAAGTCCTAGACCCTGGCCTAACCAATGCCTGACTGGAAAGGGGCCGGCTGTTCGCTCCAGGCCTGCCGTGCCGGAATTTCCGGCATGCTAGAGTAGAAGAAGAAGAACGGATGGAAAGGCTGGGAGGCTAACCAGGTTTAGAGCCCGGTTCGCTATTCTGCGCTGGGATGGATCGGGGTTCAGCGGATAAAAGAGAGGGCAGGCGAAAAGGATGAGGCAGGACGGGCAACGCGCACGCACTCATAGTCTTTTTCTCAGGCAAAAAGACGTACTTGGGGACGTAAAGAGGCGGAAAAGGGTTTTCGTTGCCGTCTGTTACCTTGCTGGTGTGGACCGATGTCCTATAAATAGTCTACACCGTGGACGGTCAGCCGTACAACCGGTTGCACTCGGTGCAAGCACGTTTCACTCCAGGGAATACGGGGTCAACGACTAAGGAAATGCTCAATTCTCTCTTTAACCACACAGGCGTCGCAGCGCGTGATGTTGGCCGTCAACCTAGTCTTACCGTCGTTTTGTGAATCTTTGTTTGTCTGCTCCAATGGCATTAAAAATGGCGGACCGTCGTGGTTGGATCCAATGTTGAAATTACAGAAGCTGAACATAATGCTTGTTACATATTAGGCGATTATTGCTAGTTTTTCATCGAAAATTTTTTTGGTGATGTTTCCTCTCCTGTCCTAGAAAGTTTCGAGAATGGGCAGAGTTATCCCGTACATGACTCCCTTGCCAAAAGCCACTCACATGCAATCCTGTCTTGTTAAATCCTCAACATCTTGACTTCCGAGGAATCTGGCGCCAGCAGAACTTGGTGTCTCGCAAGACGGCATTTTAAATGCGTAAGCCTTTAAATGTGGACGCAGTAGTGGAACCGTCTCTAACGCCTGGTGTGTCATACTTACTCCGCATAAGAGAGGACTACGTTGCGCTTTGACCTTTCATGTACGACCGCCTATATAACTGCACATTAAAGAATGCCTCCCCCCCCCCAGCAGAGTATTGGTGTTTAGTAGTTAGTAAAATTGACTTTAAGAGGGTTCGTGTATTACGCTTTATACGTATACGTGGGGCGTTATGGGGGTATTCATTAATAGGTCTCAAGACCTTACTACTTTAACAACAGACTCCCTGTATTGCCCGTAAATCTTTCTTCCCGGCAATGCAGTTGCGAATAGTAGTGAAACTGATATTAAGGGGCTCAGTGTATAGTGCGGCTTACACTTTTATCCGATAATTGACACTTAGGTGTTTTTGCATTTTTTTTACTTTTCTAGTCAACGAAACAGCCCCCTTTTTAATATCTTTATTTAAAGGAGTAGTGACACGAAATTTCAAAGCTTACATAACTATGTAAAATGCTTCGTCTTTATCAGGAGATATATCCCAGCAAGTTGCAAGAGTGACCGTTCAGTATAACATATTTTAACTCTTTCTCTTCTTCCCCTCTCCCTTTTCCTGAATAAACGTTTTCCGACCAACCAACCAATCTTTGCCCGCACGAGAAAGCCCAGCGCGGGCCAGTATGACATCATCTGCTCCTTGCCCCGAACTGCCGACGTCGGGGCTCCCGTAACGTAGCCGACACGCCGGTTGCGGTTGGCGCTCGTTGCTACGCCGTGTGTATTACGTCATGGTTTTGGGAGTGATGTTATGATGCCCAGCCGCGTGGGGATGAAGACCTCGGCCAGTCTGGGCGCGCGCGTGCGCTCTCTTGTGAGCGCGTCCAGACCGGCAGCGGTACGAGAAAAAACTCCCACCTCCCCTCGCGGGAACCTCTGTGTAGATGCGACGCATAGGCGGAGCGGCGAAGGGACCGCGTTTTATAGCGCGCATAACGTTGAGGGGACTGCGTAAGCCGGTCCCAGTCGCTGACGACGTTGGCGTACTTGTAAAGCGGCGTGGACTCTAGGTGTTTGAGCCAAGCGTGGATGTTGCTTCGCCGGAGAACAGCACACCGGCGACACCGGTTATATGCGCAGCGCGCCTGAAGGAGAGGAAACCGCGGAAGAGAGAGTACTGCACATGCGCCGGCCCCAGCGCGTCTGCCGCGGCTATGACGCAACGTGCCGCGGCTATGACGCAACACAATCCACTTTAATCCAATCCAATCCAAATTCAATCCAATCCAACCCAACCCAAGCCAAGCCAAGCCAAGCCAAGCCAAGCCAATCGAATCCAATCCAATGCCCCTCGCGAGAGTACAGTGCCTAGAATATGGGCCAGTATATTCTAGGCACTGTAGCGAGAGAGTGTTCGCTATCGGAGAGGAGAGGGGGTGAGCGGCGGAGAGCGCAGCTGGCGCGGCGAGGAGAATGGGGGAGGGGTGGACAACGCCGACGACAACGACGACGACGCCGGAGGGACAAGGCGAGTGAATCAGATGCTCTGCATCTAAAAATTGTGGCGTCACGTGCACTCCTGTCATGGTGGCCGCTCGGCGTTCGTTTTGTCGAAATCAAAACTGCCACAAATAACCGACGTCGCAAATGATTGTTTACGCTGCGATCGACCCTCTTATGTGCCATTCCATGATTAGTGGGCTGGTAGGCACCCATAGCGGCGAAAAAAAATGTGACGCGAAAATTTCGAGCCAGTACTCCTTTACTGTTTGTGGGTGCTCCTTCCTTTTTGCATTCTGTACCTTACGTGTCGCCAGACGACCAAGGATTGGACTTGCGACTTTGCAATCCATACCACCGTGACACAGCTCCATGCCTCAATTCCGGCCAGCCACAACTAAACTTAGATGTTATTGTTTATTTGACGGGTTTATCTCCTGAAAAAGACAGCCTTATGAGGCCGCCGCATGAGTTCCAGTGCGAGCAACGGGGCGGTTGGCCAACGGAAGCGGAAGCTTCCAACGTGCAAGCTTGGCCGTCTACACGAGCGCCGAAAATGTAGGGGCGCGCCATTGCAAGGCGCGGCTTTCTGTACGCGCCCGGGGCTTTTCCTTCGCTTCTGTTTTTTTCTCCATTGGCGTTGAATAGTGACGCGAGAAAACGCGCGCACATAACGATTTATAGCCGCGCGCTTCGTGGGCTCGCCGAAAACTTCTTGGCACGCATACAACGGGCGAACATCATTTCTCTAAAACTCGCGCGCTGCCTTACTTTCCACCGGCCATCGTAGCCGCGGATGCAGTTTCGATCTTTATCCTTTCTGTTCGGCTTATTTCGCCGAGTCTGATGTTGGTGCCGGCCCTCCTTCTGGACAACAAGCGCTTCTGCTGTTGGGGCCTCCATGTTTTCGCGCTGCCCGGCTGCTGATGTCTTCTCGTTTGATCTGTCTGCATGCCCCTGTGGGGTACGTATTCCGCTCGCAGACTTTTCTCTTGCGAGCTCTAAGGCGATATCCTTTTTTGCTTCCGCTTCTCCACTTATGTACTTTTTTTTTTCGGAAACTTCAGAGAGCAGTCGCATTTGCGAGAGACATTCCACGCGTGTGAGGCACGAGCCGTTCAAGTATTTCCTCTTTGCGTCCGAATAAAAGGAAGCGGAGAATGAAAAAAACCATCGCACATCATGCCGGCGGGAATTTCAAACCACAAAGTTGAAAAGGCAGTGGGGGCGAAAAAAAAAGGTGAGAGAGGAAAAATATTACGGGCATATATGAACACGCGGACGTCTCTATTCTTCCACTTCCTTTACAGCGTTATATCCCTTTGGGAAACGCGGTTTCTCATCTGGTCGCGCATTTTGTCACCTCGAGTTCGAAACTGCGCGCTATGCCATTCATTTCCACTGATAGTCATGTTCGTCCCTCGTAAAATGCAAGCTGTCTATCTAATTTGTTTTGTCTTCACTTTAGCAAATGCATGAGCACGGGTCTTTTTTCCTTTTTCTTTTTTTGATTGGTGGTATGAAATACTAAAGATTGTCCCTTTTTCACGTCATGTTCGCCTCATTGATTCCTGCGTAATGCCCGTACAGTGCCATAACCCCGATAGAAATTCTAGACGTGTGAGTAATAACAAACACGAGAAACTGCGAGTGCAGACAGATGCTCATGAGTACGTAGAGCGTCTTGTTATGGGCGGCTTAGATAACGTTACCGAATGGAATCTAGGGTGTTTCCTCCTGGATGTAAAAGTAACGCTATGAGGTAAACGAGTTACCAAATTTTGCACCGAAAGAAATCCTAGGAAATGCGGGACCTACTAATTGATTACCGTAGCTAACAATCAGAAATATTCAAACTTAAATCCCACCCCCGTCTTTGTTCTTATTGGGTGAGCAACTGATGGGTTATGTCGTAAAAATCCTTGCGCCGTCAAACCGCGGACAGAAAGCGACGCAATAACAAGTAACAATCGAGCGTATGAGGACAGAGGACGCCAAGCCGAGCTGGCAGCGCCTTTCGCCGAGAGACGCCTTGTCTAGTTTGAAGCGAGTGCTGGGCCGAGCAGGCACAAAAATGTATAGAAAAGGAATGATGGCGGCGAAATGCTGATTTTGGTGGAAAACAAAGGGGTGACAGGTAGCCAATGCCACGGCTGAAGCGAACAAGCGTGACCACACTGAAATGGTTGGAACGCGAAATTCGGTTGGCACAGTGTGGCAGTGGCGTGTCAGAGCCCAGCAGATCTACCAATGGATCTTGCATTAATTTTATTTGTTAAAGCCAAACGCTTTGCATGTTCATTTAGTGACAAAGATGCATATTGCAATCTGTATTTATTGTCCGTCCGTGCCCCCCCCCCCCTTACTGATACCGCACCCGGGTCGATTAGGAAAGCAATAAATAATGATAGTGGAGACAACCTCGCTTTCTGAAAGAAGTCCTGCAGGGCCATCCGCCGACCCTATGCGAATATGGGGGTCCAGCACGGGGCGGGTAATTTTTCCATGGCAGAAATTCGATACTTCCGATTAGTGTAGCGTACCCGCTCCATATCAAAAGAACGTTATGTCCGCAATTTTTTTCACACCGTTCGTTGTTCTGTGGGAGGTAGCAACCCCCTGACTCGGGAAGTAACCGGCCTGATCTTGCCCACATCAGCGAACGACTTCCATTTAAACGCGATGATGAACACTACAGTTGGGACATGTATTCCTTTCGCGGCAATGTCCTGCTGCTATACGGTTATGCTGACGGGGATGGGATGGGAAAAAGTTTATTTGTCTTTTTTGAGTGGTTGGGCGGCACTCCACCGGAGGGTGCTCGCGGTCTGCCGTGTTCTACCTACCACCAGTAACAAGAAAGAAAAAGTATTTTGCGCCTAATGAGTTTTTGTGTCTGCCATGTTCCGGGCATTGGAAAGAAGGCTTACTTGCCACCACTGGCTCTCAGAGAGCTTTCTATGCAGTTACTGCTCGACCAACACAATGACCGGAAGCATATATACAGAGATGGTTCTGTGACGTCCTCCAGCACGGCAGGTGCGGTGGTTATACCATCAGAATCAACCGAAATTCCATTCCGTGTTGCCCATATCACGAGCTCGACGGCTACTGAACTTGAAGCCGTCCGTAAAGCTCTGCAATACATTATGGCAGCTCCTCCCCAAAAATGGTCCATTTTTACCGACTCCAAAGGCGCCCTGCAAAGTTTCCGAGCAGCCTTGCGCTGCGGTCCTTTCCACCAACTTGTGACAGAAATCCGAGAATGATTTCACCGGGCCGTCATAAAGGGGGATAATGTTTTATTTCAGTGGCTGCCAAGCCACTGTGAAATAACTGGCATGTTTTGGATGATGCCGCTGCTCGGACAGGCCATGGCTATGAAAGGACCATCTTCCTTCCGCTTTCAAAGACTGATGCCGCTAGGCTCTTTCGTCAGTTCGCGCGCAGGACTTCCATTACTCAGTGGAATACAGCGGACTTTGTGCATCCGCGCATCCACCACCAGGACCCTCTACTCCAGCGTCGTCATCCGTGTGGGCTGTCCCGATCACAGTCTACTTTACTTTGTAGGCTGTGGTTGGGAGTGGCCTTTACGAAAGCCTACTCCTTCCTCATCGGGATGGCCAGTAGTGCCCAGTGCGACGCCTGCAAGGTTGAAGAGACACTCGAACATGTGCTTTGTTGTTGCCCTCAGTATTCATCGGAAAGTCGTGTTTTGGCACCCGAGCTCAGCCGATTGGACAATCAACAGTTCAAACTAGAGACTATTCTAGGACAACGACCCCTACAATCGACTTCGCGGAAGGCAACAAAAGCCCTTCTGCGTTTCATGAAGGACACACTTTAGACTATAGTGCCCACGAAGGTACTAAAGTGTGTGCGCGGCCCAGCTCCTTTCTTCTCTTTTTTGCCTGCCCTCTCTTTCACCCCCCGCACACCCCTTCCCTAGGGCCGAGTAGCAATCCGGGCTCTAAGCCTGGATAACCTCTCGGCCTTTCCGTTTGCTTTTCTCCTCCTCCCTAAGCAGCGCTAGTAGTAAACCAAGAGTATAAAACATAGGTATATTAGTCCTTTCTGGTAAGATGACACGTCATCAAGCCGCTACAAAGGGGAAACCAATAGCAATCATCATCATCATCATCATCATCGTCATCGTTGTCGTCGTTCTGAAACTTGCGCGGAACTTCTGATGCTGAACAGTAATTCCCATAATGTCATGTTGAGTGTTTCTGTATAATTTCGGTGTTCATGTGCTTTTTCACATGTTAATCCGATGTAGCTTGGCATATATCCGATACATTTATCAGCGGAGCCTTCTGAAATGTGTCTCGACCATGTAGAGAGGTAACCCAGACGGCTTCCAGTAGGATAATATGTTTTAGTAGACATCTTGGTGCAATTCACTGCTTTTTCCTTCGCAGGCAGCTACTATTAGCAAGCGGAGCACACTAGATTTCACCAAACGCTTCAGTACATGCACTACTCGAAAGTTTTTCGGGCACGTACAGCTGAAATCCGCAAAGCAGCCTACAGAATTCTTTTCCAGAAGGTGCATGCAGGTCTCACTTCAAGGGGCATAAGATACCCATAAAGGGAACAGAGATTTACGAACGCGGTAGCATACCAGCACGCTGCAGGTTCCACTAATTAACGGATGCAGTCGGCACGACAAAGACCAGGAGGTGGAAGGACGGCGCTTGGCGTTACAGGATGTTGCATGGAAAAGCTGACCAATGCTAGGGCGATTTGCTTGGTGACGAAGATAGACTTAGAAGAAATAAACTGAAGAGGTTGCAAACTTTGCAGCGCAGTTGTACGCTTTTTACTTTAAGTGAAACCCGGCTTTCGACAGAGTTGTCCTTGAACGCATAACCGCATGATTGCGCGCATTTGTTGACCGTGTTTTAAGGCATGTTTCAGAATCCTTTAAAAATGGTAACATGTGTAAATTAAAAAGGATTGAATGTTGTTGCTTGCCTTGCCCTTCCCCTTAATGGCATATTTGTTAACAAAACTAATTATATAGGCCAAAGAGCGTTACTGCCGAGTTTCCATTCTGGGGGTAATGGTGAAGCGCATATGGGCATGCTCTAAAAAGTCATGTCAGAAAATATATCACCGCGGATACAAAAACAGCGTTTGTAACCGCTAGGTATCAAATACGCGGTGCTAATTCCGGGCTGCTCCCAGTTTTGTCAACGCCTTTCACTATATGTAGCTGCTTTGCAGTTGAGCGTCCCACACCTCTTCAATCAATCAATCAATCAATCAATCAATCAATCAATCAATCAATCAATCAATCAATCAATCAATCAATCAATCAATCAATCAATCAATCAATCAATCGCATTGCTTGCTCGAACTGTAGTGTGAGAAGGGAAAAGTGTCGAATCATACTTTAAATAACGGCGTTTCGTATCGGTCACAGCTTGAAGGTCTGCCGCCCCACAGCACGATGAATGAGGCGATAATATAAAAGTACAAATCGAGAAAGTACACGTTCTTGCTGACACGATCAGACATGTAACACAGCAACCTTCTGATCTTCACAGTGACCACGCGACCAACCTAGGCCATGAATGAAAGGAGGGTTGCGCCCACAGTTGCGCATGGACGGTGCAAACCGTACATGCTCTTGCTGGCGGAATCAAAGCAGTGGCCCTTCGACGTCACCTCCATGGTTACCAAATGATCACAACTGCTCCAAACGATAAGTGTAGATACCCGATTATGACTGCGTGAAATATATCATTGCGTAGCAATAAAGAGACCAAACGTATTTAGGCAACCTGCTTTACCGTATATACACTACCAATATTATGCCCTCGCTCTTCATTTCGTCCCGTACTTTGGCGATTCGTAACGCACTTCTCCTGCCGGTTAAGGGCGTCTTTCCTTCCTGCTCTATGTACGTACAACCTCCTACAGCTTCCGGTCCTCAACTGAGGCAACGCTGTTCACCCAACTCCTATCGGTCCTTGATGGTGGGTGGCTGTTTATATGGGACGCATTTCTGTTGCGTCCCCACCAGACTCCTTTTCCGAGTGCCTAATTGATCCGGTTTCTTAGTGGAGACCCCTGCGCGCCCCCGCTCTCTGGCGCAGTACTGAGGACCTCCTTTTTCCCTCCTTTCATTCTTCGCTCTCTCAGGCGGGCGTCTCGCTAAGAAGGCTTCGTGGCCCCAAGTTCGTCGCTCTCTGTTTGCGTCATCCGCTTTATATTTCTCCGTCCCCTCGTCGCCTTATGTCCGTCCGATGTTCACAGCCGTTGGACTCCTGTTGCCACAAAAAGCTGCCGATCTCCTTCAGCTTTAGTTCCGCAGGAAGTTTTCTTTCTATTTTTGCGTCTGTGTATATTTGTTCACTTTCCTTTTGCTTCTTGGTCATTCCTTTTTTTGTCTACTCGTCCCTTCCCATTTCTCACCCTTTATTTTAGCTCTTTTAACGAACCGACCAAGGAGAGGTTTGCCGCTCGCTCACTGTATCTCTCTCGGTTCTTTCTTTTTGCCCCCTTGTCGCCGTCGTCGAGATTATCGTGCTGTCACGGTTTTGCCTCCCAGTACTCTCTGCTCTCCATCCTCCGCCGTCTCTGTCTCCCGTCCTCCCCCTCTCGTCTCACTGCCCTTTTCGGCCATTCCACTCCACGACTTGATGGCCCTCATACTGTTCTGGCCCGGTCAGAGTACGGCTTGTTACGTCTCCTCGGCTTACTCTCCGCAACTTCGTACGGCATTGTTCTTGTCCCTGAGCTTCGGTTCCTGCCTCCTTTCCTCGCGACGATTTCTTAACATTCGCCCTCCCGCTCCTCCTCTTTCTGATTTCATCTTTATTTTTTGTTTTCCGACTGGACTGGTCGTCTTCCAAGTTTCTTCCAGCACCGCCGATATCTTGAGAAGCGCCTCCTTTTATTCGGGGTCGTTCACATCTCTGAGTAATAACCGCGGCCGGCAGGAATCTAGGGGCAACTCAGCCGACGGCAGCAGCTCCGAGAAGCGCACCCCTTCTCCCCATTCTTCCTTTTCTCCAGAACGGGCTTGGACCTCGTCCAAGTCTGTGCATCCCTCATTCCCTGACTTTGTCCCGTTTTTTTTTTCCTCTTTCACTTCTTGTATTCAGTCGCTCCTCGAAACACGCCACCATTCTTTCCCCTCCCCTTCTTCCGTTTGCCCTCCATGCCAGCTTCGAGGAACTTTTAAGTGTTATTGTTGTCAAATTTATAGCTCTGAACTCTTCCTTCCGACTTGTTGGCTGTTTTTTTTTCCTTCGTCCAGCCCTTGCCAGATACGCGAGATCGTTGTTTAATGCTGGAGGAAACTCTTGTGTTGTTGTCCTCGTCGTCGGTTCTGCTTTTTAGGCCCTCAATTTCTTTAATGGTAGCTTCAAACCCGTGTCCTCAGCGCCTATGCGTAAATTTTTGTTTCCCTCCATCCTAATGATTTTCGTTGTTCGGCGTGTGTGTTTATGCGAGAGCTGCTGCTGCTGTTCGGGACATTCTGCTGTCTTCCTGTTTTGCAATCGTCTTGACAACGCCTACGGGTCGTCCATCTTTCCAGCTCTCTTCGGCGACGACCCGCTTCAGCGGCGATGCTTCGAATGTTCTCAATCCTTATTCTACACGAAAACAATTTCAAATTTCTCAAACACAAGAATGCAGAACTTTGTATGTAAGCCTCTCTGCGTCGTCATGCTGACCTCACCTAGCCAGTGGGTATTGGAGTACGCCCTTCTAGAACGTAATCTACAGCAAAGCTCTCCATCACTCTTTCTGAACAATTTTTTTTATCTGATGTCCGTAGACGAATGCAATGGGCGGGAGGTGCGTCTTCATAGCGAATTCCACCTTTGGAGAAGAACCAACCATGCTTACTCATGATGTAACGTTCATGTTTTGACCGCACATCCGTTACCAACTTGGCCTGTAACGTCTCCTCACAGCTTCACACGATATCTACGGCTCACCACCTATGTCGTTAAGGAAGACGCCGGAAATGGCGTCGGTCATGGGCGAGAAGTAGATGCAAATGTAACGAAGGACGTGACGTCGTACCACGAAGTTGTGCCACATCCTGAAGTTATGAGTGACGACAGGTGCAAAAGTGATGGCAATTTCAGTTACGACGTTCCCTCTACTTCCGGTGACGTTCATTACTCGTGCTGTCGGTGCATTTAGTGAAGGAGAAATGGGGCGACCATACAAGGTTCTTCTTTTCATTTCGTTTCCGTTTTATTTATTTCAAGGAATTTGCACAAGTGAGAATTTTATGTGAGCCCTTAGCTACAATGCTAGCACCGTGCCCATTCTGCTAATACATTTTAACATTGCAAGCACATAAAATTATGCCTAATAAAAAAATATAGCTATAAGAAGCACAATATAGAATGTGCAAAATGTACGGTTTGTAAAAGGAGTGCAGGGTTAGTGCAGCGACGACAATAGTACTGGGACTAGATGGTCACCAGTTCTTCATCCTTGTCGCCCCTGCGCTAAACCTTCCGGAACACGCTTTACTAAAGGTGTACTAGACTTTACCCAAAAGCCCCACGACCAGTCAAGTCTGAGCACATCAGCTCTGACTACAAATATCTCGCAGAAAGGTTTACGTCGCTCAGCAAAAGTTTCTTCACTCATCAGATCCGAGTTCCACTGTACTGTCTTATTGAAGAGTGAGTTCCCTTTCCGATCTTCGTTATCCTTTTGACAACTTAACGATAACGTTAAATGCGTAGCTTATGCAGTAGCCAGAAATAGCCGACAGAACAGTGCTTCTGCAACCAGGGACTTATATGGACCAAGCGACACATATAGGGGGCGCGCGGCACCACCGCGTAAGGCCACCAAAAATACCCCCGTTGTCCGGTGCTAAGGGTGGTGCGCGGTAGCCCACTAGCAGGCAGGCTTTGCCAAGACGAACCACGTAATATAACGAGCTGTGTTTGGCCACGTCGAGAGATGGAGATTTTTATATCGGGTTAACGAACCCGCCATGGTGGCTCAGTGGCTGAGGCGTTGCGCTGCTGAGCAGGAGGACGCGGGTTTGATTCCCGGCCGCGGCGGCCCCTTTTCTGGTGGAGGCGAAAACCGAAAACGCCTGTGTGTACGAGATTTCGGTGCACGTTAAAGATCCGCATGTGGTCAAAATTAATCCGGAGCCCTCCACTACGGCGCGCCTCATTGCCTGCGTTGCGTCGGCGCCTTAAACCCTACAATCAATCAATCAATCAATATAGGGTTAACGAATTGCTTGATTGATTGTAGGGTTTAACGCGCCGACGCAACGCAGGCGATGAGGCGCGCCGTAGTGCAGGGCTCCGGATCAATTTTGACCACCTGCGGATCTTTAACGTGGGCCGAAATCTCGTATAGACGGGCGTTTTCGGTTTTCACCTCCATCAGAAAACGGCCGCCGCGGCCGGGAGTTGGGTTAAAGAAGAAAAAGGCATCAAACTGTGCAAGAAAGAAACACGTTCTTTGAAAATGTTAGATGTTCGATGACGCACGGAACAACATTGGGGAAGGTCTGTGCATCTGTGAAGCCAGCGCAAACAGAGTTATACACTATTAGCATTCAGTTTTGTAACCATTTTTCTTTCACTTCAGCGCTGTTTACTTGTAAATGTTCGTGCCACTGCCTGACGCAAGAATAAACGAGCGAGTGCAGTACTTCTCTGCCAGCGCTTAAGTTCACCTTATAAACAACGAATTCGCTTATGTTTCGATCAAACCAGCTTATCAGAGGGTGAGTGCAGATGAACAAAAGCCTCAGCGAGAAAGGCGTTTACTACGAGTTAGCGTAATCTTCAAAGAGGCGGCTGCTGTATTTTTCGTGCTGCTGTACAGGTCATAAGCGTGTGAATCTCGCACCCACCGCTGCATGCACTCGCCTCTGATACCCAGTCTTGCCAAGATTAAGTAACCAACGCGGGAAGAAATTTCAATTCTTCCCATACTCTGACACTTGGTGTTTTACGTCTCGTTTTACATTACTATCGTAATGTGAAAGCATCAAAAATGATGAGAGCGATACAAAAGACGCTGACACAATCTGTTTGACATAAATTTCAAGAAAACATGGCAGCAGCTTTAAAAATCAAACTCGTTCGGCCTAAAATAGCACGGTGTTTATTTTACGTCTAAGTAGCGATGTAAGTAGGAAATCCCTTGTCTTGATCAAAAAATTACCGAACTTACACAAAATTTAAAGACATCTTTATAAAATTTGGCATAATAAAACATCTTTATAAAATCTTTATAAGCTTGTTGGCAGCATGGTTCGTAGGTATGTCATGGCGCACTTGGCCAATGAACACAGGGGCGTAACCCCATTTTGTAAGGATTCTACCACGTTTTAAACGAAACAGGCCCGTCTATGAGTCAAATGCGCCGGGTGATTTATAGTCCCTGATAGGCGTACAAGGCACTGCGTGCTCTAAACTGCCAACCACAAATAACACCAAGGCCACCGACGTGGTGCTCCAATTAACGAGCCAAACATATCCTCCTTAAACTACTATTCGTACTTATTGCACAACCTGGAGCCAGCTGCGTCCTTCGACCGCAGAAAGAAGGACGCCGTGTTTCTTCACGAGCGAAGGCGGGCGCAGCGGACAGCTTCAAATTTCTACAGGCACAGCCTTGCTCATTGCATTTCTTGAGATTTCGCGTTTTAGCGAGACGCACATTCCTCAGAGTAAGGTGAATCAATCAATCAATCAATCAATCAATCAATCAATCAATCAATCAATCAATTCAATCAATCAATCAATCAATCAATCAATCAATCCGCTTTATTCCAGTTTTTTACAGGCAAAAAAGTAACTGAGTATGGCAAGAAAAAAAATTTGCTCCAATCCACGCTGTGAAAGTGGCTGGAAAGCAAAGCTTTAAACGACACCCAAAACAATTGCCCAAGCAGCGTCACTTGAATTCACACACGTGGCTCTACAAAGAGTGAAACCAGAGATTCTGCCAGCCATTACGTGGAATTCGCGGGGGCAGCATCCCGAACGCAGCAGCAGCGTCGGGCACGGCCGGGCTAGAGCGGCGAACGCCGCCGCTCTAGCCCGGCCGTGGGTCCAGCTTAGCTGTACTATTAGAGGAGCTATCGGACATAAGGTGCGATATTATAGCGCTAAGTGTGGTTAGAAGTACAGGAGAATGATTCATATCTAGTGGGCAAATTTTGTGCTACCGAGGGCATCAAGAAAAGAAAAAGCATGGGGTGGGATTCTTAATTCCACGGAGATACAGCAGGGAACGTGGAACAATTCTTCAGTATTGACGGAAGAGTTTCAGTCGTTGTGATCAAGCTAGACGAGTGACACAGGCTAAAGATTGTTCAAGCATATGCGCCAACAGCTAGCTACGATGATTACGCCTTAGTTTCTATGAGGACGTCGAATAAGCTATAAAGAAGGGAACATCTCAGTTCACGACTGTGATTGGAGATTTTAACCCAAAAGTAGATGAGAAGCAAATGGGAGAATTGTCAGTGGGAACCATTGGAATAGGCAGTCGCACCAGTGGAGGTGATACACTGGTGGGATTTGCGGAGAGAAGTAACCTGAGGTGAAAAATACATTCTTCTGGAAACAACAAAAAATGTAAAATGGTAATGGGAGCGTACCGATGGTACAACAAAAAACGCAAACAACTTCATTTTAAATACAACCCAGGTATTCGGCAGGACATAGCGGTGCTAGGCAAAATTAAGTGCAGTGATCATAGATGATTCGGAGCAAAGTAAGGCTGAATCTCAAAAAAGAAAGAAGGAAACTCGTGAAACGTAAGGAACCCAGCATTGTGTTAGTCGTGTCCAGGACGCAGGAGTTTAAAATAACCCTTAAAACAAATTCAAATAATAGAAAATTCCGCCGAGTATACTAAACAACTATACATGGCATTTATAGGCTGTGAAAAAACGTTTGACTCAGTACACACCAAGCACTAAGAGACCCGGGAATAGAGGAGACTTATATAATATTCCTAGACAACATATCGAATTTCTAGGCATTACAATTGACCGTTCGTTGTCCTAGGCTCCCCATATCAGGCGGCTAAAGGAGTGACTCCTTTCGTTTGTTCACGTTTTGGCGATGATGACAGGAAGCACCTGGGGCTGCTCAGTGTCAGCACTCTTGCGACTCTACAAAGCGCTTTTCGTAGGCCTCTTGCGATGTAGCCTTCCGGCTTTACATGCTGTGTCCAGGACGAACTTGAAGGTTCTGGAAGGCTCGCAAGCTCGAGCACTGCGAACATGCCTGGGCCTTCCAAAATGCACCTCCATGATAGGAACATTATGTGAGGCAAGGTGCTGTTCTGCGACCACTCTCCGTTCACAAGAATTGCTCCGTACTGGCCTTCGACATGTTTCTCGATGCTTAGCTGATGCACTGGCTGCCGCTTCTGGATCTCGCGTGGTGCACGTCCTGCCGTCTAAGTACCTCCGACCCAAGCTGCCAGCTACTCCACCGTGGTTGTACGCGGCATGAGCTTGTGTGCACCACTGTACCTGGAATAGGCACAAAGTCGTCTATGCCCGCATCGGCCTTGACATATTTTGTCCCTGGAGCATATCTACACCCGTTATCCAGACCACATCCAAGTGTACACGGAAGGATCCGTGACTTCGGCCTCTTCGGCAATTGGCGTATGGATTCCGTCAGCGAGACGGTCCATTAAAGAAAAGCTCAGCCACAGAACAACCTTCACAGCCACTGAGCTAGCCGCTGTCAGAGCAGCACTTCTTTACATAAGCGGAAGTCCTTCTCCGCGGTGGGTAATTCTTTCCGATTCCCGGCCAGCCTTGTAACTTTTAAATAAGCCGCCTGATTGTCGCAGTCAACTTGTCTGCGATATGAATAAAATGTTTTCAATTGCGAAGGACAGGAAATTTTCCTTCAGTGGACACCAGGTCATTCTGGTACTAACGGGCAATAAGATCTCCGATGAGAAGCCCCCGACCTCAACTTCACCGTTGGAATCCTGTTTTACAACGAGGATAGAAAAGCAGCTGCAATCGACCTCGACCTAGGATGGCAACTCCAGCTGCCGGCTTGAAAGGATCCTATGAGAAGTTATGCGCCTCTTCATGCTATAGACCCTCATTGCGATTTCCGGCATCCACGGGGTCTGCCAAAGCGCACTGAAGGCGTGCTACACCGGCTGCGATTTAACGTTGCATACATCCGAAGCTTCTCGTTTAAGCTGGGCTGGGTAGAGTCGCCATTGTGTACAGTGTGCTCTACTCCCGACAACATCAGGCACATTTTAAGCCACTGCCCGCGATATGCCAGTCAGCGGGCAACAGCATCGAAGGCACTTGCGCGACTACGACGCGGAGGTCCTCTAGAACTCTCACACTTCCTTGGACCCTGGTGAAATCGTGATGAGGCAGTGCTGAGAACAAAAACTCTGCTTACTTTTCTTGCAGAAACAGGGCTAGAAGAGGTTCTGTGAACCCTCTGAGCATATACATTTTGTATATGTGTGCATTTCCCCTCTCCCTCTCCCTCCCCCTTTCTTTCTTTCCTTTTCTTGTTTCTCTCTATTTTTCGCTGTCACCTCACTGTATTCACCCCATCTGGAGTGGCAAGCCCTACCGTTAGTGGGGCTGACCTCTACAGCTTTCACTAAAGGTCTCTCTCTCTCTCTCTCTCTCTCTCTCTCTCTCTCTCTCTCTCTCTCTCTCTCTCTCTCTCTCTCTCTCTCTCTCTCTCTCTCTCTCTCTCTCTCTCTCTCTAAAGTATGTACGGGGCAGGGATTATCCTTCACAAACAAAGCGACAAATTTCCGATCCCAAAGGGCGTACAACATGGAGATACCATCTCGTCAAAGCTGTTCACAGCATGTCTGGAGGGGGTATTCAGAAAGCTTGACTGGAAAAACGCATGCTTACGGATAAACGGATAACGCTTAGGCCATTTGAGGTTTTCAGACGACGTAGTTTGCTAAGTAAGTCGGCAGAACACATGCAAAATATGCTTGAGGAACTACAATCATAAATCATGGCCGTCGGACTAAAAATAAATATGCATAAATCTGAAGTAAAAACGAATAAACATGCCGCAAGCGCCTGTTTAGCATGAAACGCTATAACAACTAGAAGAATATTATTACCTCGGTCAGTGCTGATCCCAACCACGAGAAAAAAATTCGGCGCAGAATAGATATGGGCTGGGATGCAATCCGCAATCACTCCCAAATAATGAAAATCCAGCTACCTCATCACTGAAAAGAAGGATAGACAACCAATGCGCCCGGCCGGTGATGACATATGGAGAGGAAACTTGGCGCCTTACTAAACATGTAGAAAGTAAAATGGGTCGGCCCAACGGGCCATGGAACGACAATTTATACGAGTAACGCTTAGGGACAGGAAACGAGCTTGGATCAGGGAACAAACTTCCTGGATCAGGGAGCAAACTTGAGCGGAAGATATCGTAGTTTAATTTAAGAAAAAGAATTGGACTTCGGTTGGCCGTGTAGCTAGACGAAATGACAACTGGTGGACGGGGTAACACAGTGGATACCGAGATACTGGACTAGAAAAAGGGGAAGGCCATTAACTCCGTGGACAGACGAAATAAGGAAATTTGGAGGCAGGTACGAGAAGGAGACAAAAAAACATTCAAACGCAACCCTAAGCATCGAGAATGTCCCGGGCCAGGTTCATCAACGCTAGCTGGTCCGTAAGCTGGTCCGAGGCTATCTAAGTCCGCCATGTTTTAGAAGGAGGGTGGGGAAAATGTGGGGACTGAATTGCAATAGGGCAGGATAAAATACAATGCTCTAAATTAGCGTACGGTTCGGGACAATTGGTACATGCTGGGGAGTGTCGGATAGGGCAGAGAAACGAACGAGCAGGTGTAAAGAGTGTATTTAAGTCTATGCGTCGTATAATGCGTAGTTGCGAGGTGGTTAGAGATTTGTGCGGAGCAGGAAGTGTGCGTTTTATGAACTACAACAGCGCCGGACGTGAGCTGCTGGTGGTCACAGGAATTGATGCCTTCCTCCTCCTCCTAATCATAATGATGACGACGACGACGAAGACGACGACGACGACGACGACGATGATGATGTATTAAACACCTTTTGTAACGTTCCCATTTTTCCCCAAACACCCTACTTGTTTGGGCGTCCTTTCCGTGCCAGCACCATTAAAAGACAGTTCTTTGTGAAAAATAATATGAACGCAATCATGCTCGACAATGCAGGGTCTAAAACAAAATGCGACTTCTCAAATTTGTACTCTCATCCAGATACTGCGCATCCCCAATGCTCCCTTTGGAAAGTTCCAAGTTAGCTTATTTTGTGCATATGGAACACCACCTCGCGAAAGTTCATAGTTAGCCTTTTTGAGAAGGAAACTTAAGAAACGCCTTTGCTTTTAATCCTGTCGGAGGCGGCGTTACGCGTTAGAACATGAAAAGGATGCTATACAGTGAAGTCTAACTTGTAAACACCCAGATGGCGAGCGCCTTCCAACTAGCGACGGTCGCGTGGGGTTAACCACTCGTGGTACGTAAGGCCGCAAAACTTGTTACAAAGGGTGTTCCCGGGGATTTAAAAATGAGCTGCATACTCTTAATATGCAAATTGTGAACCTCGCTATAGAAATATCGCGGATTAAAACATGAGCGGCGAAGCCGACGTGCCGAGGGCGCTTGACAAGTTTTATGTGGGAATAAAAGGAAAGTGGAAAGGAGTTCAGCGAAAGGGCCCCGTTGTACAACAGATGATAGAAAAGTTAACTTGGAAGGACATTACTTGCACGTCGCTTTTTTCGCCGCTGTGCAGGCTAGTGTTTGTACAACCAATTGCAATTATCGTACAAGAAAAGGGGAAGGGGGGGAGGCCGCATTTCTTTTCTTTTTATTTTGCATTTTCTCAGCTAGGTTGTCTAAGCAGAACTGTGCGCATGGGCGGCAGCTGCAGCCGAAAACCTCGGACTTGAGAATCACGGGCTGTGAAAGAGAGCTGACGTGAGGGTTTTCAAATGAGGCGCGGCGGGGGGAAATAGCATATCTTGGGTGAATTCTTATGGCCCGAATTTTCGTTTACAAAGCCCCTGTGTCTGCCAACAGGAAGAATGTGCGCGTAGAGCGTATGTAATTGGCAGCTAAAGTTTGAATTCTTTTCTTGTTATTTTTTTATGGACTCACATGGGCAGATGGCGGAGAAACTACAGCAAGAGGAAGGAACGTACATTTTGGGCAAAACGGAAGAAGTTGGGGCCCTTCACAGGTCCAGGACGTCCAGGAATCTGCAGCAGAAAAAAAAACTTGAGAAAGGTAAGTTTGAGTGATTCTACCCTTCTCCTTGGGGGCCGGATGCCGTTGTGGAAGGCTGAGAATAATTTAGAAGTCTTGAGGCTACAGAACTCGCCTGGTGAAACTTATGAATAGGGGTAGCGCCAAATTCACAAAAGGAGACGGTCCTTTAAACAAGGTATATGATAAACCCCCTTTTTATCACTGTATTCCCCACCTCGCTTTTTCCGAAGTGTTTCGGTGTTCACGCTGCAGTGTACTGACCAAACCACTTCCGCTTTCAGAGAAGTACTGTTTATATCGAATGCAACTTCCTGTTCCGAGGGCTTTGAAATAACGAGGGTTTACTGCGTGTACCCGTTGGTAACAAAGGTGCGTACCACAGAAGCCCACATTCTCAAAGCGGGAGGGCTTACGTGTCTCAGCACGATTGCTGGGACGGGCAGAAAAACATCCGACGAAACAAGGGAAATATGGCGTCACTTTCATGAAATTAATGCCCGGTATTTGTGCTTCTTTATATGTGAATCCACTTCTCCCAGGTGGCCCTAGGCAGCATCCCCGAAATATTGCAAGTGCCGAAGTTCCCATTGATTGACCCGCCCTGACAGTGAGTCAGGGACAACGCCCTGGCTCACTGAGGCTACCTTTTCAGACAATAGTTTTTCTTAGGCTACTTAAAAGCCTGTCTGTCTGTCTGTCTGTCTGCCTGCCCGCCTGTCTGTCTGTCTGTCTGTCTGTCTGTCTGTCTGTCTGTCTGTCTGTCTGTCTGTCTGTCTGTCTGTCTGTCTGTCTGTCTGTCTGTCTGTCTGTCTGTCTGTCCGTCTGTCCGTCTGTCGACTCAGCCACCAGGTCAAAATTTAAAAGAATTCTTGAACGAAACGTTCACACAGGCAAAGCATTTCCAATCTACTAAACATGGTGGCAATGTTTATACTTGTCAGCATTGAGAAAAAAAAAACATTAGGCATATTTGAGGCAAAACGTCAATACATCAGGGATATTTGCCGTGTTATGTTAATTAAATATACATGGCTGTGTTGATTTTTGCATTAGTAAATACGAAAATAGGCCTTGAAAAGATGTTCTGACCCAAAGATACAAGAAGCGCTAGCGGTGCCCCCTCGGGGCAGCATTGAAAGAAGTCCGACAACAACAAAAGGATCGAGCAGATGGCGCGCGAGCAGCGGAACGCGCTAAAATTGAATTGACGTGAGCAAACCTCAACTGTCTTTATCGTGGGAGGAATGAGAGGGGAGGGGGAGAGCGTGAGAGGTGGCCGGGAAAGAGAAGAGAGGCATTCACGGCGCAGGGCGGCAGAAGAATACCGTCTTTCGACGACATTGTATTGTAACGAATTCATTGTAATGGATACAATGTATTCAAGCAACAGGAATAGCTGTTGTCTGCTCATCCTAGTGCATGTAGGTATGGCTGGTCGCCGCTAAAATTTCTTGTTATTCAGGGGAATTTAATTCTGGCAGAGAGCGCGCACTCAAATTTGCATCCAGCTACTCGGCGTATTGTTCAGGGTAAATCGTGGCGTGAATGCGTCAATGACGTGTACGAGCATCATGTAGCCACGCGGCAAGAGTAGCCTGGCTACATTGGTATTTGCGTGTGTAAGACGTAAGATTATAACAGTTACACAAAATCGTCACTTCCACATCATTGCAAAGCGGTTCATTACGCTGAACCGGAAAAAAATAGAAGTTATCGCCGTTACAACTACCCCTAGCATATGTAAAAACAGGCAGGGCCGTCTATGTGAGCGTAAATAATGAACCCCCAGGTGAGAAACGTACTTCACTGCTCGATCTTCTCGTAGCTCCCGCTTTGAAACTGTGAAGTTCATGAACAGGACTTTACAACAAAATGTGGCGCTCATCTTGGTTCTTACAATGAATGACGTACACAACGTGCCCATCATACTAGTTTTGATTTATCAGGTAATTTTCAACTAATTTTATGCGATGGATTTGGGTTGAACTGGAGGAGCAAGTGGTATGACGTCAGGGAGAAAAAGTGGAAGTTGCCAATGGTTTAAAATACATTGTTTATCGTGACTTGTCTGTGTAGCACACGTCCCCGGTATCGTACATATTTACCTGAGAGCAATTTGCTAAATTTGCCCTGAGTGAAATGTTCGAAAAGCCGTTAAAAAGCGTACAAAGCCTCGTTTCGCGGAAGAGTAGTGAACAGCTATATTTCTCTAGCTGCCGTTGATGCAGATGCGGTGTCCCTCCGTTGTGAAAACACTCCCTATTTTTTTAGGTAATGTAAGCTTCGAACCTGCCAAAAACTCCCCCTCAGATAGTTTCGCTACAAATACCCGTAAATTGAATAATTAATAGTTTGTCGCGCGATCGTACGGAAGATTGTTCTGCTGCCCATTTAGGTTAAAAAGGGTTTTTATAAATTGAGAATATTAACAGTATTTTTTTTTAATTTGTCCGTTGAACGATTTAATTTTGCGAACTAACAAAGAGCGAATATTCGAAATCACCTATACGCCATGAGGAAAAGCGGCATTTTCATTGCAATACCCTACGAAACACACACACAAGAATTGTAAATACCTTTCTGTTGGTACCATTGGCTCTGAGAAGCAAACTAGAGCGGGTCCTCATTCATGGATGGCGCGGGTGACTACCAGCAGATGGCGTAACAAGTATTGCTAGCTAGAACGGTAGACGTACGGCCGTAAGCAATGCGATTATGTTAGGACCAACGGCCAGAGGAAACATTCCTCCATCTCGACATGAAGACAATTCTAGTAACAATCGAGCATTCAATAAAAATTCGGCGCTAGTGTGTTTTGATTAATGCTGACAAGAATTCCCTTTGTCAACCGAACCCGGGACCTATGAGCTGAGCCTTAGCACCTTATCTTCCTACACGCGTACTGAGCTAGCAACAACCACACGCAAATGTGCGTCATCCTGCTATAAAGTGACGATTTCATTACTGCAGGTATATATACCATTCTCCGTTAGAAATTAACACTGGTACGTTTAGAAATAACCTTACGCACCTGGTCTTAAATAATCCTCGAATGTAATGGACTTAGGCAACAAAATAGAAAGATGTATATTAAAGCAATATGTTCAGTCATTAATAAGTCCATGGATGCGGAATCGAGTGGAACAGAAGGTACAGCGCGAACCCTCCCTTGACTCGAGCTGTGGCTTTTTTCGGGGGAATGGTGGGTGTTCAGGCGGCTAAAAAGAGAGCGTGACTGTTTCCAGTCGTCGAATTCATTTTAGGGTGGCGCTGCAAAGCCACGAGCAGCGAATTACTTTGTTGCTCGCCGCTCGCGGTTCATGATGAATGCGCGGGATTTGCTCCCCGATGGGCAGCGCGAACTAGTGCAACCTCGTTTGATGTTTCTTTTTTTTTTTCTTCCCTTTGCGCCAGTGTGCCCTGCTTCCATGCAGCACAAAGCCTCTACATTGTTGCTTCCGCCTTCTCAAAAAAAGCCGGCGTCCTCAGACGCGCGCGTCCGTCGCTGGCGCCAGTTGCCTACAAAGGAGCCGGCTGCCAAAGGCGTGAAATTGCATTCTGACAGCGAGGCTTCCCACAGCGGCTTCGAGTGGGCTTCAAGCCGGCTTCGAATGCGGCGTTTCTCCCTTTTTCCCCCCCATCGTCTTCAGTGTAATAGGAATACGGGGATAAAGGTCGCATGGAAAAGAGTTCTTGTTCGCCCACCCGCGTCAGGATCTCTTTGGGCACGGGATGAAACGAATCCGAACTTTCCGCTCACGTACCTCTCCTATAGCATTCTCCACGCACGGTGCGTGTGTATCCACCTGTGTGGAGAAAAACGCGGCAAAAAAAATGAATTTGAACGAAGACTGTTGGAGCACCTCTCAATGCTCGCAAAGGCAGTGGGTGATGTTAATGGCAATGGGTGGTAATGGGTACTGTACATTTGAACAACACGTGGTGTCCTTTAGCGGGCGCATAACCGTGCACGCATGCTTTGATGCCTAAGCATTTATGTGCATTTCGCCCTGCTAGCGGCAATGAAACCCGCGATCTTGTGAGATGGCGGCGGGACGCCCCGAGAGAACCGGTCTATTTGAGTTTCCTTTGGAAACTACGCCAACGCCTTCTAAGTTGGTTAATTCGTCGGGATGTGACAAGAACCCGGTATCGCAGTAATTTTCCAGATAAGTTTTATTGGTGCTTAGAATAGTGAGACATTTTTTTTTTCTTGGACTAATATGGCTAAAGAATAGGCTGCGCGGTATGGCCTACGAGCAGAGACTGACTTTGACGAACCAACGGTTCCCGTTGAGTGTCAGCGGGAACCATTGATGGTTCCCGTTGACACTCAAACAGTGACAACTCTTACTTTAGTAACGCATCTCCTCCTTTGCTTGAAATTATTCCGCCACTTTCAGGGCTGAAGTGTGAGGACTAACCCACAGCGTTTGAACAGTGACTGCACTTCGCGATGTTTAAGAGCAAAACAGAAGCCACCTCCTTTCCAAATACCCGTTAAACCTCAAACGCCAGTTTTAGATAGGGGGGAGGGGGGGGGGGGTGGAGGAGGCGCAGGATTGCTATACATGCGCGAAAAATATTTTTATCGGAAGCGACGTAGTATTTGTACGAGGATACACGTCTCCGAGAAATTGACGTTAGTTGGTACAATGCTAGAGGGCAATTTGATCTCAAACTGTTTATCTAATGCCGATGATAAGATGTCCTTGAACAAATAATCGGTCGGTGTTCCTTCGTTTTGGCGAATGCAGTGTCTTTCGTTAAATTAGCTCCTTTTGACCGGTGTTAGAAAAGGTAACCTTCTCTGAGATGTTTCCACGACACGCCTATTACGTAAGCAGCCCGTGAGTGACCCCCGTGATTTGTGTCAAGCGGACGTATACACTCTACGTGCAAAGGGTTCCCGAAATTGCGAGCCTACTCCGGCAGGATATTCGCGAGAGGAGTTGAAAAAACAAAATGGCCCCTTACGCAGCTGCAGCACCCGGCTTAAGGCCCTTCTCGCGTGAGAATTTCATTGCGACACACCACACGCGCTTCCAACGAAGGCCGCGTTCTAAAGGCAAGCATTGCGAGTTCCAGGTATCTATTATGTTGTTACGTTTTCAGCAGAGCGTCAGTTCTGCTGATAAGTAGGTGTCGAAACGGCAGCTTAAAAGAAATGTTTCCTACGGTTTCCAGTCGACCGGTACCCATGCGTCATTGCTACGAATCGAAAAACGGCCGTGTCAGACCGCTAAGCTACCAGGGGACTTCTAACTTTATTCCCCGCAACGATTTTTTTTTTTCAAAACACTTGCTTTCAATCCACACTACGATGAATTCATAATTCCGACTCCGATAAGAAGAGGCCGACAGTTGTGCAATCTATGTCAGACGCTGTCTTCTGCGAAAGTAAGCGCTAACCTTGCTGGCTTACTCTGTGAACCAATTCCGAATTTGGCTCCGCATGTTAGAAGCATCGCTGTGTGATAATAGGCAAGAAAGGCTCAAATTTTTCATCAGCGGCTGACGGGGTTCTATAGGCCGGTATGCTAGACCTTTCGAGAGTTGTACTGCTCAATTTGCGGGTAGCGAAATTATGTTACTTTCTTCTTTAAAAAGAACTCAAAAACTCCAGTGATTATACCAGAGATTTCGCACTTAACAAGGGGCAAGAGAGCCTTCCCATTTTTTGGGGGGAAATTTTCGGACGAGTCCCACTTCATAAGAACCAGCTCCAATTTCTTTAGCTTCTATAAGTAGCGGTGCACTAAAAACTAAAAGCAGCGACAAATAAATGGGAGGAGCTCGTGTTTAAACTTTTTCGGTGAACTTGCGGAAAAAAATAGTACTAGCGCAATATCATAATGGCCCCGGGATTAAAGCCTCACGTGGCCTCTGCTTTTGGCAACCTTTGTAAACTACAGAAAAGCTTTGACAGGCCACCTTAGCCTACCTAGGACATTGTGCCGGTGAGACGCTGGAGATGACATGGAAGAGCAGGAGGAGGAAGTGGAACTTAGTCTCTTACCCTCAATACCATTTGTTACTGATCTCTCTCTTCTTTTCATTTCTACCGAAAACACTTTTACAAAGGAGGCAAAAGTGGCGAGTTGTTAATATGATGTGCGCTTCGTGACAGGAAGGATTCAAAAAAGTGCTATAGATTTCGCTAGGGCTATACAAACCTCGCCTTAGTAGCGCCCAAGGCTCATCAAGTGGGGTGACGGGTCCCTGGTGGCACCGATTGGCGCTGCCTGTGATTATGTTGATGCTGCTGCATGGACAATGCGCTGGTGCTGGCTCACCAGTGAGGGTCGGATGTGGCCGCGACAAGTATTCTCTCGCAGTCCTCCGCTTGAGAGTGGGTATTTATCGGTGTTATTGTTTTTTTATTATTTTGACTTCCACCTTATAGAGTGACGCAGGTTATTCCTTTGTCAGTGAGCCCATTAGAGAAGATGGTGTAGGGATGAACTCAGAAAAATTGGCGCAGCTTCCACTAGTGGTGGCACGGATAGAGAGAGAGAGAGAGAGAGAGGAGAGCAGAAGAGAGAGAGAGAGAGAGAGAGAGAGAGAGAGAGAGAGAGAGCAGCCGGACCCCACAAGTGCAAAGCGGTTTTGGGCGGCACTGTAAAGCAAAGACCATTAAAGAAAGCATGCGCAGTGTTTTATTCAGTATCAATCGTCGTCATCCCTTTCGTCGTCGTCTTCCGACGGCACAATCGCGTAGAGCAAATCCTCTTGTAGCGCGTCCTCGCCCCGGTTGACCTCCACTTATTAGTCAGTTGGTCCGACGGCCGTCTCCACGTGTTGATTGTCAACGGTTGGCTTGGCAGATTTGCCGTTATCGTCTTCGGCGCGATGGATCCGTGGCGCGTCGGTCGCTACTCGACCACGAGGACGACCACGCGCAAGCCTGGACGACGCCGGACGGTCCCCGTGAGGAAGGCGCTCACGCGCGCTCGGGGTTTTCTGTCTTCGCCGGACGTATTTCTGTCGGCATAAACCGCTCTGCTGTTACAATTTGTTTAAATTTCGTCCTCCACTGCCGTAGTGAGATGCAGTTTCTGCTGCGATGCCACTAGGGACTGCTGGTGTAGTGTTGTCTAGAAGTCTAGAATACCAGCCAATTCCTTTGCCATCTGAGCTTCTTCATCTCTTCCCTTGCTGAGGGCTGCTAATCAATATAAACCTGTATTCCGTGCTTTTACTGCCCAGTTTATGTGCTTTGGTTTACCCGGCTCAGTTCCACCTCTGTTAGTGTGAATAAACTTGGTTCACAGCGTCGTTGTTGCTACGTGCTATTGGTATCTTTTTCTGGCTGCCCCGGGGCTGTTTCTGCTTGCAACCATTCAGGGTGTACGCCGAAAACAATATTCACTCCGAAGATCCCCAGCGACGAGTGGCCGACGTCTGGTCCTCGGCTTTCACCGACCGCAGTTCCGAGCCGTGAATTCGACAGCAGCAAAACATAACGATATTTATAACAGCACTAGTAGGCAAGGTACAGTTCAAAGCACAAATTCGTTAACACGTGCGAGGGGCTAGGTTAAGTGAATAACGCATATGCGTGCAAAGGGGCAACGTTAAGAGAATAATACAAGCTAGTTAGGCAAGCAGATGGGACTTCTATGAATATTCAAGACAACTAGTACTAAAATATGCACCGACTGCGGACGCCGGTGTGCCGTCGTCTCGGGTTGTACAGGGGACCCCTCTCGAAGTATATGCGCCTGAGCAGCGCTTGCCTTCCGTCGACGAAGCGGTGACTCCCAACGAAGAGTACCGGGAGCGGAGATTAAAGTCTTCTATTACGCGAGGCGTTGAGACGCAGCGCACGGTAAAGTAACCACCCAATTACCACGGCATCGCGACGTTCAACAAAACTAACGCCGGTCGTTCTTTTATACATTTTGACGTGGAAAAACCAGTTCAGGGCCGTAGATGGGAGAGGGCTAGCAACAAAATAGGGCGTATGCCGCAGTCAGTACCTCCTTTTTGAAAGTGAAAGTTTGTTTCATGAAAGCAAAACAAACATATTGGTATACAGACGAGGCTCCCAGAGTCGAGAGACTGAAAGAGGACCCTCGAATATGTATACGTAAGATAATTTCGTGGAAGCAGCAATTGGGCACAAAAGCCCGTCAAATCAGTACGCAGTATAAAATGACAAGGAAAATTAGCCTATTCTGCACATGCCCTCAAAAGGGTAGCCTGACCTAATACGAGGAGTAGCACAATCCATTCGTAAATCCCTCAACAGGAAACAAAGGCGTATGAGAATATCAGGGAAATATGCAAGAGATAAGAACTCAAAACAAGGCATTTGTTTCAGCAAAAGAAACCCTCTGAGATTTTTTTTTTTAACCAGGTTAGTTACGGAGATGATTTGTCCTGAACCTGCTCTCAATTTCCTTGAACATTTTACGCCGCGTTCTTGAAGGTTCCCAGGTTCTGTAGACACATCAAAGCAGAGGTCGCTGGGTTTTCGTGCCACCACGCAATACCGGTAAGGCGAGATGAGCTCGTAAAGTGAGACATTGGAGAACACGTCTTCTTTTAAGTGCGAATGCACTTTATAAGCGACCCCAAACCATCCACCGCCGGCGGCGGCGGCGGCGGCGGTCGGCGGCGTCGGCGTCCGCAGTGCTCCTCTATATTTAAAAAAGAAACAGCATCCGGCGCCAGGTTTCGATCCGAGGACTTTGCGGCCGCAGCGCGACGCTCTACCGACCAAGCCACGGACGCGACGCTGATATCAGTGTTAGTGACGCGCCTTATATCTTTAACGCATTCAAACTACGTCGTCAGCGGCGTGCGTTGGCGACTCAGCGGCGTTATAGCGGCTTGATAACTGCGTGGTGTACACGTGATACTACAAACCCGATGGAAGAGATGGAAGAGAAGGCGGCGAGGCGGTGGGCTGCGGGGGCCGAGCGCAAGCGCCGCAAGCGGGCCGACAACCGTGCATTCGCACTTTCACATTCTCCCCCTCGGGAAATGCGGGGGAATTTTTTGTTCTGACACTGAGGCGGCGGCGGCCGCACAATGTTCTCGGCAGTCCTACTAGGTTACGAATGAAAAGAGGAGGACGCAACAACTCGAGAGGACTGTGGAGCAGGCACGCACAAGTTAGAGACAGCGCTGCATCGTTTGTTTGTTTGTTTGTTTGTTTGTTTGTTGTTGTTTGTTTGTTGTTTGTTTGTTGTTTGTTTGTTTGTTTGTTTGTTTGTCTGTTGTTGTTTGTTTGTTTGTCTGTCTGTCTGTCTGTTCTGTCTGTCTGTTGTTGTTGTTGTTCTGTTGTTTGTTTGTCTGTTGTTGTCTGTTTGTCTGTCTGTCTGTCTGTCTGTCTGTCTGTCTGTCTGTCTGTCTGTCTGTTTTTGGGTCTGTTTGTGAAAACACCATTAGGGTTTGTTTTCAGTGAATGGCTGTGAAAAGCCTTCTGGTGCTGCATGCATCGGAGTTGTGCGCCGTACGAGCCCCTCTGCAATTATTTCATTGGTGTTTTTGCTCCTCTCCCGTTGACGTCTTGGTCCTGCGGGCCACTGCTCGTTTTGCACCCAGGTCTGTTTGTGTTAGAGGAGGGTCCGCTTTGTGCCAAACTTATGGAGATTTCGTGCAGATAACGACTCGGTACACGTAGTCATAGAATCTCTTGAGGACAGCACGATTATACTCGGTTATCTCGGTCGTTTAGGACTGCCAGACATTAGCCGTACCACCTCATTCAATCTCGGCCAATAATTCGTTGAGCGGGCAGGCTTTTGAAATCGTGCAGCTGTGATTCCGGCCCCTTTCCTGAATTTTATAAAAATTGTCACGCACAAAATCTGGTTGTGCCGGCTCATACACCGCGCGTACCACAGGACCCTCGTTTTCGTCAAACTAGAGAGCTTTGAATGTGTGCATCAAGTCTCGTATATCAGAACTCATAAGGTCGATCGTACTATACGTTAGACTTGTAAAATATTGTCACGCTGCCAAAGACGACGCAGTGGTCTTCAAGAAAAAAAAAAATTTCCCCGCATTTCCCGAGGGGAGAGAGGAGAGGGAGAATGTGAAAGTGCGAATGCACGGTTGTCGGCCCCGCTTGCGGCGCGTGCGCTCGGCCCCCGCAGCCCACCGCCTCGCCGCCTTCTCTTCCATCTCTTCCATCGGGTTTGTAGTATCACGTGTACACCACGCAGTTATCAAGCCGCTATAACGCCGCGAGTCGCCAACGCACGCCGCTGACGACGTAGTTTGAATGCGTTAAAGATATAAGGCGCGTTACTGACACCGATATCAGCGTCATGTCCGTGGCTTATTCGGTAGAGCGTCGGGCTGCGGCCCGCAAAGTCCTCGGATCGAAACCTGGCGCCGGATGCTGTTTCTTTATAGAGGAGCACTTGCGGACGCCGCCGCCGCCGGCGGTGGATGGTTTGGGGTCCGCTTATAAAGTGCATAAAACAAGTTTATTGGAGCGAACTTGTGCTCCCCTAACAACTCAAATAATAGACCGGGCGGCGAAGCAGCAGTCAGCAAAGTGACGTACGCAAGTGAGCGTCGGAGATCGAATGCCGCGGCGTCTGCTCTGCAGGCTTTTATCTTTCGGCGCAAGTGTCTCTGGAACCGTCGATTCACATCCAGAACATTGTAGGTCACAGAAGATTATTCTGAGCTAGTGACGTTAGGGCGAAACAGTCTGCTTATCTTAATGTGATAGCCCCTGCGGCATAAAAGTAAAGAATGGAAGACGCGCTTCGTTAGGAACGCAGATAACACAGCCGGGCGTGGGCCGGCAGTAAAAACAAACAATAAATAAACAAACCCATACTTGGTTCGCGGCAATATACAGATTGTGAAGTTGGAAATGATGTCAAGTTTGGTGGCATCTCCCGTGATCGATTTAATTATGATCGCCTGTAACTTTTGCGAAAACGCCTCGGCCATGGATAGGCACTGGCGGTAATGCAACGTTTATTACTCAATGGTACACACATCGGTGCCTTCGGGGCTGCCATAATAAATGCTTCCCAGCGGGTACCACCACCGAGATAATTGTTTTCGTTAAGGTGCCACCACTCACGGTAATGCTGCTCAAATTATAAAGTGATGTTCGCTCACATGCACTTGTCCCTCAAGCCGAGCGAGGCAAAAATTTGTATTTTTACATCATGATTCTTCTAGATTTCAAGGTACCGCTTATTTATGCTCAGCTAAATCAAGCCCTAAATTGTAAGAGGGAAAGCTGGTCGTTGGTCGAAGCCGTAACCTGAGCGCGCAATTTCAAGGGTTTCTGTTGGTTCGTTCATCCACGCGACACAGCCTCGTGTTTTTCTGCGTTCCCCGCGTCTTCTGCGCCGGCCAACATAAAGCCTTTTACAGCAATGCTGTATACCTCTACCGCCAACGGTTTCATCTCCGTGGCCAAAAACCATCTCCGTGGGAAAAAAACGCGTCCGAAAAGAACACACAGGGATACTCATTTTCCAACGTCTCGCTCTAGAACGCTTCGTGCTTCAAAGACACGAGACTTTTACAGCAAAGCTGTACACCTCTACCCCCCAGCCGTTTCATTTACGTGGGAACAAACGCCAAGGCGCCAAGGCCTAAGACGCCGCTTCAGGCTAGTCAGATATATAGCATAGAGCTCAGAAGTCGTTTAAGGAAACCACAAAACAATCTTTGAAACCGCATTGTGGGTGACAAGGCGCCTGTGAAAAATGGTACCCCCCACCCCATGTGTTTCTGGTAAATATTATGTGCGCAGAGTATCTCTGAATGCTAGGAACGGCTAATTTCGCTAAAGAGAGCATCTTTTGACACACTTCTGCTCTTGAAATGCTGTTACACGCGTTATCTTTGATTCGCATTCGGAACGACGTCGGTAGCGCGCAGCCGCAGAGCAGGGAGGACAAGCTAAACCTACCAGAGTTCACCGACTAAAACGCATAAACAACAAAATAGCTCCTCCATTAACCGTCGCAGTGTAAACAAATGTCACGTAATGTGAACTGACCAATGATCATGGCGGCGACACGGAACAATAGGAGAAAAGAGTGCCGATACTCAGTACCCTTATCTAGTGACCCTATCCGAACGCAAGCGAAAAGCCAGGCAACACGACGAGAAACATTTCATGCCCTACTCCATCACCATTTGTAGTGGTTTATAAGAGCTTTGCTGGACATCCACTTTCGCAGGGCGGGATGGCGACCTTTTTTTTTCTTTGTAGGGTCGACCAGCTCGCAGGGTAGAGAGTTGGGAACATTAATTATGTTGCAATATTTTCAGCATACTGCAATGTTCTTAATAAAATCTGCATTGTGTAATTTTAGGGCAATGTGCCGTGCGCGACGGGTCGGCGCTTTAATTAGCGAGAGCAGTAACGGCCCCGTTTTACGATGTGCCACGCACATCGTAAACAGCTACGGCTTTCAAGAGTACGAGTTGCCCGAAAAACTGTGCGACGACCTAAATTTTTGTGGGCGTTCATCTATTTTTCCCTGAGAACGACAATTTCGTGTCCCGGAATTATGAAAGACCGCATTACTCACGGGCACTGACCGGAGTCTAAAACGATCTTCCAAGGCCAAACTGAAACATATCTCGGGCGATGCTACCAAGCCTCGAATATACTTCAAATCGAAAATGTGTCGATGCCGAAGAAAAATATGCAAGCCCGAAAGAACCTTCGCGTATGGGGCTCTGACACTGCGAGGACACGCTAACAAAACTAGAACACAGCAGTGAAGAACGCTGGCGTTATTCTCGAGTGCTGTTCTTTGCAAGAAAGGGCCCCTAAGACCATTTAAAAGCGTGGATTTAAAGCACACGCGTGCTGCCCGCTCATTTCTGGCCGGCCCGTTTATATCTTCCTTGATGCGAGTACGATTTGGTGGTCGTTAATCTGAGCGGAGCGTAATTTGACCCGTTTCATTAGGGCCTCCGCGGCAGATTTCGCGGGGCCTTTCGAGAAGGGCCGCCCTAGTGGCCGTGCGTCCTTGTTTTAGCGGACGGCCTTTACGGCTCCTCGTAAAATCGGCCGTGGGAATTTTTCACTTAAGTGGCTGCTCTCGGCGACAGTTCTTCGGCTGCTGTTCTCGGCACCATCTGCTCCCTCTCCCTCATTTACTTTAAATTTATGCTTTCGTCTATCTGCCGTTCTTCGTTTGCCCTTTGCAGCCTTCGTCCGGCTTGGCCGGTGGCGGAAAATAAAAGGTTGGAATAAAGCCCGAAGTAGATTGCTCGGGATTGTTATGATTACGCTGTAAATTGAAGCGCATTTTTTCCCTTAATGTCAGTCTTTCCAGCTCGGGAAGACCTGGAAGACAAATAGCAGTGAAAAGAGGGGTGTGTCTGCCTACAGATGAGGGCAATTGTATCCGGATTCATGGTTCCAGACCTACAGGCGTGGACGTTGGATGGGCCCAGAACGCTGTCGTCTATCGCCTCTTTTAAACTCGCAATTCATGATTTTGTTTTTTGTCTATCGGTGACGTCTCTCTTGGCCGGCGTTCCTTTGCCCAAGCGGTGTGTTTGTTGAGCGGACTGTTTCGACTAATGTAAGCACCCCACCAGCATTGGTTTGCGTAATACTGCTATGCTGCAGTCGTTATAAGTTGATTTCAGATGGGATTGCGATATGCATGTGCGCCCCGCTAGGAAACCGTTAGTGCCTAAATAAACGCGGGTTGATTGCTGCGCATTCAAGTGAATATTAGCCTTTCTATAGTATAGTTATTTTCAAATAATAATCTAATACCATGCCTTATTTTCCAATATTCTAAACATTCCTGCGCGTGAATTAACGCGTCTGCGAGGACTTGGGGTTTCTTTTATTCATCTGTAACGACCAAAAAGAAGAAAGGTTGCGCTCTCTTCTGTTATTATGGCTAATTGATTTGGAAAAGAGTGTTATTCTGCTACATCCTACTTTCGTATTTGTTCCAAACGTTCAAATAAAGTGTGTTTTTGTGTTCTTGACTAAGTATGCTCGTCGCGGTTTGAATGAACCTAGAGGGTGCTTAATATAATATATATATATATATATATATATATAATATATATATATATATATATATATATATATATATTATATATATATATATATATATATACTAGATATACACTGAGGGATGCAGGCTTTCTGTCGGACACCCTGGCGAGCAGTTAATGTGCAATTAGCTACCTGCGTGCCTTTCCTACCAAGAATCTACGGCCTAGGGCGAAATTCAGAGTTGTTTTATGTCAAAAAGGTCCATTTTGCGGCTGTTTCGATCCTGACGTACATCGGCTATTGGGGCCTCTAACATGCACAGAGTCAAACTCCACATTCATTTCTTACGTCATAATTGTCCTGCCTCTTGAGCATAAAGTTTATATGGGCGGAACCGTTCCTAACTACTAAATCTGAGTTGCAGACTTCACGCTTGTTCATATTGATTGATTTATTGATTAGGAGGTTTAACGCGCCGACGCTACATAGGCGATGAGGCGGGCCTTATTTTAGGGCTCCGGGTTCATTTTGACCACGTGGGGATCTTTAACGTGCGCCTAAATCTCCAGCAACACGGGCGTTTACGCGTTTCACCTCATCAAGAAAGCGACCGCCGTGACATGATGATATTATTAGAAAAAAAAGCATTTGGCTTATTTGAGGCAGAGCCTATAATATAACTGATAATTACAGTGTTCTTTTATTAAAAATTAGAAGTGGGCTTGATTTTTGCTATAGCAAGAAAAAAAGCGTGTTAAACCAATCTTCTAAATAAAAAAAAAACTAAACCTGGTTCCACCCAGTGTGAAATCTTCTGAAACAGGGATGCTGTGGTTCGTCTTGTGTCGGCTCTACAGTGAACGGGAGCTCGCCCTAGAACGGCAGCGCCATCACCCCGCAAATTATGCTATTAGCGCAAAGGAATCACATCTAAACGTCAGCGACGGCCTAGCGGGAGAGAGAGGAGCGCGAGCCCGCGAGACCATTGCTCCCTCTTTCGCTGGGTCTGGGAACCGGCTTCTGAGAGGGCGCCGGGGCGTTTGGGAACCTGCACCTACCCCTGCGTGATGCATGATCATGTAGGAAAGAAAAGGTATTCTTTCCTCCGTGTGCATGCTCCTTCAGCAGACGGACGATAAGGATCGACCTATAGCAGCTCTCCCACTCGATCTCCAGGCGTCGTCCCCAGCCCAACCGTAACAAAAGGTCCCAGCAGCTGGCTTGCGAGCCTCGTGAACGCGGTAAATTTGAATTGAACTGAGTAGACCGTTATTTCGTTTATCATTGGAGGAGCGACACAGGAGCGTAAACGCGTGTGAAGAGGGCGGGGGAGAGGGGAGGAGCAGTTACGTGGTATGGGCTGCAACAGACTATCGTCTCTCGGCGCCATTTACAGCGAAGCAAGCGGATGCGTAGCCATTTTTTTATTTTATAGTTCCACATTCATTTTACAGCAAAGCTGTACACCTCTAACCCCAACCGGTTTCATCCCTGTGGGCAAAAACGCAAGGCGCCAAGGCATAAGACGCCGAGCGAATGCATCAGGCTAATCAAGCATACAGCATAGAGCTCAGAACTAATTTAAGGAAACCACAAAACGAGCATCGAAAACGCGGTATGTATGATGAGGCGCCTGTGAACCAGGGGACCACTCACCATGTGTTCCTGGTTAAAGATTATGTTTGCAGATTTTCTTTGAAGGCTAGGCAGGAGTAGTGTCATTAAATGGAACAGTTCTTGCTCAAGACGCCGAGCGCATGCAACAAGCTGGATAGGACCCAGCATTTGCCGCAACTTTCGACACACTTATGCTGCTGAAATGCTGTTACGCGCGTTATCTTCGATTCAGCTTCGGAATGACGTCAGTCGCGCGCAGCCGCAGAGCAGGGAAGACAAGCTAAGCCTACCAGTGTTAACCGACTAAAACGCATAAACAATAAAATGGAGGCGGCCACGAACCATCTCAGTGTAAACAAACGTCCCGTAATGCGAACTTACCAATGATCAGGGAGGCGGCACGGAACAAAGATTCTGAAGAAAATCAAAGAATGATCGAATAATGCGTAGCATTCTTATGCCGCTTGTCCTGAGTGTGAGTTCTTTCCAGACAATTTTTTTTTGGTTTTCTAAATCCTGTCCGACCAATTATCTCCATTTACGTTATTTTAATGATTAAAAGTGGAACATTCGCGAAATCTGTATTATTGTGGAAATGCAGGGCGTTGTACGGTTTGTCATTTTCCATAATTGCTTAATATTGTTCTTATGTTTTAGTTTTTCTAAAATTGCGTACGACCAATTATCTCTATTTCTGCTGTTATAAGGATCACATTTGGAACTTTGGCGAAATCTGCATTATTGTGGAAATGCAGGGCTTGACACGGTTCGCCATTTTCCGTAATTTTTTATAATTGTTTTAATTTTTGTAATTTTTTATTTTTCTTAGTCTTTCAAAATTTGTTTCTACAAATTATCTCATTTACGCTAATATAACGATTACAGGTGAAACTTTCTCGAAATCTGCATTATTGTGGAAAATGTCATGCGTTATGCGTTTTGCCACTTTACGTGATTTTTCATATTTTTTTTAGTTTTAATTTTTCAAAATTTCGTCCGACCAATTATTTCTATATACGTTACTATAACGATTACATTTAGAACTTTCGCGAAATCTGCATTGTTGTGGTAATGCAGGGCGTTACACGGTTCGCCATTTTCCGAAACAAGTTTATATTTTTCTTATTTTTTTAGTTTTTCAAAATTTCGTTCCAGCAATTATCTCCATTTACGCTATTATAACGATTACCGCTGGAACTTTCGCGAAATCTCCCTTATTGTGGAAATGCCATGCGTTATGCGTTCTGCCATTTTTCGTAATTTTCTAAATATTTTTCTTACTTTCTAGTTTTTCAAAATTTCGTCCGACCAATTTTCTCCATTTACGTTATTATAACGATCATATTTGGAGCTTTCCGGATATCCGAATTATGGCGGAAATGCAAGGCGTTACATCGTTCGACAGTTTCCGTAATTACTTTATAGATTTTTTTATTTTTTTTTTTTTTTAGTTTTTCAACATTTCCTTCGACCAATTATCTCCATTTCCGCTATTATAACGATAACAGGTGGAACTTTTGCGAAATCTGCATTATTGTGGGAATGCAGGGCGTTGCACGGTCCTGGCTGCTGGGGTACTCGGCAAAGAAGGCTACGCATTAATAGCAGATAAGAGTGCCGATACCCTGTACCGTTACCTGACCAAGCACTAGCCGAGCGCAAGCGACAAGCCCGCCGCGACGACGATAAACATTTCATACCCTTCTCCATCACCATTTGTAGTGGTCTAGAACAGCTTTACTGGACATCCACTTTCGCAGGGAGGGATGATGACCAATTTTTGTGTCTTCAGATTGATGTCGGGCAGTTAATAACCGGCACGAACAAAGAAAAATTTGATTAAAACCATCATCAGCATTTTATATAAAAGCTACTAGTTTCCTGGCGTTATCCAGCGCCCGATGTGGTTCCTCCGTCTCGGGCATGCGCTGCCTTCAATGCGTTCCTATACCAGCCTATTCGAACACCCGCAGTCATGCAACGACAGGCATACGCATTCGGAGCAGGCCGCGTACTGGCTCAAGCACACGCCGCACGCCTTACACCTCAGCAAATGAAGAAGCCCTCCTCATCCACTCTCCCTGCGTAAACTAGGTCGTTCGTAATTGAATTCGCGCTTCGGCGTTCCGAATTGATACGGGCGTGCAGCGACGACGGTGCTGAACCTTTCGCCGGTACAGCGGCTACACACGGTGCGCCCCGGGGGCGTGTTATCAGCACGCACTCAAGTCGAAGCGAGCTGCGAAACTCTTGCCGACATTGTTTCGACGCGTGCTCTTCATACTCCCGCCGCTCCATCACTCTCCGGTGGCCCGAACCCGCTCTCGCGTACGCACACGTTCCGTGTAATGAGAGACATCGAGAATGCCAACAGCCCCGGGCCATTTGCGCCTACCCTCATTGGGTTGCCAGCTGTTAACGGTTTTGCCTGTTCCTTGGTTCCCTATCTCCTTCTTTTCTTCCTTTTTTGTTTCGGGTCGGGTTATGCCAACCTGAACTTGTTTAACTAGCGAAAGATCATTTGCTTTTCCGCTGCGCTGCTTTTCGGCAAGTCTGGAAGAAATTTGAGTGCCTATATGTTAGGCGTGAGTGAGAAAAGAGCCGATTGAGAGAAGGGGCTCGCAAGGACTCAAACCCCGATAAATTTGTCGGGGTTTCAGTTTTTCTTCTTACCTTTGCTCTGGTACTGTTGCTTCCCAGAAGCAAATTAAGAGCAAAATGGCAAATTGAGGTTTGAAAGGCCCAAGCCTGCGCTTTTTAAGCTTCACGGCAATTCCTAGCATTAAGTAAAAAGAGAAAGGCATAAGATGGTGTCATATTAAAAGACCCTTTTTTGCTAAAAACGAGGAACACTGCATTCAACCAAGGAAGGAAAAAGGACCGGGCAAGGATTAAATGATCAAAAATATTTAAGCATACGTCAGCCAGGGATTTACAACCAGAAAATAATATCTCCCTTATTTTATTTTGTTTACTATTGTTCTAGTTGCATTCATAAAGCAGTCGTGAATTAATTTTCTCGTTTTTGTCCCCGCTTCAAGATCCCTTTACAGCGTAAGTGGCTACTCAGAACTGTCGGGTTTTCACGTCGCACCCACTCAGAAGCCTCAGCGGTTAACTGGACCGTGAAAAGGGCGCCAGGCAAAGGGGACTTGTGAGTGCGGGGTAAGTTAGCTAATATAATCTAACCAAGAGCAAGCCAGCGGTCATCTGCTAGGTGAGTGGCTCTTCCCTCTGAGGATAGCATTCATGCGAATACGACGTTTCATGGATACAGGACGCCGGTACGGCATCCGGCGTGAACGTATACCAGTGAACAGTAAGGTCACATCCTTGCCACGCAATATTACCCCATAGACTATGTGGTGGACTTGGTAACGTATGCGCAGCAAGAAAAAAAACCGCAAATGCATTTCAGCAGCCCTCTTCCTTGGCGTTAATGGCGCCTATGATAGTGTTGTTCGTGCGGCTATTCAGACGTCCATGAGCACTGCGGACTCGGTGGGGAGTTTACCTATGTCTAGGAAGCTTCTTGTCCGGAAGAATTTCTTTTGTCATGACGGAGGACGGCCCAACATCATAGCACTTCATTCAACGTGGTGGTCCTCAAGGTGGGGTGCTAATTCCAAGGGTTTTCAACCAAGCGATCATCAAACCTGTGCAAGCTCTTCCCAAAAATGTCTGCGTTTCCATTTATGCCGATGACATTTGCCTCTGGGCTTCGGGGGTCGACCGACCACAGCTACGGGCATGACTTCAAAAGGCGGCCAATGTCACGGGATATTACCTTCAAAGGCAAGGTCTCAGCATTTCTGGTACCAAATGCGCGGTGGTTGCATTTACCCGCAAGCCCATGTCCAGATATTGCATGAAGATCGATGGAAGGGCGGTTCCCTACTCCAGGCATCACAAATTCCTTGGCGTCATTATCGACAGGAGACAGTCCAAGAAGTTCACATGTCTGCCCTAAAGAATAAACTTACCACCACTGCCAACATATTTAGATTTATTGCTTGAAAGACGCGGGTAACATCGGTAGGGGCAATGGTATACAGCTGCACTCTGCACGTTTTTAGGAGTATTATGTTACACCCGGTTAGCAATTTCCAATACTTGCTCAATTGACCATCCAAGAGTAGGCTCCGCGTACGAGTCTTGGTTTGTCGCGTTGTGCATCATCAGTGGGCGCCATGTGCATCACTCAAGAATACCCAATAGCAACTTATGTGGCTACTGAGACACTACGCCTGTACATCAGGCTCCTCACGAGGCTGCCATCTCGCCATCTGGCGCAGCTCGCTCAGAGTCGACCACGATCTGCGTTTTCAAGTATTGTCACAGATAACCGGGCTGAATTACCGTAGAGGTGCGCACCTGCGGTTAAACCGTCCTCCCCGTTGTGGTGCTCAGCACAAACGAAGATTTGTCAGCGTTTAGCGCACTGGAAAGAAAGCCGACTTACCACCATTGGCCGTTCAACAGCTTACGACGCTGTTAATGCATGAATGTTACAATGACCGCAAACGTATATCAACGGATGATTCATTAATGTCATTCAGCTCGGCAGGTGCAGTGGTTGTACCGGCAGATTTATCCACAACTCGATTCCGTGTTGCCATGCAACGATCTCGACAGTTACAGAACTTGGAGCCATTCGTGGGCTTTCGATCACGCTATTGGAGCTACTCCTAAAAAGCGGGCTATCTTCCAAGGCTGTCTTACAAAGCTCACGCGCAGTCCTGCGCTCACCAACTGGTGACAAAAATTAGAGAGAAATTTCATCATACCATCACAGGCGACCATGACATAATATTCCAGTGGCTTCCAGGTCAGTGCGGAGTCATTCGCAAAGTTCACGCGGATGAAGCTTCCCGTACAGGCCACGAAAGTGAACGCACCATCCTGCTTCCGCTTTCAAGGACAAGTGCTGCAAGAATACTTCGTTCTTTTGCACATAGGATTACCATGAAGCAATGGAATACACCAGACTTTTCGAATCCCCGTCTCTATAACCAAGATCCTCTACTGCAGCGCCGTCTTCTGTATGGTCTGTCTCGACCCCAGTCGACTTTGCTTTGTAGACTGTGGTTTGGAGTGACCTGCCCACCAGCATGCCCACCTAAGAGGCATCCAAACCAATACATTTCCCCGCCCAAATAGAGCCCACATTCTCGCCCCCACACTGTACTCCTCGCAATGCCACTTCCGCGCGGCTCCAGGCACCTTCTACCATATTATGTGGGGCTGTGATACCAACCCCAACCTACGTCCCCTGAGCGCTGTCCAGCTCGGACCCTGACGATCAACTTTCGCTGGTGAAGAGAGCCCAAGAAGGCGGACGGTTTCAAGAAGTCCTGGAATAAGGACTCTTCACCAAGACTAACTGCTCCATAGGAACGTTTATTCAACCTCCTCATTCAGGAAAGCCTACTTCTTCCTCATGGGGATGGCCAGCAGCGCCCACTGCGACGCGTGGGGCGGGAAGAAACAATAGAGCTTGTGCTGTGGTGCTGCCCCAAGTACTCATCGCAGAGAAGTGTGCTTGCCACCGCGCTCAGCCGATTGGACAATCGACCATATACAGCAGGGACTATCTTAGGTCATCGGTCCCTACCATCGACCTCGCAGAAGGCGACAAAATCCCTTCTACTTTTCCTGACCGACGCGAATTTATATGAACGACTGTGGTGACTAAAACGAGACTAGTGTGTGCGGTTTCCCATTCCTACCTCTTCCTCTTCGTCTGCCATCTCTTTTATCCCCTGAACCCCAATTCGCCAGTGCAAAGTAACAAACCAGGCTACACCTGGTTAACCTCCCGGCCTTTCTGTCCATTTCCTCCTCTTCCTCGGCGAAGGCGATGCCCTAACCACTCAGATAAAGCGCCGCATGATCCCCAGATCGACGTAATTAGAGCGCCCGGTGAATGTCTGACTCACCCGTTTTCCTTACTTTTTGAATGTGTGCGTAAAGTTGGCAGCGCGCCCTTCACCAATGAACCCCAATGGGTGTTCTACGGTTGACTATCTCCTTAGTTCGTTCTTACGTATGCGTTCCTTTTCTGTTGGGCAGTGCTGTGTCGCACTTACCTATGTTTCTGTTGCGTGAACAAAACATTCAGTTCAGAGTCAGCCCTCTTGCGTATGGTGTATGTTAGTCCACTCTGCTTCGTTATTTAGCTCCACTTTCCCGCCATGAACATGTATATACCCGCTCACCCAGCTATCTCTTTTGACGACCAACTGATAACTAAGTCAGTGACGGACGCAGCCCACTATGTACGCACATACTTAGGCATACACAGCGAGCGAGACATCTGGATAACAATGTCAATGACCACAAGGTAATAATCATCACCCCAAAATAAGTTGGTTTAAATATTTTGCGCTTCCTCACTCAACTGCGCATCAGCCGGCGCTGAACTTACATTGGTTATAGTGGGGACCTAAAAGTGAGTGAGTATAAATGCGCATGAGTGCGTACAAAACTTTATCATCAATATTATAGGGTGAACAGTTCTACTGGAGCAGCCTGAAAATACTTTGTTGTGGTACGAAGAACGTGTATTTTCGGTGATTCTCTTCGTTCGTCAAGAAACCTCCTCAACCGCCTTACTAGAAACGCCACTGAGAAAAACACTCGTGCTACAGTGCAATACGCCCTGCAGTTCGCTGTTACGCCCAACTTCGCAGACGTCAAAGAACAATAAACCTTCGCCTACCAGCAATAAAGTGCCAGTCCTGCGACTGAGTTTCCTTGGCGTTTAAGTTTCCGAGATTCAAAATTCCTCGAAAGTCGCTGAACAACGTTGGTGTGTGTGACTGCGTTAATGTTCATTATTGGTCAGTGAATCAGCGCACCATCTAACAATTTCCCTCACAAGGCTGTGAACGCTTCATCTGCATTGTCCTCATTTGAGTCGGTTAAAAGTGGCACTGACTGCATAACCATCCGAAATACCATCACCCCTCTGTGTCAATTGCGCAGAAAAAAGGAAAGAAATCAAGCTTTTTGCGCCTTCTATTGGTATAGAATGCGTTTTAACTTATTTTTTGTGCTTTTATGCAGAGAAGCCGCATATGGAGAAGGAGCATGCAGATAGAGCATGATACGTTCTCCTTTAGTATTTCGATATCAATTTTTGTTTGAAGAATATTCAGCCCGAAACTCTCCGTTACGGAATCGCTATGCAGTGCTATATAGCATTGATAGCTGAGTCGTCTTAGTCGCCATTTATTTTTTGGTGACGTAGCGTTGTTGACCGGATATCTCCGATTTAAGCCAGCCGAATGCCGTTGTTTTCATGCCGCGCGAGCCGAAAGCGTCGCAGAAATTTTCTTTATGGCCCTTTCCCCGTTTCGCTTGAAAAGATCGCATCAGCGCGAGGTGGTCTGGTTTATGCTCATGCTCTAGCACGCTCAAGATGTTGAGCTGTTGACTTTTCGGTTTTGTTTACGGAATGCTAACATAACACAAAAGCATTTTCAGTTCAACAACGCGCTTTCATAGGCAGTATAAAAATAGCTCGAACGAGTCGACGGGCCACAAAAGAATTGGATCCAATCCACGCTGTGAAGGTGGTTGGAAAGCAAAGCGACACCTACAACTATTGCCCATGCGACGTCACTTGAATTCACAAAGAGTGAAACCGGACATTCTGCCAGCCGTTACCTGGAATTCCCGGAGGCGGAGTCCCAAACTCAGCAGCAGCGTCGGCCACGGCCGGGCTAGAGCAGAGGACGCCGCCGCTGTAGCCCGGCCGTGAGTTGGGAGAAAGAAAACGGAGAGGAACGTCTTTCTAAGGGTGAGACAGCAGAACCTAGCCATCCTGATGTGCTAGCTTGGGGCTACTCCACCGCGCGACACAAGCGCAGACACCAAAACAATTCGGTATGTGAGCCTATGATTCCCATTTATACTGATTTAAACTAGTTAGTTTAGTAAGTTTGAGAATTGCGAGAAAGCTGAAGAAACTTTTAAAATCGCTATTAATTAGATCCAGTTGCTCCTTTCACCTTTTTTAATACCTGTTAAAACACAACCAAATTCTTATTCACCAATTTAGAAACCGGAGTCCCATTCGTGGCAAGCAGTACGTTTCTCTAGCGTTTCTCCAGCGGCCAGATGTCTGTCTGTGGTCTCTATATTTTGTTTTCCCGCACTGGAAACCAATCCTTAACTTATCTTTGTCGTACAACTATAAAATTCTGTCGGGTCCGGGTTACCCTGGAGGTGCTGTCGAACAAGGTCATCAAGCCGTGCGAAGAAAGTGCGCAGTGGACGCGAAGCTGCGCCAGAACAGGCCCAAAACAACCGTCGCTAAAGCAGACGACAAGCCAACGGATTGGTCCAACCGACGCGCCCACCGAGGTGAGCAGCTCCGGCGTGCGGGGAACGTTGGGTAAATTCGCCGCGCCATTTACAGTGTGCTCCCCTGAGTGAAAATCTCTGAGTGAAATTCGCCTACGGGCTTCATTACCTTTAGGCGTGCCCGATTTCGCGATCAGAGATGTTCAAACACGTTCTTTCTCTCATTTTGTATTATACTAGCGCTGTTGTTTGAGCGTTTTAAAACATGATATCCGCATTAAACAAAGCGGTGCTTCCCTGCTAGGGTGTAACTTGATGTACTATGCTTTGTGGAGGCGGTAAAAAGTGTCCAAAAACACTTTTAAAAAAAATACCCCCGCGCCTTTAATGCCTAGTTTAATGCACTCAGCGATCGACAAACCCACAGTTATTGGGATTCCGCAGACAGAGCTTTCTGCGGATTATTTTTTTTTGTCTTCATTTAATATGCATAGCTGATGACGGTTATAACAAAAACACTTGCCTTAGAAACGAACGAGGCTCAAAACCGGTCAACATCCTGTACTCTGGTTGGCGTTATCGAGCAACTTACATTATTTACACCGATCTGCGGCGGTATTTGCAGACTCCGAAAACGCACATAATTTTCCACGCTGCGCGGTGACTTCGGCGACGGCACTGAAAGTTTTATGCAGTGGTGCATACCACGTTAACAACGGCCCGGCCAAGGAAAGAAGACATGGCCGCTGCGCTGCCTGTCGTACTAGATACGTGGCAAGATATTTAACGTACAAGGTATGTGGTAGAGGAAGAAGGGTAGGTGCGGGAGAATATTTATATCCAGCCAAGTTCCTTTGTGTCGAGTCGATGTTGATGCTGCAAAATTGAAGGGTGAAGTATAAGAAGCCCGATTGTTACACTGGAACCAGTTAGCTTCAGTTTCACGTGTTACTTCGAGAAACTTCTTCGCTAAACATTTCTTTCCCGGAATATCCCTAAAATTTAACATGTTCTACGTCAAGGGTTATGCGTTCGCATCTGGCATCCTTAGCGCGCAACTCGTGGATCTTGCAGTACCGGCGACACGCGGCTCGTGGATGCGTAGAATTAACTCATGCATAGATGGGCAGAAATATCGCAGAAAGTAGAGTACGGTTCCTCATCTGACACTGTACTCCTCCCGGAGGTCATGAATCTACGGCAAAGGACGTTTCAAAATTTAATCAAGGCCTACGTATCCCCGACGTACGTGTTGCTAGCTAGAGAGCGAAAAGAAAATCAGAAAGATTTATACCTAGATTGCTCAAGGGATACGCAGTGTATGTTCACTATCGTTTAAAGATTAATAGCCGTTAAGGAATCTTTAATTTGCCGTATTCAAAACGATATTCGTCTGTCGAATAAGACTAGCTCGAATTCAGATAATGTGTCTGTACACTGCAGTAAGTAACGTCGCTTGTAACAAAGGGAATTTCTAACGTTAGGGAACTTGAAACGGCATTTAGTATCAGTGAAAGCCGAACAAAAGTTATGCATGCTTACAGAATATTTCTGGCGGACAGTCCTGAAGCATTGGGTTCTAAATTATGAGCGTGAGCTACTATTTACCTGCGTAACCGGCGGAGCCCATCACAACAATATTCGCGACTTCATCATCATTCATCATTCATTTATTTACCCTTAAGGGCCCCTGACGGGGTATTGCATAAGGGGGGGGGGGGGGGGGGGGGGTCGAGCATAGCGTACACAAGGGCATTTGCCGACTAAGAACACAAAGCACAATAGAATTTCAAAAGTGTTGTTACAGTGCAACAATAATAGTATAACTGGTTACACAACTAATAGTTGAATAATTTCAAAGCAATTATACAGCCCAAAACACACACACACCTGATTGCATAACAACTAATACACATATATTACGACGGTATGGTTTTTAAGTGTGTTTCGAGTAATGCCTTATACTTTAAGGGATGGCGTTCATTGACTATTATATTTGGAAGCTGATTCCAATCATCAATCGTTAGTGGAAGGAACGATTTGTTAAAAGCGTTTGTGGAACCTTTCAAACTTTGGACACTTAAGGAATTGAACAGACGGCGCGAAGTTCGAATTGGTGGAAGAAGCAGGGAGCCATGTAAATCGAAAAATTGAAACACAATTTGTGAAACAGACAGAGGCGTGCTATCTTTCGTCTAAAATCCAAGGAGTTAAGGCACAGCGATAACTGTATAGTAGTAATACTTGTGCAGAAATCGTACTGGAAAGTTATAAAGTGAGCCGCGCGATTCTGAATTGCTTCAATGGCGTGAATTAAGTAGGATTGGTGCGGGTTCCAAATTGAAGCGGCGTACTCTAGCATACTACGGACGTAAGTTTCGTAGGCAAGTTTACGGACTAAGGACGGTAAAACCGAATAAGTAAAAAAAAGCCCCAAAACGTGGATATTGCTCTATACTTTTCTTTGCCCTGCCTTTCACAACCAAACGTGTCATCAATGCAAAGGAAATGAGTTCCGTGGTCAGTTTTTGAGGACAGTACAGTGGACAAGTTCCGTTTTTTACAGATACAAATAACAACAGATATGTCAGGGAAAACTGTTGAGATGCGCACTTAATCCCTGGGCAAGAAAGAAACTGCAGCCCTCGACCTCGTCTTGGAAGCAGAAACAGTAATAAAGCAGATGACACGTGCAGAAAGACACGCCGGTACCTCACACTGTCCCATTCGCCCAGAGATCATCTTTTCTGCTTGTTCTGCAGTTTTGTCTCTTTCAGATCTGCTTTTTTTCGGAGGTGCACTTGCACTGACTGTCCAACTCGCTACATTACTTCTACTGCTACTCGTTCCGGAAGGGAGTACTGCTGTGGACGAATTAAAGAGCGTCTACCCAAAAAAGTCCCATCTCATGCTCCGCGCGTCAAATTTCCCTTTCATTTTGTAACAGCATATGTTACAAGATTCCGCAATGTAGCACACGGAACGATGGCGGGGGTCAGGCGGTACGATGACATACTGATTGTAATGCACACATCCCATATAGCTATCGCAAAAGGAATTGCAGCGGCCAGAGCAATAATGCAGTGACTGAGCGTTAACTAAACCTTAATTTTAACAAAAATGTGGCTAACACATTCGATAAGGTGACAGCTGACAAATTATTCAGGGTGAACAAATAATCTAATTCATTGGTAGTATTTATGTGCCTGTGTAGAATTTTTCTGTTTTGTTACAAATATAAAAAATGTGCGCCATTGGTATTAAGCGCTGGTATTTGAACGCGCGAGTAGGCAGGCCTAAATTAATTAATTAAGGCTTCAAGGTTAGCGTGATGGGCAATTCCATAGTGACGATTGCGAATTCAACAAAAATGGAAAGGGCAGAAAATATATCCCACCGTCATATCTCTTGGCGGTGGCTTTATGAATAGTCGCTTGGACAACATAAAGTCTGGGTGAGAAAGTAGTTGGAAAATCATCGCCACTTCATCTGTTTTTCTAATATCTCGTAATTGTTTAGTTTGCTTTGCCACTGCCCTTGGGAAACAGCAGCATTTTGAATTTTTGTTTGTATTTTCATTTCACTTTCGTTTTAAACTGCTAAATGTTTTTTTTTTTTTCTAATTTCACTGACAATTCAACTCATCGAACCGGTTCGCGAACCGGTTCGGTACGTCACTTTGTCGAACCGGAACTCAACCGGAACGAAATGATTTCGCCTGAACCAGAACCGTAACCAAACCGGTATTTTGTTCGGTTCCACACTCTGATTTATATCCAGCCAATTTCCTTTGTGTCGATTCGATGTTGATGCTGCAAAATTGAAGGGTGAAGTCTAAGAAGCCCGATTGTTACACTGGAACCAGTTAGCTTCAGTTTCACGTGTTACTTCGAGAAACTTCTTCGCTAAACATTTCTTTCTCGGAATATCCCCAAAATTTAACATGTTCTACGTTAAGGGTTATGCGTTCGCATCTGGCATCCTTAGCGTGCAACTCGTGGATCTTGCAGTACCGGCGACATGCGGCTCGTGGATGCGTCGAATTAACTCATGCATAGATGGGCAGAAATATCGCAGAAAGTAGAGTACGGTTCCTCGTCTGACACTGTACTCCTCCTGGAGGTCATGAATCTACGGCAAAGGACGTTGCAAAATTTAATCAAGGCCTATGTATCCCCGACGTACATGTTGCTAGCTAGAGAGCAAAAAGAAAATCAGAAAGATTTATACCTAGATTGCTCAAGGGATACGCAGTGTATGTTCACTATCGTTTAAAGATTAATAGCCGTTAAGAATCTTTAATTTGCCTTATTCAAAACTATATTCGTCTGTCGGATAAGACTAGCTCGAATTCAGATAATGTGTCTGTACACTGCAGTAAGTAACGTCGCTTGTAACAAAGGGAATTTCTAACCGTTAGGGAACTTGAAACGGCATTAGTATCAGTGAAAGCCGAACAAAAGTTATGCATGCCTTACAGAATATTTCTGGCGGACAGTCCTGAAGCATTGGGTTCTAAATTATGAGCGTGAGCTACTATTTACCTGCGTAACCGGCGGAGCCCATCACAACAATATTCGCGACTTCACATCATCATTCATTCATTTATTTACCCTTAAGGGCCCCTGACGGGGTATTGACATAAGGGGGGGGGGGGGGGGGGATCGAACATAGCGTACACAAGGGCATTTGCCCGACTAAGAACACAAAGCACAATAGAATTTCAAAGTGTTGTTACAGTGCAACAATAATAGTATAACTGGTTACACAACTAATAGTTGAATAATTTCAAAGCAATTATACAGCCCAAAAACACAACAACCACCTGATTGCATTAATTAAACTCATACACATATATTACGACAGGTATGGTTTTTAAGTGTGTTTCGAGTAATGCCTTATACTTTAAGGGATGGCGTTCATTGACTATTATATTTGGAAGCTGATCCAATCATCAATCGTTAGTGGAAGGAAACGATTTGTTAAAAGGGTTTGTGGAACCTTTTAAACTTTGGACACTTAAGGAATTGAACAGACGGCGCGAAGTTCGAATTGGTTGGAAGAAGCAGGGAGCCATGGTAAATCGAAAAATTGAAACACCAATTTGTGAAACAGACAGAGGCGTGCTCTCTTTCGTCTAAAATCCAAGGAGTTAAGGCACAGCGGATAATGTATAGTAGTAATACTTGTGCAGAAATCATACTGAAAAGTTATGAAGTGAGCCGCGCGATTCTGAATTGCTTCAATGGCGTGAATTAAGTAGGATTGGTGCGGGTTCCAAATTGAAGCGGCGTACTACGGACGTAAGTTTCGTAGGCAAGTTTACGGACTAAGGACGGGGAGCAGGAAAGGGACCTTCTTATAAAGCCTAGTGTTTTGGAAACATCGGCGGTAAGCTGTGTGATATGACCAGTCCATGTTAACTTGCTATTGATGAGGACACCCAGGTAATGGTAGGATTCTACTAATGTGAGATTGTTAGATTGTAGGGAATAAGTATAGTTCATGTTGAGGTGCTTACGGGAAACCTGCAAAAATTTACACTTAGATATATTCAGTTGCATCACCCTTGTAGAACACCAATTTTTTATTGTTTAAATCATTTTGTAGGGCCAATTGATCAGAGCTAGAACTTATATACGGCGGTAAACGACACAATCGTCTGCGAAGAGACGTATGGAAGATGTAATACCTGAAGGAAGGTCATTAATGAAAATTAAACATAAGAGAGGGCCAAGAACACACTAGCGTCAATTCTGGCGTACCCCAAAGTACGCCAGAAATGACGTTAGTAGTCGAAGAATGGTGACCTCCTACGGTTGTGTATTGGAATCGATTAGTCAGAGCCATACTCTCAGAGCCACACCACAGCATGCGATTATGAACAGTGTACATTTACTTTGAACACTTATCATGGCTTTCTGGGTCTAGCATTCCCCGCCATGAGTTTAAAACTAGTGCAACGTTATTAAGGGTGGTTAAAAAAGTTTCAAAAAGGGCGCGATGGGCTGTGTACGGCTCCACCTGATGACCCTGTAACAACAATTACTGGTTTTTCAACCCTGAGCAGTTTGAAAACCTGAGATGGAGGAGGTGGCTGAGAAATCGTTGTTTTAGGCTGACAAGCCGTTGTTTCTAGTTAATTAGAATTATCCATTTCGAAGCAACATATACTTTAATTAGCAGAACACTACAAACCTTTGTCTGCACTGATGTTCTGCCTCATACGTGCCCCCGCT